>VDFB02000007.1:64592027-64683225 GCA_007258455.2 Sequoia sempervirens
GATGAGTCCCTGAGACATTAGGTCAGTCCTTTTAGGTTGGTCCAAATAAAATCATGGCATTTGCCACAATCATCACATCAGTCAAATAAGTCAAGTGTTGTCAAACTCAAACACAAGACAGTCATTCGAAACGTCAATGTCAAAATTGGTTAAAATCAGACAGCACAGTCTGATCAATCATACAGTCAACATTAGTCAACTTGCCAAAACATATTAGTCAAAACAATGTCAGTCTCATCACTCTTTGGTCCTCTTCAAGATGTTTCCTTCTCAGATTTGGACCTCGTCAAAATTTCCTTTGCCTTTTTCAGGATGTGTCCTTCCTAACAATAGGCCCCGTCAAACTATCAACACCGTCAAATTGGCAAAACTCTTAAACTGTCAATACTGTCAAACCGACAAGAAATCAATCTTTGGCAAACAAACATTGGAAAACAAAATAAAATGGTTGTTAATCTTTCTGGTCTATCTTGTCTTATCTTTTGACTATCTTGGCTATTTTGTCTTATATTTGTACTATCTTGTCTTTTTGGTCATGTTACTAGCTACCTTGAGGATGTCCCATGAAGGATTTAGAGGTGCGATGACGTCTCCTGGCCTATTTTATTTTCTTTGACTATTGTCTATGGATTTTCTTGACAAAAAGACTGGGGCAACTTCACCCTTAGTATGAGGTAGGACATTCCTTGTCTGTGACTGTCTGTGTTTCAAGTGGATAACCTTGCACACCTTGGTCTACGTCATATCATGGTTTTTATTGTCCATTTGTGTCATTTTTACCGCCCAATGATGATTAAGAGCAATAAATATTAAAGTCCTATGGCAATGTTTTGAAGTATTTTGTCTAGGAACTAACATGCATCTCCTTTAGTCATGTCATCTTCTCTCGCCCATCTCATATAGGCATTGCATCCATATCATCATCCATATCTTTTGCACTAAAATTTCTTTTTCTCTTCATATTCTAGTCTTCTCATCAATTTTGAGAGCACACTCGTGATCTTAGAACCCGTCTATCCTCTTGAGGGGGCATACCGCTACCTCCCTCGTCATTCTTTCTCATCCTATTTTGCACTGGGGCATATTTTTGACTTATTTTCTTTGTCACAATGCAACATGCTACATTATGACAAAGAGGGGCAAATGTAGACACCTAAAAATGACCTATGCTTGCAAGCACTATTTTACCACTTTTCATCCTAGCATAATTATGACACTTCAATTATGTTCCTAACCCATCTTCAACTATTAATTAAATAATTCACAATTATTTAATTAATTCAGGGTCTTCTATTCTTCCTAATTATTAAATGAATAAATCATATTTATTTAATGCGTCACTAATTATCTAAAGTTAACTCATAATTAAATAAAGTTCTCATTGTATTTAATTAATCTTTGTCATTAATATCCTCCTGATTATCAAATAGATATATTTTAATATATTTATTCAATATGTCGCTAATTCCTAAATCCTTTTTTTTAATTAAATAGATTTGTTAATTTATTTAATTAATTAACCACTTCTTCTAAATTAAATAATTATTTTTAATTATTTAATTGTTGTATGTGATATCTCTTTATTTTAAATAAAACAATTTATTTAAAATGTCTCTGTAGCACTCCATTCTTTCTTTTTAGTAATTAATGTGCAACTAATTACTCATTATCTCACAAAATCCATATTTTGAATTAATTTAATTCAAAATGGAAATATTCTTCTACAAATCAAGTAATTTCTAAAATTATTGATTTTCTAAAATCCCATCTTCTTATCTTCTAATTTTTGCTAATTTCATCTCAACTATCACATTTATTCTTGATTTAATTTATTTAATTAAATCTTATTCACACATTTGGGCATTTTTCCCTAACCCTAATTGAGAGTTGCCATTTTGAATCTTAACCATTGATTCTAGGGCATTTTCTCAATCTCCCATCTCATCTGTCCATTCAAAATGGCATTTTCTATAAAATGCCATTTTCCTCTCATTTTTTGATTAGATAGAGACATTACACTTAGATTTTATTATTCTCGCATATTTAGGCATAGGCATTTCACTCATATTGTCATAGGCATTAGGCATGTAGACATTTGTTCAAATCCTTCAAAGCTTGGTGTAGGACTTAGACTTGTACTTCTAGATTGCTCACACGTCGAATCTGAGGGCAACACATCAACCGGCAAGCTAGAAGGTGTTACAAAAGTGAATCATGGAGGTCTCGGAAATTAACAGATATAATTGTTCTTTTGTTTACTTCCATTGTGTTTTGTAATTTCTTTGGGTTTTATTGTCTTCATTGATTTGCTAACATCTCATCTAACATAAAATAACCCATTGATTACAATTTGTCTACATAAAATTCTCTAAACTCTTGTCTCTTTCCGACCAACCACTTATTTTCTTGCTAATTGAATCCTCATTTGATACTATCAATTTAAGTGATTGAGCAAGTGTGGTTCTACGTGAGGTTGAGCTTGTAGGATCTTTCAACCTTGCAATTATATCCATAATTTTTTTTTTGTTATTTTCAATTTGCCCCATTAAATTTTCTTGAGTTCCTAGAGCATGTTGAGGAATTGTTGGAGGTGTTTGTTGGGGTTTTTCCTTAGTAGAGATTTTGGCATGAGGCGAATCAGGATTTTCAAGAGGAATTTGATGAGGTTTTGGAGGTGCATTAACATTTCTTGAAAAAATTAATAAATTTACATCAAAAAACATATTAAATCTACCTACTTGATGACAAACTCACACAGAAAAATAGAAATAACTTACTTCTTCGACCTCCCAGACATCATGGTGAAATTTTGATGAATATTCAGTGAAGAATTGAAGTATATTTGGCCTTCCAAAAGAATGAGTGCATTATGCAATGGTTTCAAGCTGCAAACAAAACAAAAAGTTGCAAAAAACATAGAATGAAGAATTATTTTTCTTGTTTTAATAAGCTATAATGCACTCACGTTATGATGTGAGCATGTTATAGCTTGGGGGTGGCTGAGCCTTAGGTTTAGTCACTCTAATCCATAGCACGAGTGTGTTATATCTTTGGGGTGATTGAGCCTTAGGCTCAGTCACTCCAAGACATAATGAGAGCATGTTATAATGCACTCACATTATAGCTTTTTTTTTAAATATTGAAAAATTTGGCTACTTTTTGTCCATCCATCTTTTTGCACCTGCCCAAATGTTATGTCCAACTTTCATACTTTCTCCTTGTAGGGTAAGTTATACCCATCCATCATAGTGACATTGAAGCCTTCAAAATTCTCCACACCCAACCTTCTTCTCCTCACAAGTCCTTCATCAGTGAAGTTATGAGTAGCTCCTCCATCAATTAGGATAATCACTCTTTTTCCGATAAGGACTCCTCAAACCTTGAAATAATGGTATTTATGTGCACTAGATAGAGATTCTAGGATGCAGTCATCATCCCTCTGCTTATCTTCTTCCTTCGAAGGGATGTCTTTCAGATCATGAAATTCTTTAAACCCATATAATTATGATTCCTTGTCAAATATGACATATATAGTGAACCTTCCCTTTCCCAAGAAACTTGTGTCTCGGAACCCATGGTTCTCTACAAGAGAAATGAAGTTTCTTCCTTATGAGCTCATTTTTTGTCTCATCATCACTCTTCTTAGGTGTGGAATGGGAGCAAGGCTTCTTTTGGAAATTCCTCTTTGGCTTATTCCATACAAGTGCTCGGATTGCAGAAAAATTCTGATCAAATAAGCCTTAATAGTCTCCCGGCAAATGTTGAGGTGGAATTTTCTTTTCACCATCCCTGAAGTTCAACGGCCTGTCTCGGCGAAGAACAATCTCCAAAACATAGTCGCCTATGAGGCGGTCCCGCATCCGTCCTGAGTTTGTCCTTCTCGGAAAATTTCAATCCTCTCATTCAAACCTTCCACCGGTCCAGGAAGTTCGGTCAAGATTCGATTCAATTGCCCGAAAGATTGGTTCAGGTCCGCCGCCAGCCAATTTAAAATGGCATACGCCCTTGCCAGAGCGATTGATCGATGCCAGCACCAGCCAAATCCACCAGATCCGGTCCGTGCTTCCTCAATGATCCGTCCTGTTCAATGGACGGTTTAATGATAAAAGCTTTATCCCGGTTCATCCACAGTCCTGTTTATACCACTATCGAGGGTTCAAAGCTCGGCGGTTTTCATAAGTTTCTGAGATGTTATCTTTGAGGGTATTTTGAAATTCCTTCTGGCCTCCCTTTGAATGAACTTTGGGCTTAAGGCTCTGTCACCAAATTCCATTCCAAAACTTCTTTTTATATAGCAATTAATTCTCCTTCTTCCTTTCCAATCACCTTATTCACCATGCACCGCTCATTAATGTTATCATTCTTCTTTTGTGCATAAGTGTGCATCCACTGAAACATCTGGGTGAACATGTCAGAAAGATAATTTTTCCCTTGTATCATTTTCTCAAATTTTACTTTGGATTCATCACCCTTCAACATTTCTTCTTGCTCTACATTCTTTAGTTTTGTTAGAACTGTAAAATTTTGAAAATTTTATGGCTTTCTGTACCCATAAGTTTCCTAAGAAATCCATGCCATAAGCTCATGAGTCCTCTCTTCATAACATTTTTGCCCATATTCTCAATATGTGGTCCCACAGGAATCTATTTAACCCCGAGTATTTCAATGTATAATTCATATCGGCAAGAGATGGTGAGGCTCTCCCTGATCCATAAAGCATTTTATACTAACGTATATCTTTTGCAGTCTATCTGCAAGAGTTCGGGAATGTCATACCGATATGATTTCATCTGAAGACACATATCAATAGGACGCAGTTCATTATCTCAGCAACTAGAGGATCCTATCGGCAAGAAAATGTTCGTTGGAATAAGTCATAGCGATCACATTTGTGTCTCACTGATCGAGAACATAGAGACATATCAACGAGAAAATATTCATTGATATTATAAGTCATAACGAGCACATGTATGTTATACCGATGAAGCACAAAATTACTATCGGCAAGACCTAAGTCATCAGTGAAATGTCCCGAAGCATTCATTTGGTTTTGCCAATACAACGAAGGTGGATTCTGATGATGTATCGAGGTGAGTTCATGGAAGTCCTGCCAACTCTCAATGTCGCTATGATGGGATTATATCGATAATTGGACTTGGCAATATTCATTGTCTTTCTGATAACAAGATTCATCGGCGAGACTGGAATCATCAGAGAGAGATATGGAAGTCATATTGAATATTGCTTTATTGGTAAGAGCAACATTTTGTATTGGTGATCAAAAAGCAAACGAAGGATAAATCTCGGCAAAACATGATGTAGTCAGAGGAATGTTTGCTGACCCCTAAAGTCACAGCGATACTCAAGACTAAAGGCACAGGGCATCGGGGAGACTCATGACGTCGGTGTAACTGGAGGACTACCTAGCGATATATGATATGTTGATAGTCGAAGAGACTTGCAATGTCGGTATGACTACAAGACATCTCAACGAGTGTTTAGTGAATGTTTGAAAAGGCCCGAATGAAATAACTTCCTGAGATTTGAATACGAATGGACGCAACTCTTCGTGATGCTAATATATAAGACCCATTTTTTATAGCAGAAGAAAGAGAGCAGAAAGCGAGTGAAAAAATACAATAGATCAAAATGTTTTTATTTTTGAGACTTTGATGCATGTAAAAAATGATGGAGATTTCAATTGAATTTATTTGATTTGGTGGCATTTTTCTAGTTTCAGTTGTTTTTTGTGTTAATTAAAAGTATTGTTGAAGTTGTCTCCAAGGTTGACGTTTTCTAATTGCTTAAACTGATATATCAAGCATATTTTTTCAGTTTATCAGTGCACACTTGTTATATCTGTATGGTTGGATTAACTAGTTCTTTTAAGGAGAGATTAAATCCTTTTAGTCAATTATAGTAATTAGGAAATCTTATTTGGATCACTAAGAAGAACTCAGTAGTCACATCCTTGCATGTTTATACTAGTTATAAACTTAAAATTGTATGCCAAACAATTTGAGTATCTTCCAGAAAGAAGTTATTCATTTCAAATTATCATTTGAACCTCGTATACCCAAAAAGGAACTAGTCTCTACCATTCTACTGTTTAATTTCATTCATTTTTACATATGAACATATTAGATTTTAGCCTTGATATTGCTTATACAATTTATACCAAAATATCCATTTATCCATTCTTGTTTGCCTGTGTGGGTAAATTATTTTGGGAAATAAACAAAGGTCAAGTTTGCTTCATTGCTAGAGGTATTCCCACCTAGGTCTAGCAGCACCTAAAGAGAAGAAGGTTCAATTCATTTGGCCTTATCTGTTACCCTGAAATGTTGTGAAAGCTTGGCAACCTTTCGTGGTTCAAACCTGCATTTTTGAGAGCTAACAAGTTCTCTCCTCTAGAACCTAATCTCCCTTTCACTTGACAACATTGATCATTAGGAAATCATATAGGCTTGCAAAATCTTGCTCGGTACCACTATAATGTCCCTAACATATAATTCTAATAAATATTGATTGAAAAAATTAAGTCAACACAAAAATAGGCACAAGAGATATTACACCAAAAAATGAGGATAAATCCATTATGTATGTATAATATATTGACCACAATTCAGAACGATGATATGAAATGATTCACAATTGTTTCCACAGATCAAATAGCAACAGTACAAACTTTCTTATAGAATCTTTGAAGCTTAGATGCAATCCTTGAATGAGAATGCCTTCAAGAACAAAAAAAAAGTTGTCCTTTGATCCAAGTGAAGACTAGGTTTCCATCCAATGAACACAAATCCTATAGATTTTTTTCCACAAAAGGAAATAGAAAATAAGTGTCCAAAATCTATAAGAAAATGATATAATAATCTGATGCCTTAACATGAATTGATTTCCCTACATTTATATTCTAATATTCCTCATTAAGGAACAAGTCATCCTTGAGCCCTATTGTGATGTAGAGTAGGGTATCAAAGGTCTACAACACTCAGTCAATTCTTTCCCAAAGTATTAGCACAACAAACAAGATGGGTTTCTTCACAAGTTGACAATATGCCTTGTAGCATAGCAAACAGGGTATTTTTGTCATAACTTTCAGATAAGACCTCTAAAACAAAAAATTAAACCTTTTTAGAATACCCATTAATCCATTTAATAACATATCTCAAAAGTAGAATGGTTTCTTTGGAACACAACCCTAAAAAAATTGTTGCTACACTTGCATAAAGGCCTAATTAGGCTTGTTTTGATAGGTCACTTAGTGATTTTCACAACCAAGACCTCAAACTCTCATACCATTAGCTAATAAAAGTTAAATATGGCCTATACAAACATTTTCCATCATCCAAAACAACTTCCCCAATTTTTTTCCACAAACCCTATCACCTATGCATCTAAATTGCTTAAAAACATGACTTTAATCAACTAGGGAATCAACCCATTTGCTCAAATTCTTAACCCCCACCCTTGAAAAAATCATAAAATAAAAACACACCCTAATTACCTCCATTCCACCATTTATCAGGCCATTTCACTAGTCAAAACTTCATTTTGTTCTCTCAAAGCACCAAAACCTAGGTTTTCAAAGCAATATGGAGAAAAATGCTTCTAAAATGCTCAAAACTAAATGAAATTCAATGAAACCAAGTTTTATGGAAATTAGATTCAATTTAACATCAACTCTGATCAATTTGAGACCACTTTCATACCATACAAGGATGTACAACCTCTTGTAGCAGCAAATTACAATGAGAAAATGCAAAAAAATAGAGTTCTTGATATTCAAAATTCAAATTTTCAACAACCAGAGCCTTTTCCAATTTAAAAAAGTGTTCTTAAAACATTCCAAGGCCTAACCAATCAATCCCAAATACTTTTTTAACTCCCTAACCATTCAACTTCTCTTTCTCACCAAAAAGCAAAGTTGCTTAGCAACTTTTCACAACTTTCAACAAAAATGATAAATTTGGACAATCTATTACAAATTAACTCAAAAAAATGACAAAGACATTAAACATGGTCTAAATAAACCCTATTCAATCAAAAACATGACACAAACACCAGAAAAATAACATTAGACTCTATGTATCAAAGAGGCCTATGGTGCCCTGCACCATACTCCATAGGAAAAAGGAACTCAAGTCCCCTTGAGGACAATGTTGCAACACAAAATCCATGCTTTTCCATTGCATCCTTTGACCTCCAAGTGTTTTCTCCCTCAAGAAATCCATTCCAATGAATCAAGTACTAAAAATTAGCATTTGTCTTTTGGCTTTGACCGGTTCTCCACATGAGAATGTTACTCTTCCCTTAATGAATGATCTGTGGTTCCTCCCTTATCTAGAAATGTTGTCAAATATTCCTCTTGAACTGCTACCATGTATCTTCCACTCTTGCAATGAATCTCCTTATTCTTCACTTTCTATGTATTCTTGATCCTACTCTTTTTCCCTTCTAGTTTAGCTTTGAGCTCTTCACCTTTGTTTTTCACCTCTTCCATATGATGCTCTGCCCCCATGATTGTTTCTTTCTTAGGTTCACTAACTTCTAATATGAAAGGATTTGAATGACCACCATCATCATTAGAAATTATTGAATGAACCACCTCTTCTATCCTTATATCAACACACTTCTTAAGTCCTTTCTAAATCCCCAAGATCAATTCATCCTTGACCTTCAACAAATCAGATTTTGACACCAACTCAATATCATTTCCTTCCAAAATCAGATTCTTTATATCTATTGTCTTCACTTATCCAAGTCTAGGAGTGGCTGCAAGGTTCCTATCCTCCTTTTCTTCTACCTTTATAAACTCTTTCATGCCAACCACCATCATATTAGCTTGCTTAATTTATCCTTTATCATCTTCTATCAATGGTGTCAAAGTAAAACAAATTCCATCTTTTTCTATCTCATATGTGTTTCTTCTACCATCGTACAAAGCATGCCTATCAAATTTCCAAGGCCTCCCTAGCAACAAATGGCACACATCCATAGGTAACACATCACATAGAATCTTATCTTTGTACCCTCCTATATTGAACTCCACCCAAGCTTGCTCATTAACCAAAACATACTGACCCTCATTCAACCAAGAAACTTTGAGTATCATGTGGTATTCTAGGCAATCTAAGTTTCTCAACCATCTCATTAGAAACCATGTTATATGTGCTTCCTGAATCAATTACAACCTTACATACTTTGCCCATGCACTTACAAGTGGTTTTGAAGAATGTCCTCCTTTGTGATGGCTCCTTTTCCTTTGATGCTTTGATGAGTGTCCTCCTTACCATGAGTGATTCTCCAACTTCAAGAGTAGCATGTTGTGATGGATAGTTTACACTTTCAATATCCTCTTCTTGTACCAATTGTGTTCTTTTTTCACCTCCATGTGAACTAGAAGGTTGACCTTAATTGTACTACCATGCTTGGTGTCCAAATTTGTTGCATTGATAGCATCTTCCTATGAATCCTTGTGAGATTCTTCCTTGACTTCCAAATCTGCCTCCAAAGCCTAATCTACCTCCTCTAAATCCACCTCTCTGATCAACAATTTGTTCTTTTTCCTTTCTTGTATCTTCTCGACTTTCATAGGACTTCCTTAGAGTAGAAAATGAACCTCTTCCTCTATTATTAGTGTCTTTTCCCCTAGTTTGTTTGTCTTTCCTTCTTTTAAGTTTTTCTTCTTCCTTTTTTGTCATTTGATAGCACTCCTCAACCATTCTTGGATTTTCCAAAGTTAACTCATCTTGAATGTTGAATCTCAATCCACTCAGATACCTAGCAACCTTTTCCACTTCATCCTCCATGTGACCTGCCCTTATACTTAACTTATAAAATTCTTCAGTATAGGCTTTGACATCCATTTCTTTTTGTTTCAGAACTTGAAGTTTCTTAAACATTTGAATTGCATAATCAAATGGTAAGAAATTACCCTTAATCTTAGCCACCACTCTGTCCCAACAAACAATCTTTTACTTACCTTTTTTCCTCCTTTCAGTTTGCTCATAATCCCACCATAACAAAGCATGAGCCTTCAACTTTATTTTTGCAATCATCACCCTGTGTTCTTCAAGCACATCCTCACACTCAAAATAATTGTCAAGTGCTACAATCCAATCCAAAAAAAATTCATCATTCAAATTACCTCCATACTTAGGTACATCAATTGATCCCAACTACTTTTCTAACTCCCTAATCATTCAGCTTCTCTTTCTCACCAAAAAGCAAAGTTGCTTAGCAACTTTTTACAACTTTCAACAAAAATGAAAAATATGCACAACCTATTACAAAATGACTGAAAAACATGACAAAGAAATTAAGCATGGTCTAAATAGACCTTATTCAATCAAAAATATGACACAAACACCAAAAACATAACATTAGACTCTTTATGTATCAAGGAGGCCTATGGTTCCCTACACCATACTCTCCGGGCAAAAGGAACTCAAGTCCCCTTGAGGACATTGCTGAAACACTATAATCCATTCTTTTCCATTGCATCTTGAGAAGGGTATCAAAGGTCTACAACACTCAATCAATGCTTTCCCAAATTCTTAGCAAAACAAACAAGATGGGTTTATTCACAAGTTGACAATATGCCTTGTAGCACAACAAACAAGGTATTTTTGTCATAAATTTCAGATAAGACCTCCAAAAAAAAACCTAAAACCTATTTGGAATACCAATTAAGTCCTTTAATAACATATTTCAAAAGTAGAATGGGCTCCATTGGAACACAACCCTCAAAAAATTGTTGCTATGTTTTCATAAAGGCTTAATTAGACTTGTTTTGATAGGTCACTTTGTGGTTTTCACAACCAAAACCTCAAATTCTCATACCATCAGCCCAAAAATGTTAAATATGGCCTGAAAAAACATTTTCCATCACCAAAAACAACTTCCCCAATGTTTTTTCCACAAACCCTATCACCTATGCATCTAAATTGCTTAAAAACATGACTTTAATCAACTAGGGAATCAATCCATTTGCTCAAATACTTAACCCTTTCCCCTAAAAACTTCATAAACTCAAAACACATCCTAATTACCTCCATTCCATTAGTTATTAGGCAATTTCACTAGTGGAATGGCTCAAAACTTCATTTTGTTCTCTCAAAGCACCAAAACCTAGGTTTTCAAAATGGTATGGAGAAAAATGCTTCTAAAGTGCTCAAAACTAAATAAAATTCAATGAAACCAAGTTTTTTGGAAAGTAGATTCAATTTCACATCAAATACAATCAATTTGAGACCACTTTCAAGACGTACAAGGCCGTACTGTAACCTCATGTAGCAGCAAATTACAATGAGAAAATGCAGAAAAATAAAGTTCTTGATATTCAAAATTCAAATTTTCAACAACCAGAGCCTTGGCCAACGTACACTTTTTTTTAAAAAACATTCCAAGTCCCAAAAAATCGATCCCAACTACTTTTCTAACTCCCTAACCATTCAACTTCTCTTTCTCACCAAAAAGAAAAGTTGCTTAGCAACTTTTTATAACTTTCAGCAAAAATGACAACTTTGCACAACCTATTACAAAATTACTCAAAAACATGAAAAAGACATTAAACATGGTCTAAATAGAACTTATTCAATAAAAATAATGACACAAACACCAAAAACATAACATTATACTCTTTATGTATCAAGGAGGCCTATGGTGCCCTGCACCATATTGGCACCAATGCCAAAATTTGAATTCTTAGCATGCTACATTAGGTCGGCCTTAAGGAAAACATTGATTCATTTGGAATAAACACACCATCCTATAGACACATCCACATGCTTTCTTGGACCATTCTCACTTCCTGAAACTTCACTATTACTAATGCATGATCTCGCAATGTCTTATCCTTCAAGCCTATAGGAGTGGGTGCCAATTGACTAGCACATTTTCCTTTTGTTAGCAATATCTTTCCACTGCCCAATCTTCTGTTCTTGAGTTATGGATATGATGTGTGATTTCCATCATAGGTACTATGTTCTAAACTACACACCTAAACATGCTCATATAGAGGAATGAAAAGGGATTCCCATAATCGACTTTGTCCTAGCATAGTGAGTCTAGACTGATGATCTTCTAATGGTGATATATTTTTAGTATATGATACTTTTACCATGAGCTCTAGATATGTTATGGGGCATTTATTACATGTCACATCCAAAACCATGGACTAAGATGATCTCCCATAGAGGAATGCAGTAGAGTTTATAGATTCTACTTTGTAACTATCTTTCTAGAGAAAGGGACATGACAGATCTCCAAGAAGTTATCCATTTCTTTTTGTATGAGATGTGCCAAATGACTTTAGTCCAACAAGGAATTAAGATCTAAGTGGTTATAGTTCTGAAGGGGATTGAACAAGATCTAATATCTCAAAGAATCAAACCCTATATTAAGCATTGAAAAACCTTATTTCACCAAATTAGGGAAAGATTGATTACTTGTAGACTTATGAACTTCAAAAGATAACTCTAATAGGGAAGAAACTATATATTATAATTCTCCTATGAAAACTTTGAAACTTTAAAAATAACCATTTCTAGATAGGGGTTCCCTCATCCTTGTCCAACCACTTCTACCTCAGATTTTAATGCTAGGTTCCATATTATTTGCACTCTTCATTACTTCTTTCTATTTCTATAGTTCTATTCTATATTTCTTATATTCTATAATAGTTTTTCTTCTTGTATATTTTTTTACCTAGTTAATAACATAAAACACACACATTCACATCACTCATCCATTCATTCCACAAAAGGGGACCAAAACCTTGACCAACTATTTAGGCTTTTCCTTGAGGATAGTAGCCTAATAGTTTATCTTGGTTATTTTGTGTCCCTGGAATTCAATGGTGGAATGTGTGATTTGGTTAACTATTAGCCTTAGATCCCATTTTCCACCCAATATTTTGGTGAACCCAAAATCTCTTACATTTATAATTTTTTTAATTTACATATCTATTATTCTCAAATTTGAGTTAACGATAGGTTATTTTAAAGTGTTGTTATTTAAAGTGCATTCATCTTATGTTTAAAAAATTGAAAAATAATGCTTTGTAATTAATTGTTCCTTGCATAAATTTAAACTAATATATATTTTATAATCTTATAAATAGATTCAATTGGTTATCATATTTTGCATTCTTAAAATATTCATTTATCAACTAAATTGAAATTATTATTCTTATTGGAAGGCTTTAAGATATTAAATTATACATGCACGTGTTTCTTATAAAAAAATTATGGCATCTTCTATTTCTAAAATTCTATCTAATTTTAGACCTAAACATTCATTGTTTGGGATCCACACACATTGTCTAATAATTTTTTCCTAAAATCCAATGACAGGTCTATCTTTATAACTTATATTCAAATTTTTCTTTTGTATTTGATTATATTTTATTATCCTATCATCATAATCTTCACTTATGTGTCTTGGATCTTATAATTAATTGATGAGATTCATGAACTATCAAGTACTCTTGTGAGACAATGGTATAGACTCGTAGCTTTCTATGCTTTATCTTCCTTTGGTGTTGAGCTAGAGATGATTAATTATTTCACTCAAGGAACCACAACAACAAAATAATCCATTGATCCAACTCATATTCCAAATTTACCAATGTCTTCCTCACCAAAATACATTCATGTGCACTTGTAAACTACTATCGAACATGTTCCTGAAGATAAACTTTGAAAGTTAGACAAAGACTTGGAAATTATCCAATTATACTTGAGTACTAAATCTTTGGCTAGAGAAACCATCCCTATTGTGGATAACCTTAGAAATTTGATCAATGATTCACAAGTAATAAAAGTGTTACACAACCTAGCTCATATAGTGGATTTAAATATTCCAACAAAAGCTAGTTGTGCTCAATTTATTATTAATTCTCAAAATCAAATCAGAAAAGAGTGTCCTCTACCACAATCACACATATTCCCACTTTCACTCCTCCATTCATATCATATACTAAAAAATATAGTAATCATCTTAACACACTTTTGGGGCTTTCATGTGGGAATCCTTATAACTTTTTTCCACCATATACTACACTTCTATTTATTTCTCCAAATGTCATTCCTCTCCTTAGTTTTGAAAAAAAAATATGCCCATCATTATCAATATCCCTACACATTCTATAAACTTTGAAAACATGTCACCAAACAATCTCTTCATAAACCAACTCTTACAAAACATGTCCTCAATACAAAAAAATCAAACATGAACCAAATTGAATCTCATTTCAATCCTCCAACATACCTTACCTATAGCCCATTATCATTTGTCATTCTAAAATCTCCAATCCTATAAAAAATTGAAAGACCATATTTTGAGAAATATAGAGGAATAGGAGATCCCAATAATAATGTATCCACATTTACTACTTTATGTAGTGATTTCCTTTTCAAATATGCTCCCTTAGCTAAACAAGAACCTAAAGAAAAAGTGATTGATTTTATAGGGTGATACCAATCCCTCTGCTCTAAAATTTTATATTCCCTCTTGAATGTTGATGTACAAAGGGTATTTATTAGAAATTTACAACCAAACATTTGGAATAACATTTTATTAATGAGATATCCTTCATTCACACATTTATGCATGACTATTCATGATTATCAAATATAGGTTAGCCAATATGAGGGTTGTAGTGCCTCTCGTGATATTGTTCTATTATGATACTATGTGGATAGTGTTATGTTTGATACATACTTGTGATTATGTTGGTGATTGTTTCACCTGTTTGACTTATGTGTTTTGCTTGGATGCACATGATATTGTTTTACGATGTTGATGATATAATGATGCATGGTTTTCTTCTTTACTTGATTATACAATATTGTATGGTTACATAAATTGTTTAATACTTGTTTCATGATATTTATGATGATTGTGCTATTGTTTGAGGTTCGAGTGAGAGGGGCAGTGTTCCATCACTCGTCCCTGAGTGCCCTGCCACACTAAAATTCCCTCTCACAATGTGTTTGGAATTAAATTTATATGTTGTTTTGACACTTGGTTTTATGCAGGGCTGCAGGTACCGGGCACCGACTCTACCCACACTGTCGGATCTGAGCGTGCCCAACATACCCAATGGATATGATGTGGTTTATGGATTTGACAAGAAAGTATTCATGTCCGTGTTTTTCATCCCATCAATATTTGACGATGTCGTCTGTCAGTATCCCGTTCTGTTATGGTATTATTTTGTTTTATGTTGTTCGTTTCAAGTCATAAATTTTGATGTGTTTATCATTTTATTTGTATGTGTATCGTATTGCTAATTGGTTAACTTAATTCAATAATGGTTAGCATTACAATTGAAATTAAACATTTAAATTTAATCATTAATGTGAGTTGTGAAAAACGTCAAGATTTAATTAAATATTAAATTAGTTCAAATTTTAATGTTTAAATAAATAAATAAATATTTTGTTATCTATTATAATTAAATAGGGGTAAATTGAAAAATAAATATATTTTATTCCACCCAATAAAATGTTAAAACGGTGGAAATTTTATGTTTAGTTTAAATTAATTTAATTCAATTTAATAATGTGATAAATTGATCCTTTGGTAAAATATTAATATGAAGGTGAAAATCATTATCGAAATGGAAAAGGGTAAATGTTAAAATATATATATTTAAAAGAATTAAATGTTTGATTTAATTTAAATTCATAACATTATCCTACCCATTGCAATATTTAACCAAAGGTGACAATTAATGTCAACCATTGAAAATTATTAAATTTCAGTTTAAGTGGAGGTAGGTTCAGTTTTTCTTCAAGCAAAAGGTTTTCACTAACTGTCGGGTGTGAAATTGGGAGTCGTGAAATTGCCACCCATCCCCCTTATCTTGAAAGAATTCCTTAATTTATTTGGGGAGGAGTAAAAATTGGAAGAGGAGGATTTTCGGAGAAAAAGAAAATAGAGAGAATTTTGGGAGAACAAATTTTTACTGTGTTGGGTTCTCTAGTAAAAGAAAGAGGAAACTTGACAGCCAGGAGAACTGGAGAGGAAATGGGAAATTAAGGAGGAAAAATAGTTTTAACATCTTCATCTTCAGCTAAACTCCAAGTTAGTCCTATGAATAGGTAATTTTGATTTGGAATTAATCTTTCTTTATTTTTGTAACCATATTAAATTTATTTCATTTGGTTTGTACGATGATTTTATTTAGTGTATGTTTAACGAAATGAAAACTCAATTTTCTTTGAATAACCTATCACATAAAATTGCCCATTCAAAAAAATAAATACCCTTAGAATACTTTATATTCATGTTTTGTTCAGGTTGGGAAGAGATTCCCACTAGTTTCCTCTAAATTGTAGAGTGTTGTCCTCCTGTTGAAATCCCCTCCAGCAAAGTGTATGAATTTAAATAATCTCCCTGGTACCATCGGAAACCTATCGCTATAGTAATGTTTTTGGAGAGTATGAATTTAATTAATGTCCCTGATACCATTTGCAATCTGTCATAGCAACAACATTGGAACATAGAAGACTGTAGAGGTGTAAATAACCTTCTTGTTTTCATTGGCAACCTATCACATCCGTAGTTTTTTTTAAAATAGAATGTTGTAGCAATTTCAATAGTCTCTCTGATTCTAGATCTACCCTACCTTTTCCTTCAAAAACCTCTAAAGTGAAAAAAATAAATTTAAAAAGTGCTACTACTGTAAACATAGAGTTCAACACATAATCCACCACAATCAATGAAGATCGGTTGTAACGCCCTGCCACACAAACCCCAAAGGAAAACTATTAATGCACAATTTTTTTTAAAAAAATATATAAAGTATGTATATTAATGCATATAATACATCTAAATGAATACAAGTTAGTCACCTAAGTCCTTTGGGGTACACGAGGTAACATTACACATACTAACCCATAAGGAAAGGTTAATAAACGAGATTGCAAATTTCATTAATATAAACCATTCATTCAACATAACACTAATTTTAAAACATTCACAAGAGATTAAACCATTATAACGAGATCAAATCAAGACAATAATCATACACACATGTATTATAATCATGGGTGTTGAGGGTCAAAGCAGCACAACAACATTAAATAGAATATTACTATTATATTTCTCCTGAAAGAGAAAGATAACACATGGTGACCTAACTCCCAAGGTCCTGGTAATTGGTTCTCAATTATGTTGATATCACTCAGTGGTTGATATAACTATAATGTTTAAGGGGCCTTTGCTGGTAACAAGAAACAGGACTGCATAGCATCAATTAGTCTACATTTGGGGGGGGGGGTTAAATAAAAGAAAAAGATGAATCAGAGCTTCAAATCAAAGAAACATGAGTAAAATTCCTACATATCCAGACATGCATATTAGTAATGAGTGTTTATTCCACCTAACCATAACTATAGCAAGATTCAATCCATAGAATAAACTATGCTACTGCATACATCCATAATGCTAATTCAAATACCATCAACATTCACTAAACTTGCTTCAAACAAATCACTCACTCATCATCTAAAACACAGATCAAATGAATAGGATAACAACTTCATCCACAGATAATCCAATGATATAATCTTGAATCTAGTTCCTTCTATTGAATTTCATCAAATAAGAAACAATTAAGCACAACAAAAATCACTAGCATATGGATTGATCATGTACCATTAACCTTATCAAAACAGATCCACACTTTAAAACCATAACATAAAGATGTATGAAAAACTGTAAAATAACCAAGTTTTATTGAACTTTTAGAGTATCTCTCCTAAAACATAGAAATCCTAGATCTAATCTCTATTTTCTATCATCACATGGCTGATTTTTCTTCAATTAGCCGACCTTTACAAAGTAGAACTTAATAATACATATAGGGTGCCACATGCACAAGTTTCTTAATTATCAATCAAGATCCAAAATTAATGGAGCTGGAATTGAACACAAAAATGGACTCATGAACCCTTGTTCCAAGGTTGATTACACTGTTGTACCAACAAGAAATCTGATATTCCAAGAAGAAAGTGAAACCAATGGCTCAAACTCAGAGTTGAGCTCATGTCAAAACTCACAAAAAGAGGAGAAAAGTAGATATTGAGTATGGTGAAAAGAGTTAGTTCACTTTTGCACTGAATTCTCAAGGATGTACTCGTCATAACCAGAGACCACTTGTTGAAGAGTACCCGAATCAGGTCCATCCAACCAATCATCTTCAAATCTGATCCTTTCAAATTCTATAGAAACCAACCTTTACATCTCCTTTAACTTGATTAACTCCTTTCTAGCAATTCTTATCCCCTCCTTGATATCCATAAACTGATCTAATAATAAATTCTCCCCATCATCTTCATTTTACATAATTTCTTCAAAGTTAAAAGGGCCCAAATTGGTGTCAGTAATATCAGCCTAGTCGGAATCAATTTTGCTAGCTATGAGGGAAAATTCCCTATGCTTACATCTCAAGGTATACGGAAGTTGTTCCACCTTGATCTTCTTAGGTCTAACTCCTTGCCATGAAGTTTCACCCGGTTGGCTTCTCTAAGAGGCCTAATCTGATGCCCCCGACATTTCTTGATTCCTATAGCAACTTTCTATATTAGATGAACAAAATATCCAAGTTAGTCAATCATAATCCCTTCTCCATCCTCCTTGGATAATATTTACTTAGTCAAACTATGCCTTTATCAGAGGTGGAACCGTAGAAGTATTAGGCATAAACGATATTTCTTATCATGTGGTGGGGCCAGGATCAGAATTGGATAAGAACCAAAACAGGGTTGGAAGCGAGACTGGAACGAGAACCAAACTAGAACTTATCGTTAGTTCCCAAATTCAACTTCTACTCCAGATTCGGTTCTGACAAAAGGACAACGACCAAAACACGACACAAGAGGATGGGGCAGAGACAAAACCAAAATGGAACTTCACAAAGTTCAAAGTTCAATTCCAAGTCTGGATTCGGTCCCGACCAAAAAGAAAAGAACAAAACACACCAGCACAAGGGAAGTGGAACCAGAGAAAACACCAAACCCGGTCCAAAGGAACAAAGAAAATGAGGAGAAAGGAAACGAGCAGAGATGGAGTTGGGACAGGAACATAAAATGGAAACTTGAAATTTCATACTTCTGTTCCAATCCTGGATCCGCTTCTACGTGACCAAACAAACAAAACACAAGGAAACGACCAAAATACAAGAGGACGGGCCAACCCAAGATTTTGTTGAAAACAACCAATAGAACAAAGGAGAAACAACAGAGAAGGCGAAGTCGGAGTCAGAACTATATCCAAACTAGAAACCTTGAAAGAGTTTCATATTTAGATTTGGTTCTGGACCCACCTCCGACAAAGAAAAAGAAAGACTTAGGAGAAAAACAAACAACTCCTAAGACCCAACCAAACAACCAAAGGAAAACAAAACAAAACAAAAAGGGGAACACATTTTGTTCCAAAATAAAATAAAATGGGATGGTTATGCAAGGCATAACAATGGGATTGCAACAAACATATTTCCATAGATACAACACATTCATGTGGCGTTAACCACTATCATTGATCAAGAAATAAATACAAAGTATAATTATACATTACATATGCTTCCAATACATCACATTGAATAATTACATGAGTTTACATCATAAAACCTCCCAACACATATGCGAGTAATACATCAATACAAAAATATGACTAAAGTACATAGTATACATCTGGAAACAAAGTGAACACTAGATCAAGCTGCATCTGAATAGCATTGCACTATACTACACGTCTGTTGATAGGGGACCCAACGAGGTGCGTAGCATGTTCCACCCGACCACCCCCGTGCTAGGAGTAAACAAGGAAGGATCCTTGACCAAGTTCATCCAAACAGAAAACAACAAGACTACACCAAACAAGAGTAATATGAAACAAAAATGAAATCACAACATCAATAGAACACTTCTAGAGGCCTACAAAGATAGCAAATCAAGGGAATGCTAGGGGAGAGTGTCATCACATAGTCCTAACATGGGTTATCCTAGTTGCCTTTCACTAGGTGTCGACCCCCATCTATGGTTATCCTTCCTGTCTCTCTATGCGTCGGCCCCATAGGGTGACTCATGCAGAACCATTAAACTCTCATGGAGATGAGGTAACGATCTTGCCAACCATGACCTTCTCAGCCTACCCTTAGTCTATGAAATCCCTAATGGGTGGATGAGGCATCCTTAATTATCGCATTAATGTTATTTCTACCCATTCCCCCTAGTTCATTTAATTAAGTTATCACTTTTTACACTAACTCTTACATGGGTTATTCTGACCGCCCCTTTGTGCGCTAGTGCCCACGAAGAGCCACTCTCCCTAGAAACCCAAACCACAAAAAACAAAACTCCAAGGGTTGTACCAACACAAAGAAGTACTGAATCTCAAACTGAAACACACGTGAGGCACAATCATCTCACCAACATCCATATACATAGATAAACATGAAACAGGTACAACCTAAGCATAAACTCAGAAGCACAAATACAATCCAAGTATTGTCAAGTACCAAGTCAAACGACATCTCAATAAACATCAATTTTACTCTCGCCTCTAGAAGCCTAAAATGCCAAGTAACCAAAACTCCTACAGAGGATAAAAAGACTCGGACAAAAAGAAAATGACCCAAGGGAAATTAAAGAATTAAAAAAATTACACAACCTCAAGATTTAGTTATAAACAAGAAATTTTGTTAACTCAACAATCACGTTTTCAGAACATCAAAAACAACAACCTAACTCCATTTAAAAATAAACTTATTGTAACTACAAATGCACTATTCCATCCATGAAATATAAACAACTAATTTACCCAATATAGTTAATTTAATAAAAATCTCACAATACAATTTATTAAAAACACTTTCTTTTAATTTAGTCAATCACAGTATATAATCAAACATTACAATTAACATCATAAGATTTTCATATATTTACACCAAGTATATATATACATGCATATATATGCATGCATACACACACACACACACACACACACACACACACACACACACACACACACACACACACACACACACACACACACACACATATATATATATATATACATATTACCATGTACATATATACATGTATACATATATATATAATATATATATCTAAATTATTTTGAATATAAAAATCAACATAATTAATTGTATATAATAATATATAAAATAAAATCTAAATTAAATAAAATTTAAATTTAAAAAAAATAAAAATTAAAACATATAATAAAAGGGGAGGTTGCGAACCTCCCCATATGGGGAGGCCACAACCTATCTCAGGTTGCACGCAGCAGTCCCTGGGACTGTTGTGTGTAGCCAAGGATGTTGCTCGCAGCCCCACACACCATTGTGGGGGACAATGGGGAAACAGGGGTACGGCGACAACCGACCCCGCCCCCTCCCCCAATTAAATTTAAAAAAAAAATATATATATATATATTATAATACAATCTACTTCTCATAAGTAAAATACAAAAAAACAAACATATTTTTCCTTAACATAGAATATAATTTTCTTTTGAATATATATATATTTTCGTATCAAAATCTAATTTTCAGAATATATATATATATATATATATATATATATATATATATATATATATTTAAAGAATCAAATTTCCTCAGACAAGCACTTGTTTAACAAAATATTGTTTTCCCAATTTGACAACAACTTTTCCAATTTGACAGCAACTTTCATCAACAAGAACACAATTTTTTCTTCAAAAGAATTTGCAATTTCTCTAGCCAAAATTATAACAACCAAAATGGATCAGAGAGGAACAAGATGGTATTCATTCAGCAAACACAACTTTGTAAAGAAAATACAAGCTTCTTTTCGTTTGTTTGAAATAAAGATTCAGATTCAACCAAACTATGAATTCAAAATATCTCAAATAGACTCACAAACACTCTTAGTTTTTTAAATAGCATAATTTTCCAAGAAAGTATAACCCATTTCAAACTACAAACACCAAAACAAATACTGATCTAAACACTAAATTTTTTAACAACATTTAAAATAGATAGTGATCAAAGAACCTGGAGTCCTACGCTCTACAAATGGAGTGACGTGCATGGAAAAATTCTTCTTCGATCTTTCGAATCAGCTCTTCACGAATTCTCCTCCTTTCCTCAACAAATTTTCCAATTTCTTCTTTGAAACTCAATTTTGTTTCAATTTTCTTATAGAGAAAGACGTAAAACCAAAATAATTTTGCAGACTAGTTTCTCCACCCCAAAAGTTACAAATTAAGAAAACATCTCTTTTACAATTAATTAAAAAGAAACTCTTTTCTTTTTTGAAAACAAAAATCTATCCAAGAAGCAAGTTTCCATAGCTTTTCTAATTTTTGAAAATAAACTAAACATGCATTCGTCTTTTTTCTTCTTTTTCTGATTTTTGTCCATTTTGAATGAAATCTTTTGTTTTTATTTTTATTGGATTTTAAAGCTCATAATTATCTCACATAAATTAATAAAAATCTCTTTATTTAATATTTATCCACAACTTGATAATTATCAAGCAAATCATTAAATTATTTTATTTCATTTTACAAAATGACAATTTATAATTATTAACAATATTATTTATTTAATTTGTTTATTTATCCTTTTAATTAAATAATCAACATTTAATTTAACAACCCTTAAAACTTAATAAATTTAAATATAACAATTAACATAACAACATTCACCTACTATGTAATTATATCAATTAAACAACATTGATAATCTACCAAGAAATATCAAACATAACCATTAATTAACGACACATAAAACAAGGATTAAAATAAATGAATAACACAAAACCATGCAGAACGAAGACGGGGTCGTGGACAACGACACCATTAGACACAACAACGGGGGTGACAAACTTGGAACGGGGACACTTTCTTATCAATTTCATACCCATTGGGTTTGTGGGACACGCTCAAACCTGACAACGCAGGTGGATTTGATGTCCACTACCTGCATCCTGCATGAAACCAACATCAAGTAACATATAAATCTCCAATATAGACACATCGTGAAAGGTAGTCATGGTGTAGCAGGGCACTCACAAGCAAGTGATGCTACTCCATCCTTTCACCAAGACCCACTAGAATACACATCATAATCCATATCCAAAGACAAGCATAAAACCACAACATCACAACTTAATATTAATGAGACCAATAACATATCCAGATAGTATGAACACCACATATCATATGTCATAAAACATCATAAGCAATATCATGTGCATCAAACCAAGCTAAACTATAAATCCACACAAGTCAAACTGGTGAAACAATCACCATCGCAATCCCAAGTACGCAACTCAACACAAAAGAGTATCTAGAAAGTAACAACAACATGAGGGGTATTACACAGGTAAAATTGATTACTTGTGATTACATCTCACATAGCCCTTCTCTGCCTCCAATTAATTTTGAAGCCTGTACTATAGATGATCTTGGAATCTTTAAAGGTAGAGAAGCCCAAGAACATTCATGAAATGGCTCATAGCAATCTGACATTTTCAAAAGACTTTGTTTTGTGGGAGGTAAGGGAATGGGGGGATTTTGTATTAATTCCTCTATAAATAGAGATTTGCATGTGGACTGTTAATGGCGTGCCAGATTTTTGGAATTATATCACAAGCTCGTTAATACTTTTTAATCTTGAATTGTTTGTCCATGCAAATGAATCATTTACATATACCCCATAGACCATAGGCCATTCCATGAGACCCCATTCCTTTGAGGCATTCTATCAAGCAGTTTGCATGCCTTGTTTGTGCATTCACATTTTACATACAGGCCTACCAGAGCAATTGGAACTATAACATCTAACAAAATTCCTCCATCCTTAGACTTCAATGGATGTCTCTAATCTGTTTCAAAGCTCCCATTTTGGTCTTGGCAAGAAAAAAAACTAGTTCGTTGCTCTGCCAGATCAAACGGGCACCATAGATGCTTTTAAAATCCTTGAATGCAAAAATGTGATTTCTATATCGTGTATGCAACCTTCCTCCTCCCTGTCCACCAAAATATTCTTTTTTTTTTAGTTAAAGTGGCAGCCATAATTTTAAAGTGATAGGCGTTACCCAATAGTTAAGCTCGAGTTCTGAAATTAACTGCTGACCCTATATCATATTTATGATAAGTTATCTCATTCTCATGTCGTTCTAATTATTTTAATCATTCTGTAGATTTCTGACGTATATGATATTGTTAGATAAGTTAAGAATAGGGATTTAAGTTTAAATTTATCCCCACCCGATTTCCTTACTTTTGCTAATAAAATTCATGTTTATCTTCTAAAGCTTTAATGCTTACGAAATAAATTAGAAACTTTCTTCAGAAAAGTACTCCTTAAATATCCCACCTTGTTAGGATTTTTTTTAGACTTTCTAAAAAAAATATTTATAGTTCTAAAATGACGAGAAGATAGTTTCTTTAAATATTTAGAATTTATGAGAATATTTAAAAAGAATATATATATATATATGTTATATATTAGTTACAAAATTACTTTTAAATATAATTAGTTAATTTAATATTAAAGAAGTTGATTTTTACAAATTTAGATTTATTTGGCTTCCATTAAGGAATTTGAGAATTTTATTAATTTAGTAAAATTAGTGTTACATTGGGATTAGATTTAAGGTTTTAATTAAAGTCATAATACAAGTAGATTTGAATATATATATATATATATATATATCACCTTAGAAATTGTGTTGATGCTGTTGTCTTCTATAGATTTAATATGATAGAAAAATATGTGTAATATAGAAATTTAGATTTAAAAGAATAATGGTAATGTAAATGGAATAGATAGGTTTCATTTATGAGTTCATTTTAATATAATATGTTATCAGCGAATGGTTTGTATTTTATATAATATGATTTCTTTGATTACTTTAAATAAATTTATAATGATGTACAAATAAAATGTAAAGTGATTATTTAAAATGTCTTTGAAATTGGTAGAATTAAATAAACATATGGGATAATATAATTGTTCTAGGTAAGGGAATTGAGTAGATAATTAAGTGAAGTGTTTTCCTAAAAAGAATTATAAAATTAAATTAAGGATTATTTACTCAAATCCAGGTATGTTAAAATTCGATTTATTTTTTAACGCATTTAAAATCAGATTTTTTTCTTGAAAGCATTTAAAATAGAAGGGATTAGATTTATTTCCAAGTACATTTAAATTAGTTTTAATTACAAGTCCATTTAAAATTAAATTTATTTACAATTCCTTTAATATTAAATTTGTGATTTATGTTATATTTTTTATTAAATTTATTATAGGTTATATTTTAAAATTTTAATTAATTTGAAGTAACGTTTACTATTGAGGTACATTTTAATATTTGAATTATATTCAGGTACATTTCAAGCAGATTTATTCCTAATACTTTTAGATTAAATCTATTTACAAAGTGCATTCAAATTAGATTTATCTACAAGTTATTTAAAGTTAAATTTATTTACAGATTCATTTACTAATAGCTTTGTGGTTTGCACATATGTAATATTTTGATTAAATTTAATTGAAGTAAATAAACATGTTACATTTATATTAAATTTATTATAGGTTAATTTTAAATCTTCATTAATTTGAAGTAAACAAAAGTACATGCTAGGAATTTTAAATAAATAAAAATCTAATGTTTTGCATACTATAGGTTTCATAGTGCTTATCTATTTAAAAATATTATGATGGAAATATTTTTAATTATAGTGGATTATTTAATTATTCATTACATTATCTTTAATAAGATTGGATTATGATCACGTTCAAATGAATGGGTATCTATAGTCATCTTTGAACATGTTTAGATAGTTATTTTGTTTATATTCTAAGTGCTCGTTGGAATTGATTTCTTATGCATATTAGTGGTTCCATGTTGATCATATTTTCCTCTTGCTTTATTTCACTTTTGAGGTAATCTTTATGTATAGACATGTTTTGGATAAGTTGGGAACCCGTAAAAGCTTAAGTCACTTCCTTTTGATAAGTTATGGGTGGTAGGTTGTTAGGCTTCGAGAGGCGATGGGAAACCTGTTTTGTGTTGAATTTTCCCATGATTAGACCTTTGTGTTTCCATTGATCGAATCTCTATTTTGAGCTCATGGGTGTACCTTGTTCCATGATTTTCTTTGCCTTTGGTTATGACTATGAGCAAGATGGTTCATGCCTCACACCTACTTTTTTTTTGTGGCTTTTATGTCTAGTACACCCCTTGTTGTTGTGAGTCTTGTTTCAAAACTGTTGGGGAGGGTGGCTCTTCATGGGGGTCAGCACACAAGGGGATGTTAGGGTAACCCATGGAAGAGTTTCCTAAACAAGTGATAATATAATAAATGAACTAGTGGGTTTGGGTAGTTAAACATTAAACAAGATTAATTATGTTCCTCACCCATTCTGTTAGCGCTTTCATAGGCTAAGGATGGGATGAGAAGACTTGGTTGGTAAGATCATTGCCTTATCCCCAAAGAAGGTAAGTGGTCTTGCATGAGTCACCCTATGGAGCAATGCCTTGAGATAGGCAACCTGGATAACCATAGATGGAGGCGGTACCTTGTGATAGGTTTCCTAGATAATCCATGTAAGGCCATGTGATGACACTCTCCCACAGTACCCATTTACTTTCCTTTGCTTGGTATCCTCTAGAAGTGTTGTTGTACTTGTTTTATGTTGTTTTATGTCAGTGTTGATATTAGCCTTGTCTTCTTGACCATGTTTGGATGAGGATCCTTTCTTGTCATCTCCTAGCACAGGGGGGAGGTGGACCTTAGGGTCCATGTGGTCGGGTGGAACATGCTATGTACCCATTGGGTTCCCAAGATGTGTTTGTGATGCAGAGTTCCAGAGCTTCACTTGGATGAAGATTGTTCTTCATTTTGTACCTTAAACCTCATGTATGTAATTATTCTTATACTCAATGTATTCTTCCCGATGATATAAAGGAAGCTTTATGTAGTGTACCATTGTATCCTTGACACATTGTATCTATGGAAATATGCTCCACAATTGTAATATTGAATTATGAATCTAAATATAATCAATGATGCATATCTTTTCATCTCTTTTATTCATGAATGATTATATGATATCATTATGTAATATTGGTTGTTTAATCGCTTTCGTTTGATAAAAGTTTATGAATCGTAATGCCCATTCTGTGTACCCCTGAGGATGTGAATGACTTTGTAAATGCATAATTGGTGTTCCTGTAATGCATGTACATATTCATTGTATGCAATGTTTTGCATTTTAAAAAAAATGAAAATTTGTGTGGTGTTTGTTGTCCTTTGGGGTTCACACGGTGGGGCATTACAAGGGTTCACCTTCATTGACTTCTAATAATCAATATAATGTTATTCCTTAATATAATTAATAATAATTCAACAAGATAAACTATCCTCCATCAAAAACTAACATTTGAGCACAAGTTTTTGTTACATCACCTACAATGCCCTATCAATTCAAACTAAGAGATTGACAATTTTCACAATTTACTAATTCTCTTCATTCCATCATAATGAAATTACTTAATAAGAATATGATTCAACTTCCTCCCATTTGTCCTATTGATACCACTAAACCTATACCTCCTCATTTTAATGCAAAATACTTTTGTCAATATCACCATACACTTGGACATGATACTGAGAGATGTATGCATCTTAAGAACCAAGTGCAAAACCTCATTGACTCTAATGTCATCCAACTAGTTGGTATGAATGATAAATGAAATACATCAGTTACACCTCCTAATCAAAACTTGTAAATTTTTACCAACCCATTATCAAGCCACTCCACTAACCTTGTAGAAAAAATTGGTGATGAATTTGATAACATACTATAACCTAATATAGTGAACATGATAGATTTCCATCCTTTCCAATACCAACCTAAAATCGTACCTAATATCACCTTCACTCGTATTGATGCTTCTATGCATGTACCTGGTGGTCCTCTATACATTATTAGGAGAATTAATGATAAAGCCACATGGTGGATGTACTCATTGATCCTATATGTTTAGTGAATTTGATCACATAAGAATTTATTTATGTGCATGAATTATATCAAGATGAACATGGACAATCAAAAGTCTTGGTGAGAGCTCATAATGGTTCTACTCATCCTACAACTAGTTCCTTAACCTTCTCCATTCAAGTTTGGCCTAAGAAGTTGGATGTTATTTTTACAATAATCCTTACTTTAGATTAATTTTATGTGAATTTATGTCATGCATGGCTTACTTCCATGAATTTAGTTCCTTTTTTAATCCATAAATTCCTTTAATTCTCATTTGAAGGAAAAATACATATTATTTATCATAGTGGATTTAAACCCTTGCCTCTTTGTGGAAATTCTTCCCTTGATTACTTTTAGCCACAACCATCCCAACCCACTCAATCTTGTGAATATTTTCTCTTTTTTATCATATAAAAAATTCAAATCCAATCGTATTTCTCAACTATCCATTACCAATATCTCAACCACACCCCAACGACTACTATCGAGGATCCTAGGTATCCTATGGCTATGATGGTTGTTCCTCCTACTCCATGGTTAGTGAATGAAACTTGACTCAAATCAGGTATCCTCCCTCGACCTCGACCATTTTGCATATATGCCATAGTTCCCCCTCAACCATCCTATCAAGGACCAAAAGAAAATCATTTGGTGAGGCCTTTGGGGATTAATTTTGTGCCTCCTAAAGAGAAACAATCCATTGTGCTTAACTCTCTTATTATTTCCCAACCTTTGGTAGATCCTTCAATTCCTCCTACAAAGGAAGAAAAGGAACCAATGTTTGAACACACATTGATTCCTCCTTCATAAGCTAAAGCTTATGCATGAAAAAATCAAAATAAAAAGGAATGCAAGAGACGATGCCATGTTATGGCTCACCAACTTGCTCCAAATAATAAACCTTCACCTGATGACCTTTTTCCCACACAACCACATTCCAATGAGATCCCTCCCACCCATCCATCTTTTCCATCACTTGACTCCACTCCACCTTTTATCGCTAAAACATGAAACTAAACCTTATCTATCATAACCAAGCTAAAGACAAAAAAAATTGCCACTCTCCCTTCAGTATAGTCCAAAAGATACTCACATTGTTGGTAGTACTAGTGATTATGTTGGGAGCACTAGTATAATACCCATTATGGTATTCTGATATTGATTTAAATGAGAAAATGAATAAACAAAAATAATATCATAATGAATTATCTCTTAGGTTTGCACAATCAATGACTTTGGATGGGGGCAAGCATGATGATCCTCATTGTAGTCCCTTTAGCATATTGTCTTCCTTCTATTTATGATGAGAAAGACTAGTATGTGGGATATTTTCTTTAGATTAGCTCACATGTGTGGTACCCTTTGTATCTTTGTTTTTTTATTACAAATAATGTGATTTCACTGTAATGTGCTACTTGGCATGTATTTATGTTTATTAGTTCTCCTTGGATGACCCTTGATGCTCTTGTTAGCACAAGTATATAAAGAGAAAAAATATGTCATGGAATTCCTCTATGTGTATCTTTATTCTACCATGTGTTGTAAATTCCTTTTTATTCTTTTTGGGAAACATTTGGGTCTCTTCCATTTTGACCCAATTTTTTTATCTTCATGTGATATTCCTCTCTTGTGTTCATAGTTCTGCAAGTATTTTTTAAATGATGTCAATTTAGAGCATGATCAATCTCTCATTTATAATGACCCCATATCTTTGGATACTTCATGTGTTATTTTATGTTGTTACTTATATGGCATTGCTTTGGGGTAAACCATTTGTCATGAGTTAGATTTTTGGGAACAAATTATTTGGCATATGGTTTCCCAATAATCTCTTACCCCATCCTTCTACAAATATCACTTTCCTTCTACCATAAGGAAATTTCTCCTAGTTGGCATTGGAAATTTGTGTAAGGTGGGGGCATACATTCCATTATGTGCTTCACTTTTTTTAGACACTATGAAATTAATGATTCTTTCATGTCATATTGATTATATTTTTAGAACTTTATCATATTTCTTTAGAAAACAATGCATTTTCCTATAATTCTTGATATGGTAGACATGAGAACTCACTAGCTTTTGTGTTTTCTTTTGCTACCCTTTTGAAACTCACCTAGTGAATATCAAACTTCACTAGCTTCTGTTGTTTCTTTTCAAGCTCACCTAGTGAACATTGGAATTCACTAGTTTGTGGTTCCTTTATCTATTCATGAGTCACCTAGAAAATATTAGACTTTTCTATCCAATGATTTATGAATTGCTTATGGTATGGGCCCTAGTAAGAATTTGTGGATCATTTTAGTCCATGATGTCATACCATTTTGTTTGCATCATTTTTTCATATTGTTTTGCATTATCTTTCACATGTTCTTTGCATATGCATTGTGTATTCCTTGTGTTTTGATTATCATGTGCATTTTTTTGCATTTTTTCTTACATTTATGTGCCTTCTTTTATCTTGACATTGTTGTTTAGTAAGAACTTGAGCATGGGGGATAATAAATCCCTTGCTTTAGTGTAATCTTACCTCTTCAATGTTTCCATGAAATGAACCTTTTTTGCTTCTCCTTAATTTAGTGTGAGTATGAGAATTAGTTCATACCTTCACTAAAGTGGGGGCTAAATGCAGCATCCTAAATTGTCACCTTTGACAATTTCACATTATGTTTGGCTCCCCCCTAAGTGCTTGAGCCCAATTATGCTTACTAATCATCCATTTTATTATTATATTCAAGAAATTAGACTAATTTTTAGAAACTAAATTATTTATTTATTTATGAGCACCTCAAATTCAAAATAGGGCCAAACTAGGGAACCCTCACCCTTGTCTCCTTTATTTTGGCCCAAAATTTAACATTTTATTGTCAACCTCAATATGTTTGCAAAATCAAAATCATTTGTTGGCTAATCAAAATGGTTAATGAAAAAAATATTAATGAAATTTTGATCTATCAAGAAAATTCAAAAGGAAATTTCAAGAGTGGGATAAGCAACATTTCTACAATACTTTATCAGTCAAGATCATGTTTGCAAATTATCATCTAATCCATGTTTATGTATAGAAAGATATTTCATGTTTTGTTTTGTCATTTTTATGAGCACTAAAATTTTTAGGACCTCAAAGGATTTATTTATTTTTCCTTTTATGGGATGTGTCAAATGACTTCAGTCCAACAAGGAATGTAGATTTGAGTGGTTATAAGTATGAATTGGATTAAATAAGGTTAAAGATATCAAAGAATCAAATCCTAGATCAATCATTGAAATAAATTTCAAAAAATTAGGTAAAGGTTGATTAGTCGCAAACTGACAAACTTCAAAAGTTGAATTTGATAGGGAAGAACCTATAGGCTATGATAATCCTATGCAGACTTTGAAACTTTTAAAATCACCATTTCTAGATGGGGGTGCCCTCATCCCTATCTAGTCACTTATGCCTCAAATTTTAATGCCAGGTTCTATCTTCTCTACACTCTGCATTCCCACTTTCTATTTTTATGGATCTATTCTACATTTATTATATTCTATGATAGTCTGATGCTCTTATATTGTTTTACATAATTCACAACATCAAACACACACATTCACATCACTCATCCATCCATTCCACAAAAAAGGGGATAAAAACCCTGACCAACTATTTAGGCTCTTCCTTGAGGATAGTAGCCTAATAGTTTATCTTGGTGTTTCTTAGGAAAAGGGAACCTATGTCCAATGTCTAGATCACTAGGATCAAGCCTTTCCTAATAAACATTAGAATCAAGATCGAAAAGGGTATGATACTAACTTGCAACAGAAAAAGGGAGTCAATCAACCTCAGATCTAATTCTTTGAAGGCCTTATATATTGTATTTTGATGTGATGCAATGATATAACCATGTAAAATATGAAAAAGCAATGTTTTGTTATGAATTAGGATAAATTTAAAAAACATAGACAACTTTAAGTTCTAGAAAAGAAGGAAGACACTTATGCACCTATGGTTTAAATTTGAGCTAATTATGGGTGGTCTAGGGCACAAGGATGCCCTAGAATGAGAACCTAGATATAGGAACTACTTTTACAAGCTTGAGGTCCCTAGTTTGTAGCTTCTATCTTTTGATTTTGGTTGTCAAATCTTCCTCTATTTTTGAGATAATGCAGATTCCATGGCTTGTCAATTTGTAGGGTTTTAATGCATGAATAAGAAAATTTCCTTCAATATTCCTCCAATTCACCTCAGATCTACAACCTACACACATGAAAATAGGGGAAGGGTTGTTCCATATAAGGGTTTTCCTTAGTCAAACCCCATGTTGGTATTTCTACCTCCACAATGGAAAAGTTGATGACAAAAGAGAGATTATCCTTTTGAGAGATAGATGATAAATAATAAACAAGTAATGAATTGATAATTTCCTACAACTCACCAATTATATCTAATCTTCTTGATGGACTGAAGTCATACTCATCACCTTCACGGCTTCCTTGTTGCTTGATTTGAATCAATTTTAATACCTACAAATGTTAGTGCTCAAAAACAAAATGCATACAAAACATGAATGAAACTCACATAAAACTTGACATGATGCTTGAATGACAAAATTTTGCAATAATCTTGATAATTTATCTTGACTACCTTTGATTGATTTTAGGATCTTCAATTCACTCAATGAATTCTCTTAGGATTAGAAATGATAAAATGACTAGGTATTTATATGCAATTATTCTAATTTCCTAAAAATCAAATATCAATGGCTAACAATTGAAATTGGAAATTAAAAGAATAAATTACTAACACTGAAATATTTAAATTTGGAGCCAAAAATGATGTTCTAGGGCACAAAGTTCCCTAGACTAGATTCCCACTTTTTTGGGATCAAATGTGTCAAGGGAAAAATATTAAATGCATACTCTAATTTCCCATGTTTAATTTTATAATAGATTTTTTATAATGGGAAATTAAACTCATAATTAGGAAATTAGATACATAATTAGGTCCAAGCACATAGGGGGAGCAAAACCCAGTATGAAATTGTCAAGGGTGATGATTTCCAATGCTATATTTAGCCTCCACTTTAGTGAGAGTATGAACTTATGCTCAAACTCACACTAAAGTAAAAAAATGTCAAGAGAGGTTAAATTATAACAAATATTGAAGAGATAAGATTGCATTGATTAGGGGAAGCATGCAAGCCCCTAGGACTCAAGATCCTATGACAAGAAAACATAAGGACAAAGGAAAACACATGTATGATATGCAATGCATGGAAAACATGAAGCATACAAGACAAAGAAACACAACATAACAAAAAGACAAAAAAATGAAAATAAACACGATGCAAACATAGTGCAAACACAAAGAAGACACAAAACATAAACACAAGGGTTAGTACTAAAACAAAATTTGAGTCAATAAGGTAAATAGAAATCGATCTTAAATTTTTCTCAAATACCAAATTTCATCCATCAAATGTGCTATTTAAAAAAATAGTATTCTCATAAGGATGTAAAATCACTCATGAAACACGTGGCTCCATTCGCAAGCAAGTTGTGTTATGCTAGGTGGCCATGTAAAAAGGGTTGCTCAAGTTCATGAATCAACAAGCTACATTATTCCAAATCCATGGACTATCTTGAAAATCATGCCTTAGGGAGCACAAAAAATTTATCATAACAAGGGACCATTTAACATTACATGGGACAAAAATCACCTTAAGGGGTATGCAAAGTTTAAAATCATGGGGCAAGAATTGATAACCACACCTCAGAGGGTGTTATAACAACACCACAACCAAAGGGGTATGCCAATAAGTCAAATCTCACATGAAGTTTATTAAATAGATAGGGGTAATATTCCCCCCTTAAAATATGATGCAAGAACACTCAACAAACATAGTAGACACATTGGTTTATGTGATAAGGTATAAGGGAAATGAATAGTATCACACAAGAATACACATCATGCACATGAAAAACCTATAATTATTCAAGTAGGATTGTATAATTAATATGGACCCACCAACAAAATGCTAATATATCAAGATTAGTGCAAGGAACTTATCTTTCAAGAGTTAGTAGATAGGAATTCAGTGGAGCAAGGGCTCAAATTTTCTCTTTCCATGGAGGTCCTAAGACCTTGCCCAAAGAGAATCTACCTCTACTTAGGGACATACATGGTGAGTAGCTTTATAAATTATACTATACCTTGCACCACACTAAGAAAATATTGAATGCTCTTATTCTAGGCTACAAAAGTTCTCTATGGGCATCCTCTAAATACCACAAGGGTACAAGAGGGACATACATGAATAATATTCCCTCACAAGCATGGATCAAATAATTTCAATGGGAAAGCTTAGACCAACCCTTCGTCTCATGTCATGGAATCACCCATACATTAAGGTTCCACTAGACATGACACAACTAGATTAGGGTACAAATTCTTTTCTCCCCCTTTCTATACCTTGTTGATTCATGTTGTCGAGGTCATCCTCTATGGTGATAAAATACCTAGATAGGCCTCCTAAAGGGAAAGGAATCTAAATGTTTTGATATCCAAAATTTCCTTGTAGCTCAAGAAAGAGCATATACAACTCAAACCCTTATGATAATATAATACAAAGATAGAATTAAAAGAATTTTTTTCATCTCCAAGATTGTCTTGTAGTGCAAGGAGAGCGCATGTGAAACTCTTAGAGTCATGAAACACAAAAATAGAGTTAATTCCCTTAGGAGAACCAAATGTACCTAATGCTAGTGATTATATGCAATCTTTAACAATGATGCTACAACAAATAGGTTAGTGGTTTCAATAATAATCTTTGAAAAATGTAAAACCTACAATATTTCATTAATGTAAAATGATAAAACCCTGCAAAAAATCATTAAATATGTGAGCACACCATTAATAATATTAAAAATGGAATCTTAAATTTTTTAATGAAAAATCAAAAAAATTGCTAAATTTTGAGCTAATATGTGAAAGTTATGTATGTTTTAAGCTTGGAAATAAAGTATATATTCAGATTATTACATCTCAAAATTTATATAGAATCTGAGAAAAAGGTTTTCAGTACTGTGTAGTGCTTTGAGTATTCTTCCCAATGAGTAGAAGAATGCAAAAATACAAGTTGAGTGAAGAGTTATTTTTGTTTTTCCAAAACTGATCTGTTATGTAATCACAAGGAGAGGGGTCTCCTCTAGCCCTCAAAAATATAGTGCTTGGTCATCCATGTGACCAATGGCTAAGGACAAAGTGTGGGGCATCTATTTCAATACTTTAAAATTAACTTTTTGTGGTTTAAACTAAAAAGAAAGTGAAATCAAAACTATTATTAAAATAAACTTATATGCAACATAAGAAAGCATGCTATAAATGATAGTTTTAATTAAACTTCCACCAATTTTTCTATAGGTCCAAGGTAATTTTAATAGAGACAAAGGTAGATTTGGTTTGAATACCCATGGTTTTCATACAACCATAGTCTAGTTTTCAGTTATATGAAATATTTTAACTGATTTAAAATGCTTTTAATGTCTTATGTAAGATTTTAACTTATCACATGGCACAACTTTGGCTCACCTTAAAGAGTTTTATCCTATTTTAGAACAAGTGCAAATGGTTTTTCTGAAAAAAGGAATGCAATTTAGAACCATAAAACTCACAATTTTGAGATTAAAAGCTTGTTTTTGGCTAGCAATTGTAGGGTTTTATTTGACTATTGCAAATATATCTATTTTTATTTTTTATGACAGAAGGTTGTGGTGTGAGATCGAATGCATAAATTATTCGAATATTTTAATCTCCAAGTCAACACCCACGTCAAATGAAGAATTTCATATTGTCCTCCAACGTAATTTGCAGCATTTAATTTTGGTTGGTAAATTTGAATTTGAAAAGGAGCACTCAGTTTTGAGTTTGCAATTGCCAATGAATACCTACAACAATTAATGAAGTTAGGTGAGTTTGAATTTTGAATCTAAGCACTCATTTTCATGAGCATTTTCAAGAAAGAAAAAAAGAATGTCTTTGCAAACGTTGGAGTTAACAGAAAAAGAAGAAGAAAAAAATTGTATTGGGAGAAGAACCTGTAGCAGCAGAAGAATGTTTTAGTAGAAGTCAAGTTTTTGTATTGAAGTGAAGACCCTGCAGTAGAAGATGAAATAGGGAATGTTCAGCATAGAACAGGCAACAACAACAACACAAAAGGAATGTTTATCAGATGCAGTGCATTGTCAACTGCAACTACAAGATTGTACCAGTTTATGTATTTCAGTGTGAGTATAGCACCCAGTCATTGGACATCTGTCCAAATAGCTTAGTTTTATTTTTTTCATGTAAATTAGAGAATATCCTTTGAGTTTTTGTATTTTGAAGAAAAAATGGAATATATGCAAAGTTAATTTTTGTTTGTTTAGGCTTGTTGTCACTTTACATATTCTGTGTGTTTGTTTATGTTCTATCAGTTCAATAATAATAGTGAAGTTGTGTGGTTTCATCCCTTCCTCCCAACAAGTGGTATCAGAGCCCTATTTTTCTGGGTAGTCAATCAATCAGTTTGTTTATTATGGGTAAAGCCCTAGGTTATCTAGGCATTGTCTAGTCTTCTCAAATTTGAGAAAAATGGTAGGAGGTGATAGCAAAGGTTGGCAGCAACCACCAAATTTTGATGGGAAAAATTATGATATATGGGCTAAGAAGATGAGAACCATCTTAGTTGCAAATTATCTATGGGAGTTGGTCACAAAGGGGTTTAATGATATCATAGACCCAAATGCATTTTCAGCCCTTTCAAATGCACAAAAAAAATAGTTGAAGGAGATAAGAATGAAGGATGCCAAAGCCCTCATTTTGATTGAGGCAGCCTTGAGTGAGGCTATTTTCCCAGGTATTGCAGCATCAAACTATGTAAAACAAGCTTGGGATATATTGAAAAATAGTTATAAAGGGACTGACAAAGTGAGGTTAGCTAAGTTGTAGCTCTTGAGAAGAAATTTTGAGACTCTACAAATGAAAGATAACGAGTCCATTTTAGATTATCATACTAAGGTCTCAACCCTGGTAAATTAGCTAAGAGTCAATGGAGAAACAATGGAAGAGTGAAGGATTGTTGAGAAAATCCTGAGAAGTCTTCCTACTAAGTTTGATTGCGTAGCCATTTCCATTGAAGAGGCAAAGGATTTGTCTCAGGTGACTATAGATGAGTTGATGGGTTCACTACAAACCCATGAGCAATGGTTGAACAGATATGTTCCTTCCCTAGAGCAAGCATTCAAAGCTCAAACCAATGTAAGAAGTCAGGGAAGAGGAAGAAACAACAAAAGTAGAGGTCAAAAAGGCAGAGGAAGAAGCAATTCTAGAAGAGGAGGTTCTAATAGCACAGAGGAGCTGAGCAGCTCACTGTCAGCAAATAAGTACCAGAGGAAGAACAACAGTTTGAATCAAAGGTATGACAAAATTAATGTGTAGTGTTATTATTGTCACAAATATGGCCATTATGCTAGTGAGTGTAGAAAGAAGCAGCATGACCATGGAGGCCAAAATGCAAATGTAGCAAATGAGAACAAAGTTGAAAATGACAAGCAGTCAAATGTTTTCATTTTTTGCAACCTTGTTGAACCCATCACTTATGAAGTATGATACTTGGACAGTGGATGCAGCAACCACATGAGTTGTAACAAAAATTTATTTGCCTCCATTGAAAATAGTATAAAAACTTAGATCAAAATGGGAAACGATGAGAAGGTTCTCGTCATTGGAAGAGGTGTATTTAGCATCCAAACCAAGCATGGTGAGAGGCAGCAAATCCAAGATGTCTATTATTCCCTCAACATAAAACATAATCTATTGATCATTGGAAAAATGGTCCAAAATGGCTACAAAATCTTAATGGAGAATGGAGAATCCAAAATATTTGATAGAGGAGGTAGCAAGAAATTAATGGTTGCAGTACAGATGAAAAGAAACAGAATGTTTCCTCTCAGGATGCATATAGTGTCTACGACAAGAACAATAGATGGTTAGCAATAGCATTGTGCACCGACACTCATAGAAATTTCACAGCAGTTGGTGGTCAAACAACAGTCTCCATTCAAGATAGTCATCAAAGACTCATCCAAACTATGACATTTAAGGTATGGGCACTTAATATTTTCAAGTTTGAGTTTATTGTATAGGAAAGGAATGGTTAGGGACCATCCATTGTAGAACCTAATGGCAAGTGTGAGGCTTGCATTTTAGGAAAACAACATAGGCAGCCATTTCAATCCAGGTATTCTAGGAGAGAAAAAGCACCTCTAGATTTAGTGCACTCAGATTTGTGTGGACCCATGAAAACCCCCACCTTAGTTGGAAATACATATTTCATGAATTTTATAGATGATTACAATAGAAAAATTTGGGTTTATTTCTTGAAAAAAAAATCAGAAGCCTTTGAGAAGTTTAAATGGTTTAAGGCAATAGTTGAGAAGGAGAGTGGTCACTATATCAAAGCTCTTAGAAAAGATAGAGGGGGAGAGTACATCTCCTATTAATTTTTGAATTTTTTTAGGAATAAGGTCATTCACAAAAAAATTACAACAAGGTATACCCCATAGAAAAATGGAGTGGCGGAAAGGAAGAATAGGACCATTCAAGATATGGCGGCAAGTATGCTGAAAGCAAAAGGGTTGTCACACATATTTTGGGGAGAAGTTGTAGCAACAATAGTCTATATACTAAATAGGTGCCCCACAAAGGCTGTCCATGATAGGATTCCACAAGAGGCATGGACAAACAGCAGATGGAGTGTTGAGCACTTAAGGATATTTGGGTGTGTGGAATTCGCACTCGTGCCAAAAGAGAAGAGGCGGAAATTTGATGAAAAAAGAGAAGTGTATCTTCATAGGCTATAGTGAGGAGTCAAAAGCCTACAAATTATACAATACCATCACCAAGAATGTTATGTTTAGCAGGGATGTTGTGTTTATTGAGAATGAATCATGAGATGGAATGGTGGATGACACCACGGGTATTTCTATTACAATACCCCTTGATGATGATGAAGCTCCAGAAGACAACTTATGGGGAGCTCAAGAGAGTAGTACCTTAGGAAGAAACTACCATAGAGCATTAGAAAACAACAGCTCTGGTGATCTGTAGTAGAACATTAATTCTAGTAGTGTTCAACAGAGTCTAGCAGCACTAAATAGAGATAGCAGTCTAGTAGCTCTAGAATTCAGCAGAGCAGTAGCTCCGACAACCAACAGTACAATAGCTCTATAGGTTAGAGTAGCAATAGCTCAGAAGCAAATTCAGATCCCACACTCGCATCATTGATTCCAAGAAAGAAAAAGAGTGTAAGGGAGATCTATGATAGCACACAACATGCTGATTTTGATCAAAATTTGGATTTTGCACTATTCTCCTATAGTGATCCAACACACTTTGAGGAAGCGGTAAAAGAAGAGAAATGGTGTAAGGCCATGTATGAATAGTTGGATGCTATAGAGAGGAACCAAACATGAGAGTTGACCAATTTACCCAAGGGTAAACAAGTGATTGGAGTGAAGTGGGTCTATAAGACCAAGTGTACTGTAGAAGGGAAGATTGAAAGACACAAGGCAAGGCTAGTTGTGAAAGGGTACATACAACAGACTAGTATAGATTATGATGATACATATGCACTAGTTGCAAGGTTGGAAATAGTGTAGATAGTGATAGCAGTTGCAGCACAACATCAGTGGAAAGTGTATCAGATGGATGTAAAGTCAACCTTCTTGAATGGAGTGCTGAAGGAGGAAGTGTATGTGGAGTAACCATCTAGCTATGAAGTCCTAGGGAAAGAGGTCAAAGTGTATAGGCTCTAGAAATCTCTTTATGGTCTCAGGATGCATATAGTGTCTATGATAGGAACAACATATGGTTAGTAGCAGCATCGTGTGTCAGCACTCACAACAGTTTCACAGAAGTCAGCAGTCGTATAATAGTCTGCATTCAAGATAGTCATCAAAGACCCATCCAAACTATGGAATTTAAGGTATGGGCACTTAAGCTTTTCAAGTTTGATTTTATTTTCTAAGAAAGGAATGGTTAGGGGTTTACCATCCATTGTAGAACCTGATGGCAAGTGTGAGGCTTGTATTTTAGGAAAACAACATAGGCAACCATTTCAATTCGGGTATTCTAGGAGAGCAAAAGCACCTCTAGAGTTGGTGCACTCTGATTTGTGTGGACCCATGAAAACCCCCACCTTAGCTGGAAATACATATTTCATGAATTTTATAGATGATTACAGTAGAAAAATTTGGATTTATTTCTTGAAAAAAAAATCGGAAGCCTTTGAGAAGTTTAAATGGTTTAAGGAAATAGTTGAGAAGGAGAGTGGTCACTATATAAAAGATCTTAGAACAGATAGAGGGGGAGAGTACATCTCCAATTATTTTTTGAATTTTTTTAGGAATGAGGGCATTCACAAAAAATTTACAACAAGGTATACCCCATAGCAAAATGGAGTGGCAGAAAGGAAGAATAGGACCATTCAAGATATGGCGGAAAGTATGTTGAAAGAAAAAGGGATGTCACACATATTTTGGGGAGAAGTTGTAGCAACAACAATCTATATACTAAATAGGTGCCCCACAAAGGTTGTCCATGATAGGATTCCACAAGAGGCATGGAAAAATAGCAAATGGAGTGTTTATCACTTAAGGATATCTGGGTGTGTGGCATACGCACTCGTGTCAAAAGAGAAGAGGCGGAAATTTGATGACAAAGGAGAAAAGTGTATCTTCATAAGCTATAGTGAGGAGTCAAAAGCCTACAAATTATACAATCCCATCACCAAGATTTTTGTGATTAGCAAGGATGTTGTGTTTATTGAGAATGAAGCATGGGATGGAATGGTGGTTGACACCATGAGTATTTATGTTACAATACCCCTCGATGATGATGAAGCTCCAAAAGACAACTTAGGGGGAGCTCAAGAGAGTAGTACCTTAGGAAGAAACTACCATAGAGCATTAGAAAATAACAACTCTAGTGATCTATAGCAGAACAGTAATTCTAGTAGTTTTCAACAGAGATAGCAGTCTAGTAGCACTAAACAGAGATAGTAATCTAGCAGCTCCAGAATTCAGCAGAGCAATAGCTCCAACAACCAACAGTACAGTAGCTCTAGAGGTCAGAGTAGCAGTAGCTCAGAAGCAAATTTGGATCCCACACTCACATCATTGATGCCAAGAAAGACAAAGAGTGTAAGGGAGATCTATGATAGCACACAACATGCTAATTTCAATCAAAATTTGGATTGTGCACTATTCTCCTATATTGATCCAACACACTTTGAGGAAGCGGTAAAAGAAGAGAAATGGTGTAAGGCCATTGATGAAGAGTTGGATACTATAGAGAGGAACCAAACATGGAAGTTGACCAATTTACCCAAGGGTAAACAAGTGATTGGAGTGAAGTGGTTCTATAAGACCAAGTGTACTATAGAAGGGAAGATTGAAAGACACAAGGCAAGGCTAATTGTGAAAGGGTACAAACAATAGATTGGTATAGATTATGATGAGACATATGCACCAATTTCAAGGTTGGAAACAATGTAGATAGTGATAGTAGTTTCAGCACAACATCAGTGGAAAGTGTATCAGATGGATGTAAAGTCAACCTTCTTGAATGGAGTGTTGAAGGAGGAAGTGTATGTGGAGCAACCACTTGGCTATGAAGTACCAAGGAAAGAGGTCAAAGTGTATAGGCTCTATAAATCTATTTATGGTCTCAGGATGCATATAGTGTCTATGATAGGAACAACAGATGGTCAGCAACAACATTGTGTGTCAACACTCACAACAGTTTCACAGTAGTCAGCGGTCATACAATAGTTTGCATTCAAGATAGTCATCAAAGACCCATCCAAACTATGGAATTTAAGGTATGGGAACTTAAGCTTTTCAAGTTTGAGTTTATTTTCTAGGAAAGGAATGGTTAGGGGTTTACCATCCATTGTAGAACCTGATGGCAAGTGTGAGGCTTGCATTTTAGGAAAACAACATAGGCAGCCATTTCAATTTGGGTATTCTAGGAGAGAAAAATCACCTCTAGAGTTAGTGCACTCAAATTTGTGCAGACCTATGAAAACCCCCACCTTAGATAGAAATACATATTTTATGAATTTTATAGATGATTATAGCAGAAAAATTTGGGTTTATTTCTTGAAAAAAAAATCGGAAGCCTTTGAGAAGTTTAAATGGTTTAAGGCAACAGTTGAGAAGGAGAGTGGCCACTATATCAAAGTTCTTAGAACAGATAGAGGGGGAGAGTACATCTCCAATTAATTTTTGAATTTTTTTAGGAATGAGGGCATTCACAAACAATTTACAACAAGGTATACCCCATAAAAAAATGGAGTGGCAGAAAGGAAGAATAGGACCATTCAAGATATGGCAACAAGTATGCTGAAAGAAAAAGGGTTGTCACACATATTTTGGGGAGAAGTTGTAGCAACAATAGTCTATATACTGAATAGGTACCCCACAAAGGCTGTCTATGATAGGATTCCACAAGAGGCATGGAAAAAAAACAGATGGAGTGTTGAGCACTTAAGGATATTTGGGTGTGTGGCATACGCACTCGTGCCAAAAGAGAAGAGGAGGAAATTTGATAACAAAGGAGAAAAGTGTATCTTCATAGGCTATAGTGAGGAGTCAAAATCCTACAAATTATATAATCCCATCACCAATAATGTTGTGATTAGCAGTGATTTTGTGTTTATTGAGAATGAAGCATGGGATGAAATGTGGATGACACCACAGGTATTTCTATTACAATACCCCTTGATGATGATGAAGCTCTAGAAGACAACTTAGGGGGAACTCAAGAGAGTAGTAGCTAAAAAAGAAACTACCATAGAGAATTAGAAAACAACAGATCTGGTGATCTACAACAAAATAGTAATTCTGGTAGTGTTCAATAGAGACAACAATCTAGAAGCACTAAACAGATATAGTAGTCTAGAAACTCCAAAATTCAACAGAGAAGTAGCTCTGACAACCAACAGTACAGTAGCTCTAGAGGTCAAAGTAGTAGTAGCTCAGAAGAAAATTTGGATCCCACACTCACATCATTGATACCAAGAAAGACAAAGAGTGTAAGGGAGATCTATGATAGCACACAACATGTTGATTTTGATGAAAATTTGAATTTTTCACTATTCTCCTATAGTGATCCAACACATTTTGAGGAAGTGGTAAAAGAAGAGCAATGGTGTAAGGCCATGGATGAAGAGTTGGATGCTATAGATAGGAACCAAACATGGGAGTTGACTAATTTCCCCAAGGGTAAACAAGTGATTGGAGTGAAGTGGTTCTATAAGACCAAGTGTACTGTAGAAGGGAAGATTGAAAGACACAAGGCAAGGCTAGTTGTGAAAGGGTATAAGCAACAGACTAGTATAGATTATGATGAGACATATGCACCAGTTGCAAGGTTGGAAATAGTGCAGATAGTGATAGCAAGTGTAACACAACATCAATGGAAAGTGTATCAGATGGATGTAAATTCAACCTTCTTGAATGGAGTGCTAAAGGAGGAAGTGTATGTGGAGCAGCCACCTGGCTATGAAGTACCAGGGAAAGAAGACAAAGTGTATAGGCTCTAGAAAGCTCTTTATGGTCTGAAACAAGAACCTCAGGTGTGGTACAATAGAATAGACTCTTATTTGTTGAGAAATGGATTTTTCAAGAGCAGTAGTGAGCCCACACTCTACATCAAATCAACCAAAGGTGATATTTTAATTGTTGTTTTGTATGTAGATGATTTGAGTTTTACTAGTAACAGTGACAGCAAAATTGCATATTTTAAAGAGATGATGAAAAATGAATTTGAGATGACGGATCTAGGTTTGTTGAAGTATTTTCTTGGGATATAAGTTTAGAAAATAGTGCATGGCATATTTATTTCACAATCTAACTATGCCAAACAGATTTTAAGGAGGTTTAAAATGGATAACAACAAACCTACCCCCAAACCAACAGCAGCAAGTCTAAAACTACACAAGAATGACAACAGTAAGGAAGTGAACCCAACCCTCTACAAAATCATGGTTGGAATTTTGATGTATTTGACATCAACTAGGCTTGATTTAATGTATGTAGTAAGCTTGATATCTAGTTTCATGGAAGAACCTAAGGAGACACATTGGCAAACAGGAAAAAGGATTTTGAGGTATGTCAATGGAACAAACGATTATGGCATTTTGTATGCAGCATGTAATGAGTTCAAGTTGGATGGTTTCATGGATAGTGATTAGGAAGGAAATGTGGATGATAGGAAGAGCACATCTGGCTATGTCTTCAACATGGGATTGGGTGCAATCTCATGGGCATCGAAGAAGCAGTCGATTGTCTCTCTCAGTACAGCAGAAGCATAATACATAGTGACAAATGCAACAACTTGTTAGGCTATTTGGTTGAGGAGGATCCTTTCAAATTTACAACAACAATTTGATAGCATAATCATTCATTGTGACAATGTGTCCTCCATAACACTGACGAAAAATTTGGTCTTCCACGGACAAAGCAAAAACATTGAGATTTGTTATCACTTCATGAGGGAATTGGTAGAACAAGGTGATATTGAATTACAGTATTGCAGATCCGAGCAGCAGCTCACTGACATATTCACCAAGGCATTGCCAAAGGATAGTTTTGAATGCCTAAGAGATAGGCTTGGCATTGTGGATAGCTTCGGAGATTAGGTCTGAAAAGAAATAACAAAGTGACAACTGACTTGCAGATTAAGGGGGAGTGTTGGAATATTTTAATCTCCAAGTCAGCACCCATGTCAGATGAAGACTTTCATATTTCCCCCCAATGTAATCTACAACATTTAATTTTGGTTGGTAAATTTGAATTTGAAACGGAGCGCTCAGTTTTGAGTTTGCAATTGCCAACAAATACCTACAACAATTAATGAAGTTAGGTGAGTTTGAATTTTGAATCTAAGCACTCATTTTCATGAGAATTTTCAATCAAGACAAAAAAATGTCTTTGCAACCGTTGGAGTTAGCAGAAAAAGAAGAAGAAATTTTTTTGTATTGGGAGAAGAACCTGTAGCAGCAAAAGAATGTTTTAGTAGAAGTCAAGTTTTTGTATTGTGGTGTATATGTTCCCAAGGTTTTCTTGCACCTAACAACAAGAAGACATTACTCTGCCTTCACCTTGAACCTATCAATATTTTAGGCTCTGTCCTGACTTAGTTCATCAACTAAACCTTGCTACAACTCTATTCTAAGAGTTCCAGCTTGTGCTTTAACCTTAGAGGATTCAACACCTTCTTGCAATTTGCTCACTCTTCCTTGGACTTAGAAGGGTCTAAGTGCCAACTTCTTCAACTTGCTAGAACTACTTGCAGGGGAGTTAAAAATACTGTCTCCATGCTTTTTGCATCCAAATTGATCCATTTTGGAGGTCCTTTGGTCTTCAATTTACCCGATCTCAAGACCTTGCCTAGATGAGGCCTAAACTCTACTAGCCCTTACCAGTCAGTTTTCTGACTTTTCCTCTCACACTTGACAAACAACCTACCAAACAAAAGGCACTTTCAAGCACCCTTTTTAGAGCTTTAAATCTTCTACTAGATTTCAAACCTCTGTCACTGCCGTACAGTGCATTCCTATCATCTAGGACAAAAGGGCTAATTGGTCTATTTGTTAGGGTTTATGTGCTTTCTTCTTCAAATATCCTTCTAGTGGATTGATTGAAGTCCCAAACCCTTTTTCATGTAAAGGCCTTACCTTACCCCACCTGGAACCGTATGGACTCCGTACAGTGGCACCTTTCCCCTGCCTAAGTTCTCCACTCTTCTCTTCCAAACTCCTAACCGGGCAGCTAACACTCACCTAGGATTTGGTAATACAAACTCTTGCCTGGCTCTTTGGTTCTCCTAATGTTAAATATATACAAGGGACTGGATCCATTCCCATATTCCACCAATTGCAGGAAATCATCAGGATCAGTGTTTATGGGGGAGCCATTTGAATTCCCACTGCTCAAAACACAGGAAAATAACCACCTACAATCTAATCTAGGAACTTAAATCAATAAAACTATTCTATAGAACCTGAATAAACGATGAGAATTGATCCAAACCTATTCTATGAACACAAAAACAGAGATACAACTGTATTTACAAAGCCTTTTAATTCCCATTGTTTTGAAACACATGGGATTTCAAGCAAAACATAGAAAATGCAGAAATTTGTTCACCATCCTTTACTCCACACAACAAAATTTGATTACAATCCCTCTCTAACTGCTTGCCACGAGCCAATACCTCAATCTTGGAGTCTTTTCCATCATTCAAGGGGAGACTACTCACCTCCATATCCCTGATTTCAAGGGAATGCAAACTAATTGGATTGCATGCAACCTAACAATGTTGCCATGCACTTTTGCAATATTCTTGCAACCTCGCCATTATCCTTCATCTTAGGAACACTAACTCCTTGAGTCCAAGCTAACAACCCCTTAACTGACCTTTAGCATCTCCAAACAATGAGTATGTTGCTTTAACACATACTAAATGCTTAACATATGATGTCCTAAGTTTAATAAAGCAAAATTTAATACTAATGATGACCTAATGAAGATTTTAGTCCTAATGACTAACTCTTCACACACAAATGCAAGACCTTCTAAGGTCCAAACCAAATAACAAGACCCTAACTTGGCTAGAGTCAGTACAAGCCAAAATTGCAAACAAACATGAAGGAGTTAAGCTAAGGTGCCCCTGCACCATATTGAAGTGAAGACCCTACAACAACAAATGAATAGGGAATGTTTAGCACAGAATAGGTGATAGAAACAACACATATGGAATAATTATTAGATGCAACACATTGTCAGATGTAGCTATAGGATTGTAGCAATTTATGTATTTCAGTGTGAGTGTAGCACCCAGTAATTGGAAATCTGTCCAAATAGCTTAGTTTTATTGTGTTCATGTAAATCAGAGAATATCCTCTGAGTTTTTGTATTTTGAAGAAAACAAGGAATATATGCAAAGTTATTTTTTGTCTATTTAGGCTTGTTGTCACTGTGCATATTTTGTGTGTTTATTTCTATTATGTCAACCCAGTAACAACAGTGAAGCTATGTGGTTTCACCCATGCCTGCCAACACAAATTTCACTATGAATGTATGGATTTAAGAATATTGGTGGGGATTTGATAATTATTAACTTATTTTTGAGTGATTTAAAAGTGAAAAATCAGTTGTGTGTAAGCTCAAATATGTTTTCTTTTGACCTATGGTTCACAATGTTAAGCAATTCTTATAGATCTTCGCAGACTAGGCAATTTTCATAGTTTTAGGAATCAATTTTCAATCATCTGTATGTTAGTTTTAAATGGAAAAGAGGCATTTTCTAGAATTATTTTATATGCATTCTTGTTAATATGCTCACCAAAAGCAATATGGTGGTTTTAAAACTTAACTCATGATTTTATTTTAAGCCAAACAACAATTTTATTAAAATTTGCAAAAAAATACTCTTTAAACATAACAACTAAGCAATAATAAAATGTCATAAAAATAATTAAAAAATATTGAGGATTTCACATAAAAGATCACTTCTTATATGATTTTCAGTATATTAATCTCTAAGATTCTTGTATAAAAAATATACAAAAACACACTTAACACTTGCAAACAATAGTTAAAAGAGATATGGACCGTCCCCAATAGAATCACCAAAAATTTCAACATTAAAATTATGATGAAAAAAAATGATTTGAAGAAAAAATTCAAAACCTTAAATCTATACTAATTGAACCTCCAATTGAGTGTGAAATCAAAACAATACTCACATAATCAAAATAAGATTACCCATTTTTATTCTCGATTCATTGAAAAAGTGGATTTTCTCATAAATATTGGGATGTGGTTACTCATTTCAGCAACATAATAGTGTGAAAGTAAAGATTGCATATGAAAAAATTGTTAAGGGCTAGCATATTTGAAGCTTTTTTTAAAATGGAGAATGGTGGAAATTGAAAGAGAATGGATGGTCAAAAACCAAGTATTTAAGAGGTTGAGAGATGGAGGTTGGGGGAATAATGAGAATTTATTAATTTAAAGTATTCATTTTAGGAGAGGTTTGGTTAGTTATGGGTGAAGGATTTTAATTAATTTAATTAATTAAATCATGTGTGAGAGGAGTTAGGCTAGAAAAATGTAAGTTTATGAACTTAGGAAATATTTTAAGTGTCTAGAGTTAGAATGATAGAAAATTTACAAGTAATTTAATTTAAATGTGTATGTGTGTTAATTAATCAAAAAATGGGGTATGCTAGTTTTGTAGATGGGAGGTGGGAAATTGGAGGGTCTTCTACAAGAAGATGGGTATGTTTAGGGTTGATATATGGTTGGTAGGAAACACATGGCATAGTAAATGGGTTGAAGGTTTTGATATAAAAAACTAGGAGGATCCACTAGAATCTCAATGCGGTGGGTATCTCAAAGGAGAACATAGGTGCTTCCACAGAAAATATCAAACTCAAGGTTTTGGTAGAATCTTAGAGTCCTATGGGGTTTCAACTTTCAAGAGACTTTTTATTGTGGTTTTTGAGAAAACCATGGGTTCTTTCCATGCTTTAAAAGGGAATATAGTACATGATATGTGCACTCTCCTCTAGGCATTGCTCTTGGGTCCTAAACCTAAATGGAAAACCTCTCTTGTTTTGGTAGATTTTGACTCAAATTAATGTGATATTTCTATTAATGTTTTTATTGCATTGTGGATAAGAGTGTATCCAAAATAGAGATATCTCTAGTCCGTAGATAAATGAGGTCGAGGCCTAATATAAATAATGTTAAGGTTAGGCTTTGTATCTCTAATGAGAATGAGAACTAAGGACTACTCAAGTGGATTTCATTCACTTGATCCCTTAATAAGTGGAAAATAAAAGGTTAGTTCAATATAAAAACTATGCCAAACGGGGTTTTATCAATATTTTCTTCTTGTGAAGAAAATATTTCAAATATTTTGGCTAGTGGTCCTTGGTTCTTTGACAAATCAACCTTAGCTTTGAATGGATTGGATACTAGCTTTGACCCTTCAATATCTCCATAGTTTGGTCAAGATTAATTGTTCATCCCATGGAATTTTAGGATGAGGAATTGTTAAAGGGGTTTGTGAGTACCTTTGATAAACTTTTAACCATTGATCTTATGGATATTGTGAGGAGTGAATTGGTCTTTGTGAGGATTTGCAATTGTATTGATCAGTCACAAACCTACTATTTTAGATCTCCTTCAAGTCCATGTTGGGAATCTAGAAGAAATTTGTGAATTTTTAATCTTCGCCATTTTCTTGTTTTAAATTTAAGAAATTGGACCATTGGGAGAAAGAGTGTCATTCTCTTAAAAATAGAAGAATAACTTGTTGTAGCTTGATAAGCTTGGATTTCATTGATGTCAAAAGAGTGTTGTAGTATGGTTGTTTGGTTGCCAAAGTCTCTTAGAAATGCTTTTCATTTCTCCAATGATGATTCTTTGCTCTTGTGGTTTTGGAAAGTGGTTTTATGATGTGTTAGGACATGTGTGATCCACATTCTAGGTCATTTGGGCTGCAAAAAGATGTGTTTGTGAGTGACAACATGAAGATTGTTTTGTTTCTATGAAGATATTTTCAGAGGTGTAAAGGTTGCCTCTACATTCCTCCGTGTTTGCAAATATGCTTGTGTAGATTAGAAGATAATTTTTTGATGTTTTGAAGGTTCTATATCCAAATTTTCATATCATTTTTCCTTCCACAAAGATAGTTGAAGGTGATAGAGTTCAAGATTGTGTTGTCCGATGACAAGTTTCAATTTTTGTTGGCTTGCACCAACTTATTGTTGTATATTGTTGTAAAATGGTTGCATGAGATTTTTATTGAATATCATGTGATCTTTGTTGTTACTCCAAAAGGTGTGTTTTGGTTTCTCTGGAACAAGGTATGGTCTAGAATGAAGGTGTTACTGAGTTATACTTTTTCCTGGCCAACTAGGCTATGCTAAAGGTATGTGCCACAAGTTCAAGGTTGTATGGAGTTCATGGATAGTTTGAAGGTGTTATATGGGTGATGTTGACTCATCTGTGAGAAGCGCAAGTAATTTTTAATCATTCATGTGTACCTCCTACATTATGATGGCCAACATGCTACAAGTTTCATGTTTTCTTATTAAGGCCAACCAATTTTGTATTTGCGAAGCATGTGGATGATGTTCATTGAAGACCAAAGTTGTGAAGAGTGTTTAGGACCATGTTAAGCATGTGTTGGATTTTTCAAGGTGTTTTCCTCTTCCTAGTGTTGCATGTAGTCATTTTGGGTCTTGTCCTCTACATGTTTCATTTTGTTGTTTGATCTTTGGCTGACTTGTAATTTATAATATTTGTATTGTTATTGGCTGAAATATAAATTAATTAATGTAATAGAATGTATATTGTAAAAATAGCTGATCTAGGTCTGGTGTGTCATCAAGGATGTGTAATGTATATTATGATAATTGTATAAGATACTAAAGGAGAAAGAGCAAAAGTGGGAGATCCTATCCATATTCAATTTGATAATATCTCTGTGACAAAGGAGAAATGAAGAGTGTGTGTAACTGTTTGTCTGAGGCAGTAAGCCAAAGGAAAAAATTCTTGAAGGCTGAAAGTAATGAGCTAGTAAGCTACAAAGAAGAAATTTGAAGAAGTTGCAAAAGAGTTGTCAAATAAAAATTACAATCATCAAAAGAGAAGGAAAAAAGTAGAATTGCAATCATCAAAAGGATTGAACTTAATTATCAAATTTGGATAGTGGAAGGACTGTCATGTTGTAATCTTCTCTAAATTTGTTCTCATTTTAGGGAGTCATTACTTCCTTAGGATTTGGCCCTAAAACAAAGTTTTTAGGGAGTTTTAGTTTCCTTGGGAGTGTAAAACCTTTCTACAGGGATTAGTAGCTCCCTTGGGTCATAGCCCTAAAACAAAGTTGTAACTATTATTCATTTGTGAGGTTGAATTAGGATAGTAGATCCTAGCAACATTTCTCATTGTGGTTTTTCCCCTTTGGGATTTTCCACGCACATCTAGTGTTGTGTGGTGTTTTGCATTATGTTCATCTTTCATGTTTCTACTTATGCTATAAATTTTAAGTTTCTATTTGCTCCAAAGGGTTTGAATTTTGATAGAATACTAATTCACTCACGTCTCAGATTCTAGTATATGTTCAAAAATTGGTATCAAAGTCTAGATCCTTAGAAAAAATTTAACAGCTTGAGGAAGATCTGAGATGGCACAAAGGGTCTCACAAGGTGCCTAGGTTTGATGGAACAAATTTCACTTTTTGGAGATTTTGGATGGAAATCCATCTATCCTCTTTGGGGTATGGTGTTTGAAAATCTATCAAAGATGGATATACTATTCCTGCTACTCCTCCAACTAATCTAGTTGAGATTATGGATTATGAGAACAATGGAAAGGAAAACAACACTATCTTGAGTGGCTATCATATTTTGATCTTGTAAAGGTTGTGCACTACAATTCAGCAAAGGAGGTCTAGGTTAAGCTTAGTGGCATATATGAAGGATACATCAAAGTGAAAGAAGCCAATTTTTGGATCTACAAAGAAAATTTTGAGAACCTAAAAATGTCAGAGGATTAATACATTGTTGGATATGTGCTCCAAGTAGATGAAGTGGCCAATGCAATCAGTAGACTTGGTGGAAACATTGAAGAATCTATGGTGGTCAAAAAGGTATTGATATCTCTTCCTAAATCTTATAGTTCTAAATTATCTTCTATTAAGGAAGCTATAGATTTGGAAGGTATTTCAATGGATCAATTATATTGATGTAGGAGCATCCATGTTTGTAACCAAATCTTGTATCAACCAAAAAAAAAATATTTTCTTGCATTTCAATCTGTAGTTGTTTCAGCAATTCATTCCAAATTTTACCGTTGTATCATTTCTCATCTCATGGAGCAAGATATAGCTTCTACATGAGGTCATATACATCATATCAATATTTCAAGAACATTGCATTTGTCTACAGAAAGTTATCACTCTCAGAAAATTCACTATCATTCTTAGTCAGAGAATTTGGAGCCGACCTAGTCTAGAATTATTGTGCTGACCTATTTCGAAGCATGTGGAGCTTAATGGAACATCATACAAGAATTTTGGGTCCAAGGGGGCCTTTCTTGGAGAACCACAATATGTTTCATTTTTTGAAGGATTATATTTCATGTTTTAAGGCTGACCTAGATGCTTGATCATTCATTGGGGTTTGTAAGCACTTAAGTTTCACATAGACCATTATTGGAGCTAGAAAGTCATATTTAAGATCATTTTTAATTCATAGGAAAGAAATTAGAGATTATAATTAGGATTAGAATTAAAATATTTTAGATATTCAAATTTGGTTGTCAAATAAGGCATTTTCGCTAGTTGTAATGTTGTAATTCCCTATGGTAGGCCTATGAGCCCTAGTTATTCTATGTTGAGGCATATGAGGTATGTAATACTACAATTTTTTGAACCAATAAAGATCTTTTTTTACTAAGTATTCTCTTGTGTTTTTTCCACTATGTTGACTCCAACTTGCACTATTAGATAGTTCATTTTGGATCCTCCATCCACGATTGCACCAAGTGGTATCCGAGTGAGTTTGTGAGTCCTAAAGGCATTCCTTGTGGTGAGTGGGTCACTAAATTCAGGCAAACCACATGTGTTTTCAATTAATCACTAGCTATGAAGCAGTTGAATATCGCCGAATTGAGGTAGTTGCACCAAATCCAAGGAGATGTTGCCAAGGAGAGCACCTGCTATGGTGAATTTCATTGGAAGAATAGATGATATGTTAGAGATGATGTAATCAATATGAGTTTGATTGGATGTTGTAAAAGAAGATAGAAAAATAGGTCTCAACCATAGACATGTGGATGAAAGCGATGATGATGAATTAGATCATGCTATGAATCACAATGAAGAATCCATTGATGAAGAAGAATAAGATTCATATCAATTGAATATTTTGAAATCTATTTCAAAGATTGGTAAGTGACCTAGAATTAAAATTCAAAATTATGCAAGAAATTTAAACCCTAAGGAATTGATTGATTGGGTCAATGATAAGGAGGAATAATTTGAATATGAATAAATTGAAGATCCAAAAAGAATGATATTTCCAAAAACAAGTTGAAAGGTCATGCTACCATATGGTGGAAATAAGTTCAATTAGATAGGAATAAAAGAGGAAAGCGAAAAATCATAAAGTGGGATAGGATGGTGACAAAGTTGAATAAATTTGTGCATGTTGATTATGATTTTGAATTTATAAGAAGACTGCAAAACCTAAGACAAAACGATAGATTTGCGAAAGAATACACTAAATAATTCTACAAGATGATCATTAGAGTTGGGAATATTAGTGAAGCAATCAAAGAGAAGGTTGTGAGATATATCAATAGATTTAGAACAAACATCCAAGAAGAATTGAGCCTCGTGAAGATGAAATTAGTTAAGGAAGCATACTAGTTTGCACTGAAGGTAGAAGAAAAGTTGAACGATAAGTTTGAACACAGGTAGAGAAGTGCAAGAGTAGGATTTGAGAGGAGTGGATCATGATCTGGAGAAAGAAGACCTTATGTAGAGTAGAAAAAGGATGGGAAACCCTACTGCAGTGAAGAGAAGTACTATAATTCATACTGCAGAGGGAGAGAAGATATAAATTTCTACCACATTGACAGAGGAGGTCATAATTATTACCACAATGATGGATATAGGAGAGATGAAGGAAGATATGAGAAGAGGCGACAATTCAGAGGAACCTATTTCAAGTGTGGAGGTGAAGGACATAAGTTTTTTTAAATGTCACCAAGGAAGTACCAGTAAAAGAGTTGAGCATATCAAAAGAGAAGATTATGTAGATTAAGAACTTGTTGTATCCCCTAATTCAATTGGAAAAACAAAGAAAGGTGAATCATTGGTAATGAGGAGAGCTTTGATGCATGAAGAAGTGACTAAGGAACCATTGTAAAGGAACAGGTTGTTTAGGACAAGATGTAAGTATAGGGGAAAGGTATGTAAATCTATCATTGATAGTGGTAGCATAGATAATTTAGTTTTAGAAGAGATGGTAACCAAGTTGAATTTCAAGAGATTGGAACATCCAAACCCTTATAGGATAGCATGGATTCAGGGTGAACATAAGATCTTGGTAAATGAGCAATGTTTGGTGAAATTTCATATAGGATCATATAAGGATGAAATGTTGTATGATATTATTCCCATGGATGGATGTCATTTATTGTCAGGAAGACCATGGAAATATGATAGAAAAGATATTCATGATGCAAGAAGAAATACCTATACAATGAATTCAAATGGAAAGAGAATTAAATTGATACCTTTGGAGGAAGAGGGAAAAAATGAAGTTTGTAGCACTGGTAAACTATTTTTGGTAGATGGAAGAAAGTTTTTGGATGGATTAAGGCATGAGAACATGTGTTTTGCATTGATTTCAAACAAGGGTGGTGGTTCAGAGAAAGAGAAGGATGTAGATCCACCATAAATGAAAGTAGTAGAATTGTTGATAGAGTACAAAGACATCATATCAAAAAATGTATTGGATGGAATCCGACTAGTCTAGAGGATCAATCATCATATATATCTAATACCTAGAGCAAGTTTTCCTAACAAATAAACACATAGGATGACACTTGCAGAGAATGCAAAATTAAATACAAAAATACAAGAGTTGTTGAAGAAAGGATTGATAAGAGAAAACTTAAGCCCATGTGCAGTACCTATTGTACTGGTGTACTGTAGAAAAAAGGCAACTTGCTTGATTTTGGGAATAGTTGATGATAAATTAGACTTAATGAGGCCTTGATTTGGTGTTGTGAGGTGTTTTTCACATCCACACTAGGTCTTGGACCCTTTCAAATGCATTTAACGATGTCTTGTAAAGGTGTTGTAAAGTGTTGTAAAAGAATTTCACGCTTTTCTAGACTTAATGAACCCATTTTCCTTTAATTCAACATTATAAAATGTATTTGTATGCATCTTCACATCAATCTAGAAGGCATGTAAAATAAACTTAATGCTAATCTAGTTTTGTAATGTGTCTTACAAATTGACATTGGATGTTGTACCTTCCTAGGCTATGTGGACCTCATTTTAGTGTTGTAAAGTGTATTTTATTACACTTTCACATTGAATTCTATGTCCCAAGCCCTAATTGACCTTTACATCATCACTAACATGCCCCTATTACCTTATATTGTGTATCCTAAGGCATAAATTGATCAAATAATTGAAAAAGTCATCATACAAACCTAATTTATGCATTCCCCAACAATCCACCTCGCAAATGGACCCCTCTGGGACTAATTTTCCATATATGGTAAATGATTCCCTGCTAGGTGGGATTGATTCACCCAAGGTGGTGAATGAGTCCCATTTGGGTCAATTTTTACTTTTGAGCGAGAAAAATTAGGTTTTAAGTTTAATTTTTCTTCATGGTAGCCTTGGGGATCAAATTTACAAGAAAATAAGGTGAATTTCCTATAAAATCAAGTCTCTAAAACCTAATTCAGAATCTACTAACTCATTCACACATCTCTCATCATTCATTCATCATCTATCTTCTCTATCAATTCAAGCAAGTTAGGGATTTTACATTCTATGTCATTAAGATAGCTTCCTAACACATTAAAGGGAAGGTTTGTCATGTTTTGTTGTAGAAATTCAAGATCAATTATCATGGAAAGGTAATAACTCCATTATTTCATGCTTCATTACATTCTTTTCTCATTTTGGTTTAATTACCTCCAAAGGGGTTTGACCAAGGCAAACCTCCATGCCCCAACATTCAATATTTCTCTCTCTTGTCTTGTGTGTTTGCAGATTTAGGCATCTTGGAGGCTCAAAATTCATTGAAGATCAAGTTGAAAAGTTTTTCAAATCATCTCTTAATTGGATAAGGAAAAATATCAACAAAAAATCACTTTCAAGCCCAAATTTGACAATTTTAGAACTGGACACTTGGAGAAGCAGAAAGTGCAGAACAAAGGCTCATGTTTCCACTTTTGAATCTTCGGAAATTTAGAAGTGGACTCATTCACCATGGGTGGAAAAAAATTCCCACTATCAGGCCTGATTTTGGTTTTCTGCATTTCTGGATACCCATTTGTCTGAAATGGGTTATGGAACAATTTCACAAAACTAAGAATAATTCATCCAGAATGGAAAATGAGTCCCACCAGACCTAAATTTTAGGATCAATGACATTCCAGAAGCCATTTCCAATCTCCATCAAGATCTTAGGTTCACACTTTCAGTTTCATTCATTTTTGTTACAGTTTGCATTCATTTCTAAGTCATTTCATTCATGTTTGCATACTGCACTGTGTTTTCAAACATTGCATATTTCATTAGTTTTGCATTAATAATCAATCAATTTCATCATCTATTTTCATTTAGATCATTTCATTTATTCATAATTACATCATACATTCCTTTATTTGAGTGAACCACCTCAATTTTAGGGTTCTATCTCTCTCCTTTTAGGTGAAAAACCCTAAGAGTGTAAGAGAAGTACATAGAACACCACAAAATTGATGATTCATTTTCGTAAAATTTATTTTTGAATACCTTCGTATCTAATTTGGAGTCCTTCATCATAGATCTAGCCTTGCATTGATCTTGGCTTAGGGTTTCATGGATTAATTTGCATGCTAGGTTTCAAACTTTGCATTCATGAAAAGTGCATATAGGTTGCATTTTTGGCATCTAAAATCATTATTTTTAAAATAAAAAAATTGTATTTTCATCTTAGGTCTGCACCTTACAACACATAAAACATACAAATCCCTCATAAAATTTTGAAAAATCTCAAAAAAATCCCCACTGGGACTCGTTTGCCACCTTGGGCGAATCAGTCCCTTTTCACCCCTAGAACTATCTTTTATAGAGTTGAAAACCTTTTTTTTATGCTTCTATTTGCTACCATCAGTTATCTGTATCAGTTGGCTGACTTTTTGTATCATACATTTCATTAGATTTAGCTTACATTAGCTCATTTCATGCATTGTTAAAATTCACATTTGCATTTCCAATCTTTCATCTTTCAGATTATTGCATAGTATCATCAGTAAATTACTTTGTTTGAAATCTGAAAAGTTGCATTTCATCCTATGTCTTTACATTTCATTTTATATTTTCATAGCTTCTCTTACATTTAAATCATTAGAAATAAGCATTTTTTACATTCATGGCACTTAGACTTTTGCAATTTTCATTTTCAACATTAGTTCCTAGTTCATTTAGATCAGATTCATTACCAAATGAACAAAAAGAAAATAAGGACTTCCTCTCACTAAATTCATCCACTAAAGGTTTGACACACAAGGATGCAAGCATCGATAATCATGATAATCATAATTGTTCTCCTGATATCTCTCCCATTGGTGATGAAGGTATCTTAGTGAAAGAAGATACAATCATTGATGACCATGAAAGCCTTGCTTGTCTTCATTCTCCTCCCCCTTGCAAAGACATTATGACACACAAAGCTGAAATCATTTCCACTACCTTACCGAGTCCCCATTCATCTCCCAACATCTCCCCTACTTGTGAAAATCCTTTAGTCAATAAAGATAAAATCATGAACGATCCTGAAAAATGTATTTGTGTGGAGGAAATGATTGAGAGCTATGACAATCCTACCTTTCCTACTCACGAATACATTCTAGGACATGAGGATGTAAGTGTAGGTAATCATGACAATCAACACTTTTCTTCTCCTAATATCTTCTCTACACATGAAGAAGATAGTTTAGTTTTAGAAGATATCGGTAGTGAAAATCATGAAAAACTTATTTGTCCCTTCCTTGATCCAATCATTGGTAACCATGAAACTCCTAGTTATCCTTCTCTTGATGCCTCTCCTATGAGTGATGAAGCTATCTTTCCAAATCCAACTATGACATGTGATGAATCTATTATTTGTCACTTTCCTAAAAGCTCTCCTCCTAGGGTCGATATTATGACACATAAGAATGATACCTTAGAGAAAACAAACAACCAAATTGAGCCTTCTTCTCATATTCCAACCCTTATTCATCCCCCTATGTGTGTTGAAGTTATTTTGGACACACCTAATAATCCTATCATTCTTTACCTACCTCCACACAATGTTTTGTCTCACCCAAGCTACAATGACATTAATCACCTTGAACCTAAAAGACTTATGAAGCAACCTGAGCAAGGACGTCATGCTGTAGAACAAGGTCTCCATACCCCCATAGAGCCTAAAACACAAGAACCAAATCATGGTCTTCATGATTATCCTTCCATAGAAATCAACCCATCCAACAAATCTTCACTCACAATCAATACTATCACACAAGATTCTTCCAAGAAAACTCTGAACTTGATACATCCTAGATTGATAGATATTTCATTAAACATGTATCAAGCAGAAACTTTGTTTCCTTATCCAAATAAATAGCATTAGTTGTTGCTCCTTTCCATGCAATAGTTGTAGGATAATAACATACTCACTATTGCATGTTTTGCATCCATCACAAGGGGCAACATACCATCATCCATTACAGGCTCACCCTTGTCTTGCACTAAGTGGAGGCAAGGGGTTTGACAACCTTATCCTCGTATGTCACTTGTCATTGTCTCTTTTGGCTAATCATTAACTTTTCATGAACATATAATATCAAGCTTGGGTTGTGGATGACATTTCTTAAGATTGACTCGCATGTGACATACTCCCCTTCTTCATGATGCGGCTTATCAAAAACATATGACTTGGCATAGGGATTTTTGCATAAGCTCCCATATTCTCTTCTACTTTAAAGCAATTGCTCATAGTAATGGTGTAGCAACTGCTTTAAATTGGGGGCATACATAGACAACATCTTTTTGCAAATTTCATGGCGTGATTTACTTTTTCTTGTGACGTGTCCTCTCCTTGATGGTTTCATTGGGTTTGATTCCTTCCAAGAGTGCATGATCAATTGAAGTGGCCTGATGCAAACAAATCTTCCCATGGATAACGATCTGACAAGGGAATAATGATCAACTAAAGTGGCCTGATGCAAACAAGGCATCCCATGGATAACAATATGATATCCTGGCTTGTCCTCTCTTGGAAACATTAGGAACAATGCTCCCTAAGAAGAAGACCTTCCATGAACAAAGAAAAATCCCCTTTAGAAAAAATTCTTTATATATTCAAAAACATTTACAAAAAGCATTACATTGTGGTGCCTTATCAATGTTATCAAGAGCATAACTTTGGTATGGTTAGTATAATGGAAAGCCAACACACTAGCATGACTTTCTCACTAAACCACTTCTTTGGGATATCTCACCCTATGGATGACCTGATGTTTTGTGGCCCCAGAGTGAGCGCATCTTTGATCCACCTCATTTTTCTTTCCTTTAGTTCTTTCCATTGCATGATTGTGTATCTTGATGATTTGACTTAGGATCTTAGATCTTGGGGGCTTGACTGCCTTCTTGATCTTTGTCATCCTTTTTCATTTGCATCTATACACTTGAATATCTCTTGAATGTCTACTTTAGTGTGAGTTTGAAGCAAGTTCATCCTCTCACTAAAGTGGGGGCTAAATGTACCATAGAAAAAAGGAAACTTGCTTGATTTTGGGAATAATTGATCATAAATTAGACTTAATGAGGCCTTTATTTGGTGTTGTGAGGTGTTTTTCACATCCACACTAGGTATTGGACCCTTTCAAATGCATTTAACGATGTCTTGTAAAGTGTTGTAAAAGAATTTAACGCTTTTCTAGACTTAATGAACCCATTTTCCCTTAATTTAACATTATAAAATATATTTAATTGTATCTTCACATCAATCTAGAAGGAATGTAAAATAAACTTAATGTTAATCTAGTGTTGTAATGTGTCTTACACATTCACATTGGATGTTGTGCCTTCCTAGGCTATGTGGACCTAATTTTAGTGTTGTAAAGTGTATTTAATCACACTTTCACATTGAATTATGTGTCCCAAGCCTAATTGAACTTTACATCATCACTAGCAGGCCCCTATTACCTTATATTGTGTGTCCCAAGGCATAAATTAATCAAATAATTGCCAAAGTCATCATATAAACCTAATTTATGCATTCCCCAACAACCTAGCTGGAAAATGGACCCCTCTAGGACTAATTCACCATCTGTGGTGAATGAGTCCCATTTAGGTCAATTTTGACTTTTGAGCAAGAAAAATTAGGTTTTAAGTTTAATTTTTCTTCATGGCAGCCTTGGGGATCCAATTTACAGGAAATAAGGTGAATTTCCTATAAAATAAAGTCTCCAAAATCTAATTCATAATACCCTAACTCATTCACATATCTCTCATCATTCATTCATCATCTATCTTCTCTATCAAGTCAAGCAAGTTAGGGTTTTTTAATTCTACATCATTAAGATAGCTTCCTAACACATTCAAGGGAATATTCTTCATGTTTTTCTATAGAAATTCAAGATCAATCATCATGGAAAGGTAATAACTCCATTATTGCATGCTTTGTTACATTCTTTTCTCATTTTGGTTTAATTACCTACAAAGGGGTTTGACCAAGGCAAACCCCCATGCCCTAACATTCAACATTTCTCTCTCTTGTCTTGTGTGTTTGTAGATTTAGGAATCTTGGAGGCTTGGAAGTCATTGAAGATCAACTTTCAATTTTTTTCAAATCATCTCTTAATTGGATAAGTCAAAATATCAACAAAAAGTCACTTTTAGGCCCAAATTTGATAGTTTCAGAACTAGACACCTAAAGAAGCAGAAAGTGTAGACCGAAGGCTCCTATTTCCACTTTTGAATCTTCAAAAATTTAGAAGTGGACTCATTCTCCATGGGTGGTGAATGAGTCCCACTACCAAGCCTGATTTTCATTTTCTATATTTTTGGATACCCATTTGTCTGAAACAAGTTCTGGAACAGTTTCACAAAACTAGGACAAATTCACCCAGAATGGTGAATGAGTCCCACTAGGCCTAAAAATCATGATCAACAGCATTCCAGAAGCCATTTATAGTCTCCATCAAGATCTCAAGTGCACACTTTTAGTTTCATTCATTTCTGTTACAATTTGCATTCATTTCTAAGTCATTTCATTCATGTTTGCATACTACATTGTGTTTTCAAACATTGCATATTTCATTAGTTTTGCATTAATAATCAATCAATTATATCATCTAGTTTCATTTATATCATTGAATTTAGCCATAATTACATCATACATTCCTTTATTTGAGTAAACTACCTCAATTTTAGGGTTCTAACTCTCTCCGTTTAGGTGAAAAACCCTAAGAGTGCAAGAGAAGTACATAGTACACCACAAAATTGATAGTTCAACTAGAAGCAATAGAATATGGAGAGTGGATAATGTGTATAGACTCAAGATAAATCAATAGGATCACATTCAAGTATAGATTCTCATTGCTAAGGATGGATGACATTATGGACTATTTGAGTGAAGCAAAGTATTCCACAAAGATTAACATAAAGCTCTTTGTGGCTATCATCAAATCAGAATTAGAGAAGGAGATGAATGGAAGACTACATTCAAGACTAATGAAGGATTGTATGAATGGCTAGTGATTCCCTTTGTATTTACTAATGCACCTAGTACTTTCATGAGGTCGATGAATGAGGTATTGAAGAAGTTCTTGGGTAATTTTGTCATTGTTTATTTGGATGATATTCTATTTTTCAGTAAGACTAAAGAAGAACATTTATGGAACATTAGAAAAGTATTGTAGAGAATTCGAGAAAAGAAGTTGTTGATTAATGTCAAGAAGTGTAGCTTTATGAAGATATAATTAGTGTATCTAGGTTTTGTCATTTATGTTTAAGGATTGAAGATGGACCCTAAGAAGGTTAGAGCAATGGTTGAATGGCCTACACCAATGAACATTGGAGAGGTAAGATCATTTCATGGATTATCTAGTTTCTATCAGAAGTGTGTCATAATCTTTAGTAGCATTTGCACACCTATGATAGAGATAATGAGAGGAGATAGGAAGGACTTTAAGTGGACATCTAGATCACAAAGAAGCTTTGAATTGCTAAAGAAAAAAGTGATGGATAAATTAGTATTAGCATTACTTGATTTTCACAAAGTATTTCAAGTTGATTATGATGCCAATGGAAATGCAATAGCAGTGTTGAGTCAAGAAGGAAGACCTATAGCTTATTTCAGTGAGAAATTGAATTATTCTATAAGGATATATCCAGCTTGTGATAAAGAGTTCTATGCTATGATTCAAACCTTGAAGAAGTGGAGACATTACTTTTTGGATAAGGAGTTTTTGTTGTACATTTAGCATCAAGCTTTGTAGAATTTGAATATTCAAGGGAAGTTGAACTAGAGACATATGAGATGGGTTGAGTTCTTGTAGACTTATACATTTTTGTTGAATCATAGGAGTGGCAAGTAAAAAAAAGTTGTGGATGTATTGAGCAAGAGAAGGAATTTGATGACAAAGATGAGGATACAAGTATTGGGTTTTGAGGAATTGAAGCACATGTATGAGGATGATCCAAATTGTTGAAGCATGGAAGTCATGTAAAGAACCAATAGTGACAAATAGGAGTCAATGGTTGGATTATTTCATTCAAGAAGATATGTTGTTTAAAGGAAATAAGTTGTGTATTTTGAGGAGCTCAATGAGGGAAAATTTGATTAAAGAGAAACACCGTAGAGGACTAGTAGAAAATTTTGGACTGGATAAGACAATAGCTTTGGTGAATTGACACTATTTTTGGCCACTTATATATAAGGATGTTAGGAATTATGTTCAAAGTTGTAGAATTTGTCAAGTTACAAAAGGGAGTAGTCAAAATACTAGATTGTATAAACCTATAATAGTACTATAGAGACCTTGGGAATATATAAGCATGGATTTTATATTGGGACTTCTGAGAACACAAAGATGACATGATTCTATAATGGTAGTAGTGGAAATATTTTCTAAGATGGCACATTTCATTCCTTGCAAGAAGACTAATGATGTTGTGCATGTTGCTGACTTATTTTTCAAGGAGATTGTGAGATAGCATGGATTACCCAAGAGTATAGTTTTAGACAGGGACACTAAGTTCATTAGATAATTTTTGAGGACATTATGGAAGAAAATGAAAACAAATATGAAGTTCAGTTCAACATATCATCCATAGATAGATGGACAAATAGAGGTATTAAATAGGAGTTTGGGTAACTTTTTAATATTTTTGGTTGGAGATAGGCAAGAAATTGGGATTTAGTTCTACCGTAAACATAATTTGCATACAATAATTCAGTAAATTGGAATACAGGGAACACACCATTTGAGATTGTGATAGGAATACATCCTAGAGGAGTTATGGAGCTCAAAGACATAAGTATGGAGAATAAGAGGAGTGCAAAAGAAGAATAGTTTGTAGGATTCATGGAAACATTGCATAATCAGGTCTGAGGACACTTGGAGGACATGAACAATAAGTATAGGAGAAGTAAGATGAGAAGAGGATACATAAGGAATGTTTTATTAGTAATAAATTTATGGTATATCTCATAAAGGAAATGTTTCCAATAGGAACATATAACAATTTTAAGATGAGGAAGATTGGAACATGTAAAATTCTCAACAAGTTTGATTCGGGAAATGCATATAAAGTGGAGTTACTAGACACTTGGTATATCACCTATTTTCAATATTACAAACATCTATGAGTATCATGAAGGATAATCAAGTGGTAGTAGCACCAAAGTTTATTTGAAGGACCACTTACCACATCAACCACCAAAGGAGAATTAGCATATTTTGGATACCAGAACTAGGAGCACTAGGAACAAGTAGTACAAGGAATATTTAGTAAAGTGGAAAGGTAGACCAGTGGAGGATTCATCATGGATTTATTCGGATGCGGTGGACCACTTTAGTTTTCCTCTAGCCCTTGTAAAATGAGGGACTCACTTTTTTTCCAACCTGGGTGTCTGATGTAGGAGTATCCCTAGTTAAGCCCTATATCAACCAAAAACATTTATTTTCTTGCATTTTAGTGTATAGATGTCTCAACAGTTTATTCCACATTTTACTTTTGTATCATTTCTCAGCTCACCGAGTAAGATATAGCTTCTACACGAGGTCATCTACATCATATCCTTATTTCAGAAAATTTGCATTTGTTTGCAAAAAATTATCCCTCTCAAAACTTCACTGTCATTCTCACTTAGAGCATTTGGGGCCGATAGTCCAGAATTATTGTGTAGACCTATTCTAGATCATGTGGAGCTTAATGGGAAATCATACGATAATTTAGGGTCCAAGAGGATATTTCTTAGAGATCCACAATACATTTCATTTTTTGAAGGATTATCTTTCATGTTTTAAGGCTAACCTACACTCTTGATCATTCATTTGGGTCTATAAACCCTTGAGGCTGATGTGGTCCAATTTTGGAGTTGGGTAGTCATATTTAAGATCACTTGTAACTCATAAGAAAGTAGTTAGATATTAGAATTAGGATTATAATTCAAATATTTCAGATATTTAGATCCAGTTGTGGAACAAAGACTTTGCACTAGTTGTAATATTGTAATGCCCTACAACAAGCCTGTGAGTACAAGTTGTTCCATGTATGAGGAATGTAAAACTACAAGTTTTTGAATCAATAAATATCTTTGTTTATTGAGTCTTCTCTTGTGTTGTTTTTCTTTTGTTGACCCCAAGTTGCATGGTTGGATAGTTATTTTCAGACCCTCCATTCATAACTACACCATATATGGTTCCCTTATTCCATTTGAAAAGAGAGAGTTTGACAAAGAATTTCCAAATAAGGAAGCAACCTTCAAAGCCAACAAGAAGGAAATGTATGAAGCATTTGATCTATATAGTGACACTGAGGAAAAAGAAGAAAATTTAGTAAGTTGAAGAGGGGTACCGGCAAGTACAAAGGTAAGATACCTTTCAAATGTTTCAAGTGTGGAGAGGTTGGTCATTTTTATTCTAAATTTCCAATGATATATTTTGAAAAGAGAAAAAAAGAGCCTAGAAGAAATAAGGTTAAGAAGAGTCTCTACTCCATGAAAGATTCCTACTTTGCAAAAGATGATGATTTGACTGGGCCGAATAATGAAGATGAAGTCTTGTTTTTGGCTACTAAGAAGACTGACGATAAAGCTAAAGATCCAAGTGTTGTGTTTATTGCATTTCATGCAAAATATGAGGAAAACTCAAGGGCGATTGACAATAGGTGTTCCAAGAACATGACAAGAGATAAGAGCAAGTTTATCAAACTTATGAAGTGGAATGGTGGCATAGTAAAGCTTGGTGATGACACTTCAGTGCAGACCTATGGAAAAGGTTCAATGAGTATTGCTAGGAAGAGAAGAACATAAGATATTATTTATGTCAAAAGTCTCTAGCACAATCTTCTTAGTGTCAGTCAAATGTGTAGAAATGGATACAATCTCATATTCAATGAAAGTGGATGTGAAATTAGAAAAGGAAAGTCTTAAAAATTGGTTGCAAAAGGATCTAGGACAAGTGTTGGCATATATAGTCTAAGATATGTCAATGGAAGAACTTTTCTTCTTGTACAAGCAAGTGAATTTTGTCTTTGGCATAGGAAAATGAGACACACTAACTTTGGTAATCTTGTGAAGGTTAGCTCATTGCATGCGGTAAGAGATATGCCTAAGATAATCAAGCCTACAAGTACTATGTGCAAGGAATGTTAGATTGGAAAACAAGGATAAGTTTCAAGTCCAAAGAGTATTCTTCCTCTAGACCATTGGAGCTAGTACATATTGATTTGTGTCCATACCTACCAAAACAAAAATTCTAAAAGGAGAAAGGTATTTCAAGCTTTTTATTGATGATTTCTCTAGGATGACGTGGGTTACATTATTGAAAGATAAATCTGATGCTTTTATTAGATTCAATATTTTCAAATCAATGGTTGAGAATAAAATGAATGCTAAAATAAAATGTTTAAGGTCTAATACAGGAGGTGAGTTCACTTCAAATGAGTTTAATGATTTTTGTGAAAAAAATGGAATAAAGAGGCATCTATATACTACTATAACTCCTCAAAAAAAAGGGTAGTGGGAAGGAAAAATAGGACTTGTTTGATGAAAAAATACTAACACAATCTAATCTAGAAACACTTAGCAACATCTTAATGGATTGTGGAAATCTATTATCACTAAAAATTAGGAGTCTCAAGAGATGGAAAGGACCATGTTGATGGAAGTAAATATGCTTGATGCTTATTGGAGAGAAGTAGTTCATACTACAATCTATATTCTTAACAGAGAATTTTTAAGATTGAACAAAACTAAGACTCCTTATGAGTTGTGGTATGGAAGACCTAAAATTGTTAGGTATTTTAGAGTCTTTGAAAGAAAATGCTACATCAAAAGAGATGAAGATTTGTTGGGTAAGTTTGATTCAAGGGCTAATGAAGGTATATTTTTGGGATATTCATCTCAAAGTATGATGATCTACATTAGAATATGAATGAAATTAAGGATTGTGCATCTGATGCACCTCCCTTCTCATATGAAGAAGAATAGGAAGTTGAAGAGAAAGAACATACAATTGAAAAGAAAAACAAGACCCCTACAAAGTATGTTCAAAGAAATCATTTAGAGGATCAAATTATTGGAGATAAAAGTGAAGGAGTGGTGACCAGAAGAAGTCTTGCAAAGTCAAGTGAACAAGTAAACTTATATTTGTTATCAAAGATAGAACCAAAAAAATTTATTGATACCAACAAGGAATAAGGATGGGTACAAGAAATGGAAGAAGAGTTGAATCGAATTGAGAAGAATCATACTTGGGAATTGGTTCCAAGGCCTACAGAAAAAAAAAATTATAGGAAAAAGTGTTTTTTCAGGAATAATTTGAATGAAGATGGAGAAGTTGTCAGAGACAAAGCAGGACTAGTCTGCAAAGGCTATTCATAGGTAGAAGGAATTGATTTTGAGGATACTTTTTCTCTAATAGAAAGAATGAAAGTAATCCGAAAGTTTCTTGTTTTTTCTACCTACAAGGACTTCAAGGTATATCAAATGGACGTCAATTCAGATTTCTTGAATGGAGATTTGGAAGAAGTCTACATAGAGCAACTTGATGGATTATGGTTATCAGAAGAACCAAACATGGTATGGAGACTCAAAAAGGCATTGTATGGTCTAAAACAAGATCCTTGGGCTTGGTTTGTAAGGTTGGATAAATAATTTATTCAACAAGGATTCAAGAAAGATACCATAGGTAGTAATATTTAATTCAAAATTGAGGATGAAATAATTTTGATAGTTTTTGTATATGTTGATGATATAATATTTGACAAAAATGATGAAATGTATAAGAAGTTTGTTGAAGAAATGCAGAAGGAATTTGAAATGTCAATGATAGGTGAGTTGTCCTTCTTTCTTAGTCTTCAAATTGCTCAGCTAGATGATGGTATCTTTATCTCTCAAGCAAAGTATGTCAAAGAGATGTTGAAGAAATTTGGTATGGAAGATTGCAAACATGTGAGTTCTCCTATGGTTATTGGTTGTCATTTGAGAAAATATGATTAGTCTCCCTTGGTTGATCAAACTTTATATAGATCTATGATTGGAAGCTTGTTGTATTTAACTACTTCAATATTTGATATGATGCATGTGGTATGTTTGGTTACAATATTTCAAGTTAATCCTAAAGAAACTAAAGTGAAGGACGTCAAGAGAATCTTCAAATACTTAAAAAGAGTACTCCATATTATGGATTATGGTATCAAAAAGGTAATAAATTTGATCTGAGTGCATACACTAATTTCGATTAGGTTGGTTGTGTTGATGATAGGAGTACTAGTGGTGGTGCTTTATTTTTAGGAAGCAAATTGGTTTCATGGCATAATAAGAAGAAAGATTCAGTATCTTTGTCAACAACAAAAGCAAAGTATATTGGTGTAACATCTTGTTGTACTCAAGTGTTGTGGATGAAGAAAACCTTGGATATCAAGATAAAGTATGATGAGCCTATTCCAATTCTATGTGATAACAAAAGTTCTATCAATATTTCCAAGAATCTAGTGATGCATTCTAGAACCAAGCACATATCAATCAGGTATCACTTTTTAAGAGAGAAGGTATCAATATTATTAGTGTTATAGACAATAATAGGATGATCCCACAATAATGTGTCCCACTTTTGGTGAAAGTGAGACATTGAAATAAACAATTTTAACAAAATTTTCACTTTTTGACACCTATAACAATTAAACCATTAAGAATTTGGAGATGATGTGAGCTAGTGATATTGGGATTTCATGTGTAGATTTTAAATGCATATATTTTTAAAATTTAGGAAATAATTTATGATTCTTTTTAGATAATTTTTAATAACTTTCTTTTTATAGTCAATTTTTTAAAAAGTGACATTTATACCATATAGCTTAACTTTTTATAGAATTGATAAAATTATAATTTTTTAAACAAAGATTCATAACACCAATATCTAGTGTGAAGATATTTTTCATAATTTATTGTTGCATATTTTTTAATTAATTTTTGATGTGGGATTATTTGTAATTTAAACATAGTTTTGTACCATACAACATAACATTTTCTATATGCATCCAAATTAAATTTTTTTGTGTGTAAATAAGGACTATTATACCTAGTGCAAATATATTTTCTAGAAATTTTTAATCTATTTTACTATTTTTTCCATGTGTGTGAAACATAGACCTTTTTTTTAATAAAGGCTAGTAGCCTATATATATTATTAATTATAAATAGGAAATACAATATGTCATTACACTTCAAAATTGATTATACTTTGATCAGACCAGTTTTCAACCCTTTCTAGCTATGATCCTATGCCATTGTATTGTATACATAGCCATAAGCATAATATATTATGATATTTACAAAAACCATAATATGTTGCAATTGACATAGCTTGGGGAAGACCTCTAGGAATTGCCTGATGCATGGGTTTAGCCAGGAACGTGAATTTGAAAAAAATTTGTGCTTGTCAGCACCAAAACTCCTTTTTCCATGACTTATCAACTATAGCTTGCATATCAAAGCCACCTATCAACACAAAAAACTTCCATCAATGCTTGAAAACTTCTTCTATAGACATGACTATAGAGCCTTTTTTGATTACCAAGCCCAAAAAGAACTATTGCGGCCAACTGCTTACTCTTCCATCTGCATAATCTTTGGAGAGTTGTTGCCTTGCTCTTCATTTCCCACTTCCATTTTCTGGGATTTGGATGTGAAATTCATATTAGGGACAACATGGTGGCGATGGGGATTGACTGCTTGAGTGAGATCCAGTGAAATATTCTAAAGCATATGTTGAGGTATCCCCTGTGATGTTGGAGGATCACTTACTAGTTGATAGTGATTTACACAGGCTATTGCATGGTAACAATTGTGGTGAAGTATAAAAGGCACATAATGGTACTTCTCCCTAAAGCATTTAGACATTTCCCTTCTCGGGTGGTGACTGTATCTTGACAAATCCCTATTGAGATGACTTGGATCACTAAGCTTAAGAGATAGCTTTAAGTAATCAAATACATTAACGAATGCTCTATTGTGGGGTAGGAAATATGGTGAGAAGATTCCACCAACATAGCCATCACCCATACCAAACACATATTTTTGGGTGCAAACCAAGAGGGAATCATTCTGGAGGAATACCTCATTACCATTTTTTCTGCAATTAAATTCATTGAATCTAGGCATTACAACATGTCCATGAGATTAGAGATAAAAAAGACAGAATATTTGAAGGAAATAGTAACCTTCCTGACTTAGGGTGAAGGATTTCCGTCCCGATGACACATTTGAGGCATCTGTAGTCACAAGGACAGTGAAGCTTGAACAATGATTGTAGTTGAGCTTCATCCAAACTGCCTAAGAATGGTAACTCCCACCATTGAACTAGAAACCACACTCAAAAATTCTTTGGTTGATAATCCATCCCTATTGTCAAAGTTTTGACCACCACACCACCTTAGCCTGAGCTCTTGCAATCCTTCATTAAGCTTACACCCTTAAGTGAATAAAGGATAGAAACTCTCAGCTTCTAATGAGACTGCATAATCCTATAGACAAATTTTATGTTGCCACTATTTATTTGCTTTGGGCGAATTAATAGAGGAGATTTGTCAGATATCATAACCATTAATGATGACTTAGTATTAGGAGTGAACAAATATTTTCTAGACCATTAGAAAAATCACATGTAGCAAATGTTGTAGAGTCCTCACACGCCTCCAGAATAAGTAGGAATATATGGGCCTTTAATACACAAGAAATTTTCGTACCAAATTCCCTGAAAGCATACCATGGATTGATTAGTTCTATTCACTTGCAATCATGAAACAAATGTTAATACATTTGAGGATAAAGGTGTGAAATCCAAATGCACTGCAACACAGAAATGGCATCACCGGTTTGCTCTGAATTGTCCTGAGTTTTTCCTGAGGAGTACAAGTTCAGTGAGTCACACATGTATTTACTTACATTAGCAACAAGAAACTAATAGCTACTTACATCACATCGGATTGGGAATGTGCCCTAATTCGATTCCTATCAATGTGAACCTGACAGCTCATGATTTAACATACACCCAAATCTGTGTGCAAACATTTGGCACTGGAACTTGTGTACCCTCAAATTTGAAAGTAGACCATTGCCATGGAAGCCCTTCCCTACTAAGACAACTATGCCACACAAGCCTAGCTTGCTTACTAGAGCCGCTACATCAGCCATTTTCCACAAGTTTGACTTGCACACTTAGATTGCCAAGGACCACCCTTACTACTTATGCATGAAGATTTGGCATAAGCCCGATTTAAACATAAAAATTATCTTTTTCCTCTAAGAGAGTAAAAGCTAGGCATTTAAACATGTAGAGGAGTACCCTCCCTTAGCAGGATTTCTTTGAATTTAGGAGGCATTTTCCCTAGCACAATCATATGAGTGACTTCATCAAGTGTTTGGTCACAACCAAAGTTAGCTAGATAATTTTCCATACAATTTCCTTCTCTGTAGACATAGATAATGTGGTAGTGTTCTATTTTTTCAAGTAAGGTTCAAATCTATTTAACTATGTACCCAAGCTTCCAGTTGACAATCTTGTGTTCCCTGCATGCATTTTTTAGGATCAAGTAGTCTCCCTCTATTTGAAGTTTAGATAACTTGAGAGAAATTTCTAGCTTTAATCCTTGAAGCAAAGCCTGAGCCTTAGTTGCATTATTAGTCCCTATTTTCAATTTAAAAGATTTGGCACTTAATATCAATCATTTATAGTCCCTAATTGCAATTCTAGCTCCTAAAGAGCCTGGATTCCCCCTTGTTCCCCCATCAAATTTTAATTTGAATAAACCTGTTGGAGGGGGCTTCCAAGAGATGTTGTCCCTATTAACTTTTTGGACTAGCTAATGTAGGCTCCCTTTGAAACACAATTTAAGAAGATGCCATTTTCTCATTAGCTTTGAATCCTAGTCAGTAAAGTTTGAACCAACATGTTTTACCTTTTTCACATACCCATTTACTGTCTTTGAGATTGACATCTCCAACCTAAGTAATAGCTGATCCATGTTGAGTTTTTCTTTCCTAAAGATGCATTTATTTCTTTCCCACCAATGGCCCATGTTAATGAGGTCGAGATGATGGACCAAATGCTTGAAAAAATGAGCTTTTGTAAGCCTCTAGCCAACTTGAAAACAATTTCCAAAGTGTGTCGGGAAATGTCGATTGCTAATTCATTTTTGATACTACATGTAACCAACATGCTTGAGCTATTAGACAATGTAAAACTAAATGGTTGACATTCTCAGGTTCTTTTCCACATATGACACATTGAAATGGATCTGCTATCCCAAGCTTTGTTAGCATGTCACTTGTCAATATTTTGTGCTTTATAGCTAACCATGAAAAATAACTAGCTTTGGGTAAACCCTTTGAGTTCCAATAAAATTTGTATGCTCTTTGCACTCCTTTTTGTGGAGTAGCTTGGGAAACTAAATTGTAACCCTCTTTAAATGAATAGCTTCTTGACTTTTCTTTTGTCCAAACCATCCTATCCACACCTAAGGAAATGAAGACAATCCTTTCAAAGAGAGTAGATTGAATGAGTGTTTTTCCAACAACACTAATGGGAACATTTGAAAAGTCCTTCCATATGACTTTCCCTATCAGTATATCAACATGATGAACATAGTCCTTGACCCTTGAGCCCTAGCATTCAGATAAATATTTTTTAGAAGTTTGAAAGTTGTGTAAACCATTTAAGACTGGGTAGCCATTCCATGAGTCTTTCCAAAAAAAATCCTAATTCCCATCATTTACTTCCCAAGACAAGTGTGGAAGAATGAATTTTCTACAGGAGAAGAAAATTCCACATTACAAAGCTTGTGGGTTGATTTCACACTATTAAAATTCTTGATGGATTTAGATTATCCAGATACTTATGTTGCATGATCCGACACCATTTTAAGTGATACTTTGTATACATGTGCCAAACCATTTTAGATCCTAGTGCTAGGTTCCTTTCCACCAAACTGTGTAACCCTACACCCCCTTTTAGTTTCTGTAGACACATTGTTTCTAGGGATATTAAAGGAATTTTATTTTTTTTTTGTCTAAATTGCTAGTCCATAAAAAGCTTATAATCAACTTTTGAATTTTTTGTACAATGGATTTAGAGGCCTTTAAAACTGACATAAAGTAATTTTGGATTGATGAAAGGATATATTTCACCAATAAAAAATTTCCTAACAAAGACAACCATCTCCCTTTCCATGAAAAAATTCTTGATTTTATACTAAGAATAATTTTGTGCCAATGAGAGATCTTGTCCTGACCTGCAAAAAAAGGGAATAACAAGATATTTATAGGAGAGTTGTGCTTTTTGGAACCCAAGCAACTTCACAATCCATTTTTCAACTGATGGTTTTGTGTTAAACACATACACTTTTGATTTACCCTCATTAATCTTTTTCCTAGAAGCAAAGGTATACATGTCTAATAGTGTTTTGATATGTTCAGCTTCTACAACAACGACCTTTCCAAAAAGAAGTCTATCATCAAAAAATAAAGAGTGGGTGGCTGATATGGATGTGTGGGGGATACGAATTCCATGTATGATTCCCTATTCATGACCATTACAAAATGTTCTACTCAAGGCCTCCGCTAAGATAATGAAGAGAAAAGGTGAAAAAGGGTCAACTTGATGCACTCCTTGAGTGGATCCAAAAAAACCTACAGGTGATCTGTTAATCAACACTGAGAACTTGGCACCTGACAAGTAGGACATGATCCATTTGCACTATTTTTGAGAGAAACCAAACCTTTGTAGAACCTACTTCAAAAAAGACCATTGCACCCTATCATATACCTTTTGCATATCCAACTTTATGATCATAGATGATAGCTTATTTGCAACTATAGAATGAAGGACTTCATGTGCAATAATAGCTCCTTATAACGTTTCCCTTCCAAGAACAAAACCCCCTACTCTACAAATATGATTTTTGGAACAAAGGATGTAAGTGGAGATACATAGCCTTTGTGAAAATTTTGTATATCACATTAAAAAGTGAAATTGTTCTGAAATTTAAAAAAGTTCTAGGTGAGTCTATCTTTGGAATAATAGCAATGTGAGTTAAGTTGAATTTCTTTAGCATTCCACCTATCTTTCTTCACTCCTCTAGTGCATTTAAGACATCAATTCCAATAAAGTCCCAACATTTCTGGAAGAAATTAGTTGTAAATCCATCATGACATGGTGCTTCCTACCTCCAATACACTTCTTCTCTTGATAAAAGCCCCTTCCATTCTGATTGCAATTGCCTCTTCTCTTCAAAAAGTGCATCATATAACCCATTAGCAATGATGAGCTCATTAATCTCAGAGTCTCTTTTACACCAAGTCTTTCTGAGCAAAAATATTCTTAAAAACTTGACAGTTCTAAATTTTAATATGTTGCTTCAAGTGATCCAACTTCTTACTCAATTGGTACATGTGAGAACCACTACAGAAAGGAGCATTTAACCACCACTGTCTTAACCTATCCAAGAACTAAGGGTGTCGAAACCACATTGCCTCAAATTTGAAAGAATATTTCCAAGTTGTCTTGATTTTATTTTGAGATAGAACTAAGGAAATTGCAAAATGATTTGAAGCTGAGAATGGCAAAATTTTAGATGACAAAATGTAATCAGATGTTACCCAGTTTGGAGAAGATAGAAACCTGTCTCTCTGCTATTTGAAGGAAGTTTTTCCTCATGTTTTTCCAGGTTAACTTTCCATTTAGTGGGATGATATCAATAAGTGCATTGTCCTATATAAAGGAGGATAAATCTTCCATATCCTTCTTGGAGGGGCATATACCACCTTTTTTTCTTCCAATTATTTTATTGCATTGAAATCCCTCGTAAGAATAACTTTTTCTTGACCCAATAATTCAATAGATTGCTTCAACTTGTCCCACAATTTTTTTTTACCCACTAAAGTAGTTGGGCCATAAACATTTATTACCCAAAAAGATAGGTCAAAGTGTGTCACTTTCATTAATTTCCAATTGGGCTCACATGTAACATTTCTAACACATACAAATTTGGGATTCCATAATGATATAATACCTCTTGAATTACCTTGTGAAGGTGAATATGAAGAGTTCCATTGGGACCAACTCTTTGAGAAATTACCAAAAGATTCAGTTGTTATTTTTGTTTCTTGAAGAAGTACCAAATCAGCCCTACAGGCATCCAACTGTTGCTTGACTTGGACTCTCTTGTCAAAGGAATTAATGCCTCTGACATTCCAAGATAGAATCCTCATAACCTCCTAGGAGAGAAATAGGATCTCCTTGGTCTTTTTTGTATTGAACCACCTCCCATTTGAGCATCCAATGTGGATTGGATCCTTGGTTCAATTTCTTCTTGAAATTCGGTTGCTAAGGATTTCCTTCCTCACTTGGCAGGTGACTTTTTGTTGGAGGAAGAAGATAGCAAATATTGAGAGATAGGTGATGAAATAGGACCATCTTTCTCTTCCCCTTCCATTAGTATATCAGAAGCAATTTCTTCTATCAACTGTTCTTTGACAAAAGTTAAGGCTTCATCTACAAAACTTTCAAGTTCTTTATCTAGGGGCATGATAAAAGACAGAAAAGTTTCGGTCATTTGTATTTAGGACATAATTTTCATTGATAATGTCATCCTTTACTTAACTATCAAACACCCTCAGCACTTTGGCCAATTTATTTTTCACACCAAAATTCAACATTGATGCACACAAATTCAGATGAGAAATACTAGCAAACTTAAACTAAGGGGTGAAGTAGTTTAAAGTTTGAAAAAATACCTTAATTGATGATAAGAAATGTTTAGCCCAACCTTGAGCAAAGCAAACAGATATGGATTTACTACTTACAAATGGAGCTAAGGGCTTGAGGCCACCAATAGAAGGAAACAAGTCCATATTAACAAGATTAACAGAAAAGAAACCTTTCTTTCCTCCTGCACACTTTGGAGGCTCAACCCGAGAATCATAAAAATCTTGCCCTATTTGATGAAAGACTTGAGCATCTGGAATCACTTCACTACACACTTGCCCTGGCTAGTAACAAACACGAGTCTCTGGAAAAACCAATTGTTGATTAGTGTTGCTTGAAGGCACAGACTAGTAACAAACATGAGTCTCTAGAAAAACCAATTGTTGATCAGTGTTGCTTGAAGGTACAAAGTTCGGTTTTGACCCAATGAAACCCTATCCCTAACCCTAAGGAATATCCATTCCCTTAACCGAAGGAGAGAAAACCAGAATAGTTGCAAGAGGGGACGATGCTTGTGAGGGAGAAGGTGTAATTTGAGGGTTGAGTGAATTAGGAACCTCTTTACCATTTTCCATTGCTTTAGGAGACTCCATTTGACAAGAGGAAGTAGGATGGGCAGGGAAATGACAAAGATGACATATTTTAGATGAATCTTCAAAAACCACCTTTTGCTTCCACAATCCATATGAAGATTTGATGTTCAACATGGTAGGTAATTTCTTAGTTACATCAATGAGGAGACATATTCTAACATGCATAGAAGGGTTATCAAAAAATTACAAATCATAATGGAGATATATGCCAAGTTGATTCCCTAGAATTTCAATAATTTGGGTCTCTCTATATTTGAGAGGAAAACCCTATAATTGGACCCAAAAAGGGACGAACTTAACCACAGATTGAGTGGGAAAAAAAATCGGAGACCATGGCAATGTGAAAAGACCATGCCCATCACAAATCCAAGCTTTTTTCCTATAGACAGTATTCCAGAAGTCTTTGGCAAAAAAAATAACTATAAGGAACCCTTCCCCCTTTTCTAAATAGAAAACTTGATTAGACCCCTCCCAGTTTTGAAAAACCCAACTTTGTAAAAATTTTAGATCTGGGATAAAATTCCAAAACTTATAGATAATGGTGACCTCCTGAAGATCCTTGACTTGCGAGTGAAGAACAACATCTTTGAGAGTAAGGTTGACCATCCCCAACTGCATTTTGCTGGTGTCATTGCTCGTTTGGGACCCAGTCCTTCTTGATGGGAATGGGTCAATTCGAAACCCTACCAGAGCCCTTCGAGCAAAAACCATGACCTTTTTGACCCCAGGTGGAATTGAAAGGTACATTTTTACCCCCGCTGTTAGAAGATTGTGATTTTTGACCAATATTGGGTTTAATAATTCCCTTACCCTTAAGATGATCATGTTCTGTGTGGCCCTGATGCAAAGAATCCGCAAATCTAAAAGACTTGTGACCCTAAAATACCCTATTGTTAACATAAATAGAATTTGGGAATGTCAAAGGAGAATGATCTAATGGCTTGAACCTCGTTGTTTTCGACTGAGAAATAGCAATATTATTTGGAAAAGTGGTTCGATGTGGGATCAAATCCTTTGGATTGAAGGGAGCTCCAACTTTGATAGGGATGGAGTTTGGGAAAGATGTCAGAGAAGAGATATCAGCAACCACATCAAACCAGCGTTGAGAACAAGACGAAGCTATAGATTTCACACTAGTTGACGAGTTTGATTCACATATATAAAAAATTGGTTGCTTTCCTCGAAATAAAGAAAAAATTTAAATCAGATGATTTAAAAATTAAATTTCAGAAGAAAAAAAATGTTTTTTTCTTTCTTTACAACAAGGGGGTCTCTGCGACCCAGCCCAGCAGCCCAACAGCCCATACCTTGGGTACCTAGGGCAAGCTAGGGTGAGACTAGCCCCTTGCGGGTGAGATCCCTCACTCGCAAGAAGTCCCACCTCTTAAACTCAGGAGAGAGTTGAACCCAAGACTAGTGGGGAGCAAACCCACTACCCAAGCCAACTTTGCTACCCGTGCGTACTAGAAAAAAAATATGTTATTGTAAATTTTATTTTTTTTAGGGAACAAGACAACCTCTCGGTCCAAGGGAGGTGTGGTAGATTTATATAATTAGTTATTTTTTTATAGGATATTTATTGTACTAAATTTTAAGCATTGATTCTTTAGGTGGTTTTAAAGTAGTTATGATACTAAGGAGGGAGGAGTGATAGATTTATACCAATCATTTTAGTTATTTTTATATTATTATGTTTATTGTACTAAATCTTTTACTTGTTGGTTGTTTGTGTTGGGTTTAAAATAGTAGGTCAGATAGGAGTGGAATTATATAACTTTGTCGGATCATCCTATACATAATTAAATATTTGTGTATTATTATGAATATTAAACATGTGTTCATTATTATGTTTAATGTACTACATATTACATCTTGGTTGTTTATGTTAGGTTTAAAGTAGACAAGACAATAAGTCATATAGAGAGGTGGATTTATATAACTTTGTCGGATCATCCTATACATCATTAGATATTTGTGTATTATTATGAATATTAGATATTTCTTAATTATTATGTTTACTGTATGAACTCCTAATGTCTTAGTTTTCTGTAGTTAGTTTAAAGTAGGCTAGACAATCAGTAGGCTAGAGAGGAATAACATATTTATGTAATTTTTTCAGATCATCTTATACATAATTAGATATTTGTTCATTATTATGTTTACCATACTAAATTTCAAAGTGCATATCAATGTACAAGTTGTTTACGGTAAGCTCAAAAGAAGTATACTATATTTACATATTTGTTAGATCATTCTACACATAATTAGATATTTGTTCATTATTATGTTTACCATACTAAATCACAACATACATATCAATGTACTAGTTGTTTGCGATAAGCTCAAAAGAAGTATACTATATTTACATTTTCATTAGATCATTCTACACATAATTAGATATTTGTCTATTATTGTATCTATTGTACTTAGTCTCAATGTACATGCTGTCTACAATAAACTAGAAAGAATATGTCGGATTTATATAATTTTGTCAAATCATCCTACACTTAAATTTAAATCTCAGTACACTATAAGCTCAAAAAATTCTAAAGATCCATATTTCTGTGGGACCATTCTATAAATAATTAGATATTTGTCTCTTATCATGCTTATTGTACTACATTTCAATCAAATCTCAATCTTCTACTGACTGTTTACAATGAACTGAGATGTACTAGATTCATATAACTTTGTCAAATCACCCTACTTTTAACCAGATACGTATCTATTTTTACAGTTGCTGTAATGACAATGGATCTTATAGAAAGATAATGACAATTTGAAGGTCACTCTAAATAGAGAAACCAAACTAGTGTTTACATTGGTTGGATTGTTTTAGTTCCTGCTTTATAATAAGAGGTGAGATGATAAGTGGGAATGAAGCCAAACTCATGGCTATCAAAGCAATACAGCTGGAGCTCCAGAGGTTTTAAAACGACGTACGCTCACAGACAAATGAATTATTCCATGTTCATGTGAACACAAACGTCAGTTAGATGAAATGGCCATATTGGAATCTTTGTGGGGTCCTTGTATTATTGTAACTTTGTTCTTCAGGACTCAACTCAAAACTGGAGCGCCTCCATTTTATGTGGAGCTTGATTCTTTTCCCATCATACCTTTATAAAACTATTACATAATTTCAGCCCTACTTTAAGATACTCATTGTCCTGCAATTATTGGGCTTCTATTCCTCTCTGATGGCGACTTCATGAGAGAGTGTTTTACACGCATTTGGATTCATGGCTGAGAATTGTGTGAGCATACTGTCGCCTTTAAAGGAATCATGACATTTTTGGGGTGGCAATAATGCAGAATTCTCATTGTGTAATCTTGTTGGAGTGCCTTTCGCTCTCATATGGTCATGCCTTCACCTATAATGCCCACCTGTTTCATCATGATGTAAAAGGGTATCTAGGGGTATTTATTTAATGGGCCCTCCACTTATGAAAGGAATCTAATAGTATCTTATAAGTAATATAAAATGAGACAGGTAAATTGGTTTATAAAGTTTTATAATAGTAAAAGTATTAAAAAAGAGTTAAAATTGGAATCTCTTATTATCTTCTAACAGGTCTTATAAAGTTTTATAGTAAAAAGATTAAAAAGATTTTTAAAAAGTTAAAATAGGAATATCTTATCATCTTCGAACAAGGTCTTATAAAGTTTTATAATAGTAAAAATACTAAAAAGATTTTTAAAAGTTAAAATGAGAACTCTTTATCATTTGGAGAATAAGGTTCTTATTTAAACATCAATACAAGAATTAAGTATTGAAAAAACAAGTAGGGTCTTCATAGTAGACTAAAATATAAGAATTTAGAATTCAAATAATGATACCAACAATTATTTAAATCCAACACTTCCAACCCCATGTCATAGTGAAACCCTACCAAAGAACAAAAAAAAGACATGGACAAAGTCGTACATTATCCATAAAACTAAGACACCGCTTGTCAAATATCACATTAAACCAATAAATAACCAAATATTGTCTCCACCATCACTAACACTCAATCTTCCAACCCTAGAGAAACACGTTTCACTCTTATCCACAATCTCCTTAACTATCAATGTAATGGGGTAAACTAGAGGATTGAATGAATTCAAACACATCACTTTCACTATTTCCTTTCTGTTTTTAGCTCATACATTGATTTACCATAAAATATGGGAACCTTGTGATTGCTAAAAACTTCCACAAACATGATAGTGAGTGATGAATCCAAAAATGCAACAAAAAGCTAACAATAATTTTAACAATAAAAACACCAAAATCTCTATTTCATCCTTCAACTAATAAATCAAAATAAATAAGAGTATTCCTCTAAAACGAAATCTACCATTCACGCATTATCTACCATAATTAAGATGCATCAAAAAAATAGTCAACTAATAACTTACCTAGAGCAACTAAAATTGATAAAAATAGCTAAAATGTTATTTTTAATAGTATTACATTTAAGCACAGTTGGACCTAAAAAAGTACCCATGACTCCTACATAACTAAATGAGTCTTAAGAGTGAATCTAAACCCAAGATCATAATTTGACACTAAGTTATTGAACTAGAAAATTCTAAAAAACTTGAAAATATTAAATTGTCGTTTTCAACCCCTATATGGTTGAATTTGGCTCTAAAACTTGGACCTAAAAATTTTTAGAAATCTTAAATAGATTGAATAACCCAAGAAAATTTATAAGGATAATTCAAAGCTACATAAACTAGAATAACTTAAACAATGCAAACCACCAACTCTGAGAGATACATGCAACATGTCAAGATGATAGAATTGTATTAAGAGCTTCCAAGATGCAAGAGTATAAGCTAGGTAGTGAGTTTATATAGAACTAAGGAGAGGATGAAGGTGAGGAATCCAACCAATAGGAATTGACCACCAAAAGTGGAAAAAGCCATCAAAAGTGGAAAGTGTTCCACCCTTTAAGGAAGGGGACACCACATCACCTTATCTCCTAGTTATTAAATAATAAATTCACTTTAAATTATTCTAAGCAAGCTAAATAAAAGTGTTGGAAAAAACTATAAATAAAGTCCAAAATAAATTAACCCACTAGGAAAATAAAAATCTACACCAACACCCCCTTAAGCACAACTTAGGAGGATGTAAGAAACGATGGGTCTCAAAAAATGAAGGCATGTTAGTACTCATGTACATATTGAATTGCCCCCAAAAAAGAAGTTTCCCCCATAAATAGAGAGAGAACACCCACCAAAATAGAGAGTGAAGAAGAGAAGGACTAAGTAACCCCCTGAAGAGGACACCAAACTCACCCCAAGAAAAACTTGCAAATGAAGGAACTTGCTCTCGGTGAAGGGTTTTTTGAATATGGATGCAGTTTGATTTGATGTCAAATAGTAGGGTAAGTGCACAAAGATGAGGGACCAAAAAGTGGCCACTCCACTTTTTCATTTTGAAATAGAGAAAACACGAGTGCATTATAACAAACAAGCTCACATTATGGGTTGGTAATGACCGAGCCTATGCTCAATCATTACCAAACCAAAACGCAAGTGCATTATAATGCACTCACATTATGGTTTGGCTTTCACAAAATGTGAGTGTGTTATAATGTTCTCGCATTATGTGATTGTACAAAACACAAGCACATTATAACACACTCACATTTTGTCTTGCATTGGAACTTTGTCACTTTATTTTTTCTTTCTCTTTTTTTCTCTCGTTTCTTTCTCTTTCAGTGAAAGTATTAGTTGAAATTTATATATGGACATTTACTTTCTTATACTTTAATTTATATTTCATGTATATAGTTTCAAAAAGTTTCAAAGTGGTTTTATATCTCTAGGAGTTATAATGCAAATTCTAGTTTTTTGGAAGACCTTGTAATTAATGCTATTAAATTTCCACAATCCATAAAAATATTAGTAGTTATTTTTAGATTCGATTGTGTGTAATCTTTTTGAATCAACGTTTCAGATCACACTCCATGATCCATCATCAGGATAGAGAGCTCAAGGATATGAAAAATTGGTTTGTTGTAGACCCAACTAGTATAAAATGAGGTAGAAGGATGTTAGAGGGATAGGAGGCACAAGGCCCAAGGGATGACAAGAAAAGAAAATAATAATATTACAATTAAAATTAAAAGAGACAAATGACCATAAAAAGAAATGTCAACATATGAGAAAGAAGAAGAAACAAAAGACCAATTAAAAAGAAAATTAAAAGACCAATTGACCATTAAAAGAAATGTAAACATAAGAAAAAACAAAACAAAAGAGAATAATAGAAGTTAACCAACTAAAAGAAATTACTAACAAGAAGACCAAAGAAAAAAATTTAAAAAAGGATGATCCAAAATGAACAAAAATAAAAAAATAAAATCTTAAAATATACTATACATAATAGTAAAACTGAAAATAAATATTTAGTATATTAATAAATTTAAAGCATAAGAACAAAAAAACCTCAAAATTATTAACAAAAAGAAAGATAAAATAAACAATAATATAAATTAAAATAATAAACATATATATGAAGTGTATAATTAAAAAAGATTAATTTTAAAGGAAGAAGAATTAAAACCAAGAAAGCTCTCACTATTAATACATTTAAAATAAAAAATTACCAAATAATATAATAATATTGATATAATATTATGATAGAAGATAAACTTAAAACTTGTAAAAAGATTAAAGGTAGAAAATAATAAATAAATAAATAGAAAAAAATAAAATATTAATGGTCAATTGGTCTTTTAATTTTCTTGTTAATTGGTCTTTTGTTTCTTCTTCTTTATCATATGTTGGCATTTCTTTTTATGGTCATATGTTCTATTAATGGTCATGCGTCTCTTTTAATTTTAATTGTAATATTATTATTTTCTTTTCTTCTCATCCCTTGGGCCTTGTGCCTCCTATCCCTCTAACATCCTTCTACCTCTTTTTATACCAGTTGGGTCTACAACAAACTAATTTTTCATATCCTTGAGCTCTCTATCCTGATGATGGATCATGGAGTGTGATCTGAAACATTGATTCAAAAAGATTACACACAATCGGATCCGAAAATAACTACTAATAGACCTTGTAATTTTTTAGATTTAGTCAAATTTCAGTAATCAACATGTCAAAACTTCAGTAATCATAAGGTCAAATTTTAGTAACCAACAAGTTGTATCATCTTTCTCTCTATCTCACTCATTTTTATCCCTTATGCTCTAGACCTCTCTCTCTCACTCCCTCCTTCCCTATCTACTTATCTCTATCTCGCCATTATCTCTCTCTCTCTCCTTCCCTTCTTCCCTCCTCACCTCTCTAATTTTCTCTATCTCCCCCTCTCTCTTCCTTCCTCCCACCCACCTTCCCTCTCTACTTCTCTCTATCTAACCTAGATCCCTCTCTACCTCTCTCTCTCTCACTCCCTCCTCTCTCAATATCTCTCCATCTCTACCTCTCCCTCCCTCCTTCCATCTCTCTCCCTCTCTTTTAATCTCCATGCCTTCCTCCTTCCCTCTTTACTTCTCTCTCTCCCACCCTCCCACATATTTCTCTCTCTCCTTCCCTCTCTAATATCTCTCTCTCTCACCTCTCTCTCCCTCCCTACTTCTATTGAACACACCAAAATACTAAGAGGGGGTTGAATCAATATTCTATCAAATCTCAAACCCACTAGAACAAACAAACACTTTAAACTCTACTACATAAGCAAGAGCATGAAAGTGGAAGACAATGCACAACAAAACAACAAATATACATGGAAAACACCACAAGGGAAAACCACGGTGAGAAAATATGCTAGGAGCTATTTTTCTAATCTAGCCTCACAATATGAACAACATTTACAACTTTGTTTTAAGGATACAACCCAAGGAAGCTACAAATCCCTAATGAAGGTTTTAGGGTCACTCCCAAGGAAGCTACAACTTCTTGAACTAAGTACACACTCTAGAAAGGTTACAAAATGACATCCCTTCCACTATCTAAAATTGACAATTAAGCAAGCACTCCTTTTGATGATTACAATTTTTCACTATCACTTCTCTTTTGATGATTGCAATTTTTCTTTTCCACTTCTTCAAATATCTTCTCATGTTCTTACTAACTCACTAATTTCAGCAATCAAGAAGTTCTACATTTGGTTCCCTTCCTCCAACAAACAATTAAACACACTTCTTCACTTCCCTTTTGTCACGGAGATATGATCAAGATGAAATTGGATATAATCTATCACTTCTTCTCTTTCTTTTTCAGTCACTTACACAATTGTCATAATGCATCACACACTCATGCATCACCCTAGATCAACTAGGTTTATAATTTATACATGATATTACATTCATTGCATTTCACGTGTTGGCCTACAACAAAATTATTACATCTCCAAGTCAACCAACAATAAAAAAAACAATATGAAATGTGTCGAGGGAAAGATCCAAAAGAATACATGCAACACCATGAAGAGGAACACACCTTATAGTTTCCAACACACACTTAACTTGGTCCTAAACAATCTTCACACTTTTGATATTCAATAGGAATCATCCACACACTTTGCAAATTCAAAATAGGTTAGCCATAAGCAATAAAATATGTAACATGTAGCATGTCGACCTTCACATCATTGGTGATACACATGAATGATAAACAATTACTTGCACTTCTTTTAGATGAGTTATAAAGACCCATACAACACCTTCAAACACTCAAACTCCATGAAAACTTGAAGTTTTGGGACATACCCTTAACATACCATAGTCAACCAAGCAAAAGAAAAACCAAAAAAAAATCATTTCAAACCACAACCTATTCTGGAGAAACCATCACAAACACCTAGCAGATCATCAACAAACATTGTATTATATTCAAGAACACTCTCACACATCCCTTTCACAAATTCATACAGCAACAAGTTGGTACAAGCCAACAGACATTGAAACTAGTCACCAGACAACACAATCCTACACTTTGTCACTTCTAACTTTCTCTGTGAAAGGATTAATGACATGAGATTTTGGATATAACACCTTCACATATCTATGAACTTAACTTTTGATCCACACAACCATATCTAATAATTCATAGATATGCAAATCCAACCTTTTCACCTCTAAGAACATCCTCACATAATCAACACAAACTTGAATCTGTCATTCTCAAAACAACATTTTTGGTAACCCAAAAGACTTGAAACTTGGATTACACATTCCTTGACATAATATGAATCTATCTTCCAAATTGTAGGAGCAACACATCATCAACAAAGAAATGTGGAGCATCTCTTAGAGACTCTAGCAACCAAATTGTTTAAAGACTTTAACACACTCCAATGAACTTTTGAGATCAATGAAAACCAAACTGTAACAATCTACCACTTTGTTAGTGATGGAAAAACCATCCTCACACCACTTTGGTGTACAACCTCTCCCTCTCGAACTCTCCAATCTCTCCCCTTTGACATTAAGGACAAAGGGAAAAAGGGACTCCCCCTTTTGACAATCTCTTTTTCTTGAAGCAACATCCACTACCTTCTCCCCCTGAGAGGTAGCTCCCATTAGTCCAAGAATAAAGATACGACTTCAATTAATCCCCTTAGAAAGATGCTCCAACTATGCATCTAACAAGAATAAGGAGGGATAATAACCCCTAACTTCAGTCTGAGATAATAAAATGTATCCTTTGCTAGTTCCTTTGTGAAAATGTTTGTAATATGATCCTTTGTAGATACATACTCCAACTTTACTTCTTTATCTATAACCTTATCTCTCAGAAAGTGATACCTAATTTATATGTGCTTGGTCCTAGAATGCATCACTGGATTCTTTTAAATATTGATAGCACTTGTATTATCACATAAAATAGAAATGGGGTCATCATACTTTATCTTGATGTACTTCAATATTTTTTTCATCCACAACACCCGAGTACAAGAAGATGCTACTACAATATACTATGCTTTTGCTATTGACAAAGATAATGAATCTTGCTTCTTACTATGCAATGAAACCAACCTATTTCCTAAAAAAAAAACACCACCATTGGTACTCCTATCATCAACATCAATGTATCCACTTAGATCAAAGTTATTACCTTTTGGATACCATAATCCATAATCTAGGGTGCTCTTCAAATATTTGAAGATTCTCTTGACTACCTTCACATGATTTTCTTTAGGATTAGCTTGAAATTTTGCAAACAAACATAACACATGCATAATATCAAGTCTTGAAGCAGTTAATTACAACAAGCTTCCAATCATATATTTGTATAGAATTTGATAAGCTAGGTGAGACTCATCATCCTTCCTCAAATGACAACCATTTACCATAGGAGTACTCACCGATTTGTAATCTTCCATACCAAACTTTTTCAATATCTCCTTGACATAATTGGCTTGAGGAATAAATATACCATCATCTAGTTGAGCAATTTGAAGACCAAGAAAGAAGGATAACACTTATCATAGACATTTCAAATTCCTTCTACATTTCTTCAGCAAAAAAATTTCACATTTCATCATTTCCACCAAATATTATATTATCAACATACCCAACAACTAACAAAATTCTTTCATCCTCAATCTTGAAGTAAATATTACTATTTGTGGTACCTTTCTTGAAACCTTGTTGAAGCCAATACTTGTCCAACCTTACATACCAAACCCTAGGAGCTTGTTTGAGACCATACAATCCCTTTTGGAGTTTGCACACCATGTTTGGTTCTTCGTATAACTTATAGAATCCATCAAGTTTCTCTATGTAGACTTCTAAATCTCCATTTAGGAAGGCTGATTTGACATCCATCTGAAATAATTTGAAGTCCTCATGGGCTAAAAGAACAAGAAACATTTTGATTGCTTCCATTCTTGCTACAAATCAAAATTATCCTCAAAATAATTCCTTATACCTATTAATAACACTTACATACCAGTCTTACTTTGTTTCTTACAACTTGTCCATCTTCATTCAACTTATTCATAAATAACCACTTTGATCCTATCACATTTTTTTCCAAATGCCTTGGAATCAGTTCCCAATTCTAATTCTTCTCAATATGATTCAATTCTTCTTCCATTGCTTGTATCCATCCTTCATCCTTTCTAGCATCAACAAATTTTTTTTGTTCTATATTTGATAATAAACAAAAGCTTACATATTCATTTGTCTTTGCAAGCCTTCTCCTAGTTAGCACTTCTTCATTCTTATCTCCAATAATCTAATCCCCTAAATGATTCCTTTGGACATACTTGGTTGGAGTCTTATTGTGTTTTTCTCTTGTTTCTTCTTTTTCTTCAACTTCTTCTTCTTCTGAGCAGAGAGAGGCATCAAATCTACAATCCTCAATTTCATACATATTTTGATGTAGATATTGATCAACCTTAAAATTTCTACTTTCAACTATTCTTTATCCAAAACTTACCCAAAACATCTTTATCTCTTCTAATGTAACATATAGGTGCTACAACAAAATATTGTTCTTGAGACCTTTAACATAAAGAACATCTTTTGTCATATTCTTTCCATCGATACTTATTGTACCTTTTCCACATATTTGTACTAAAGTATTATCTCCAAAATTTACTATGCCCCCATTTCACTTCACAAGCTTGATAAAATTTCTTCTATCCCCTGTCATATGGTTGGAACAACCACTTTCAATCACCTAGGATTTTGACTCAACTTTTGCATGAAAAGTAGTACACACAACTCTTGAGTCATTAGTCTTCTTGGCAGCCAAAAATGTTATTTCATCCTCATTATTCGAACCACTAATTTATCATCCTTTGAAGAGTAGGAATCTTCCTTAGAGGGGTATGTGCAAGATCATCATGAAAAAAATAGGCCCTTAAGTGGCGAAAAATTCAAAAAATTAGAGTTAGGCAACTTGACGTAAAAATTTGAATAAGTTATCTATATTATTTCAAAAATATGTAAGAATAGAATTTGTAGCAAATTGAGTGTAGTTTCCTAGCTACTAGAGTTTCTTTTAAAATCTATTTGGTGAAAATTTGAAATTTCAATGTGATGGTAAATTTAGGGGAAAAATAAATGAATTGTTTGCGACCTACTTCAACACAATAAAACTAATGTCTATTTTATAATATTTTATTTATATTAAGTCTCATATCGGATGTGATGCATATTTTTATAATTTTTTAGGTAATAATTAATTATGATTTTTAATATAACTTTTAAAAATATAAAACATATGTAAATACCTTAGCGGTCAAAAATTCATAGAAATTCATTTTTAAATCCTATAGTATGTGAAGCATGAGAATTTGATGCATGTCAAATTCAAAAATATGATGTCGTTTGAAAGCTATAGATGTTTTTCAATCAACCTATCAATCAAGACTTTAGTCGTAATTTAAATAGAAAATGAATAATAATTATTTATTAAATTCAAAGTAAAGCATAATTTATATTGGTGTAAAGTTGAGAATCTTCTTTAAAAACCCTTTTCATTTCATCAATTTTGGGTAGAAAAAAAGTCGCCAGCCACATACCCTACACATACCTATCATATCGCCACTTTTTGGCCCATCATGATCCTGCACATACCCAGAGTAGAGACTCCTTTTGAACTTATTTCTTCTTGGATTTTTATATCTCTTTTCAGAATCTTTTAAGGGACATTTAGAAGAAAAATGACCAACCTTTCCACACTTAAAACATTTGAAAGGTAGCTGTCCTTTGTAATTGTTGCTACCCCTCTTCAACTTCCATACAAATTTTGCTTCTTCTTCATCAGTGTCACTACTATGATTAGATGCTTCATGTACATCTCCTTCTTACTATCTTTGAAAGATTCTTCCTTATTTGTTTCTTCTTTGTCAAACTCTCTCATTTCAAATGCAGTGAAGGCACTATACAATTAATCCATTGAACATTTATCCAAATCTCTAGCTTCCTCAATAAAAGATGCTTTAGGAAGAGATCTCAATACCTTTTTAACCACCACCAATTCTTCCAGTTCTTCACCAAGAACTCTAATTGCATTGACCACTTCATCTACCTGAAGCAGATATCTTGCAATATCTTCATCCTCTAGCATTTTCAAGTTCTCAAACTTGCCTCTATAGATCTTCAACTTGGCTTGTTTTTCTTTAATGTCTCCTTCATATCTACCACTAATCTTTTCCCAGACCTTTTTTTGTACTTGTAGTACATTACTTTTACAAGATCAAAATATGCTATCCCACTCAAAATAGCATTCTTGGCCTTTTTCATTGTTCTCATAGGCCCTAATATTTTTCAGACCGATTGGAGGAGTAGCAAGAATAGTATAATCATCCTTGACAAATTTCCAAACACTAAACCTTAAATAGGTTAGATAGGTTTCCATCCTAAATCACCAAAAAGTGAAATTTGTTCCATTAAACCTAAGAACCTTGTGAGACACTTCTTGTTACATCCCAGATCTTCCTCAAACTATAGGACTTCTTCTAAGAAACTAGGCTTTGATACCAATTTTTGAACATGTTGGAATATTGAGAAGGGGGTGAATCATTATTCTATCAAATATCAAAACCTCCAAAAAAAAAAAATCTCTACCACATAAGCAAGAACATGAAAGTAGAAGATAATTCACAACACAACACAACAACATTTATACATGGAAAACCCCACAAGGGAAAAACCATGGTAAAAAAACTTGTTAAGAGCTACTATCCTAATCTAGCCTCACAATATGAACAAAATTTACAACTTTGTATTAGGGCTACAACCCAAGGAAGCTACAACTCCCCGATATGAACATTAGTGTATGCACTTAGATCAAAGTTATTAACTTTTGGATACCATAATCCATAATCCAGAGTGCTCTTCAAATGTAAAAAGATTATCTTGACTACCTTAACATGAGTTTCTTTAGGATTAACTTGAAATATTGCAACCAAACATACCACATGCATAATATAAGTTCTTGAAGCAGTTAAGTAAAACAAGCTTCCAATCATAGATCTATATAGAGTTTGATCAACCAATACAAACTCATCATTCTTGCTCAAATGACAACCAGTTACCATATGAGTACTCACCGGTTTGTAATCTTCCATACCAAAATTTTTCAACATCTCTTTGATATACATGGCTTGAGAAATAGAGATACCATCATCTAGCTAAGCAATTTGAAGACTATGAAAGAAGCATAACTCACTTGTCATAGAAATTTCAAATTCCTTCAGCATTTTTTTAGCAAAATTTTTGCACATATCATTATTTCCACCAAAGATTATATCATCAAAATACACAACTATCAAAATTATTTCATCCTTAATCTTGAATTAAAGATTACTATCTTGAAGAGATAGAAATAAGGGGGAGAAAGGAAGAGGGAGAGAGAGGGAAGGAGAGAGGGAGAGAGAGAGAGAGGTAGGGATGGAGTTAGAGAGGTGTGTGAGAGAGAGAGAGAGAGTGGTGAGCTAAAGAGGAGAGAGTGAGAGAGAAAGAGGGGGGAGCGAGGGAGTGAGGGAGGGATAGAGGGAGAGAGAGTAGAGAGGGACAAAGAGAGAGGGGGAAGGGATGGAGGGATAGAGGGAGAGAGGGAGAGGGAGAGGGGGAGGGAGAGGAGAGGAGCGATGGAGAGTAGAGAGGGAAGGAGAGAGGGAGGGAGATGTAGGAAAGGAGATAGAGGTGTTTTTATGTATGTGTGAGAGAGAGAATGGTGAGATAGAGGAGAGAGTGAGAGAGAAAGAGGGGGGACAGTGATGCAGGAGCATCCCTTGTAAATCAATCCTGTATCAACCAAAAACATTTATTTTCTTACATTTCATTTAGTGGAAATTTCAAAGTTTCATTTTGAATTTCACTACATTATCATTTCTCACTTTGTGGAGCAAGATATAGCATCTACACATGGAAATCTATCACATATCCATATGTCAAATGATTTACATTTGTCTACTAAAAGTTACCGCTCTCAAAATTTTACTATATTTCACGGTCAAAGAATTTGGGGCTAACCTGATCCAGATTTATTAGTACAAACCTTTTCCAAAATGTGTGGAGCTTAATGGGACATCATACAAGCATTTTGGGTCCAATGGGATCTATCTTCAAGATTCACAAGTCATTTATTTTCACAAAATATTATCTTTCATATATTTTTAGGTTGACCTTCATAGTTATTCATTCATTAGGTTTGTGAACCCTTGTGG
>VDFB02000007.1:64683325-65014739 GCA_007258455.2 Sequoia sempervirens
AAATCCTTGAGCCTTAGCTTTGGTATTTTCCTTGGAATACCAACCCAAAGGCTTCGAGGGCATTCCCAAAGACCAGAGACATGTTTTTTCCAAATTCAACAAATTTTCACATAATCGGGTTCGTGCTCACCATCAAGATTGCATCCGTTCAATATCAAAAAATCAAGACATGGGTAATGTTAGGTTCTTTATTAGCTTTCCAACCATGGTAATTTTTTCACTTTCTAACAATAAGGTTTTCATCCATAATTTCTTTGTTTGTATGTCCGCTTTTCTTCAAAAAGCAGTGTTTGGTATTTTTTTCGCTATAAATTAACCGTTCATCGAAATTTGAAATAAATTATATTTTTAGAAACTAGACTCCATTCTACAATTTTAAAAAAATAAAATTTTAAAAAAAATCTATTAGTTTCAAAAAATTTGAGGGGGAGCACGGCCAAAATTCTGCTTTTTAGGAAGTGCCCACTTAGAAAATTAATAAAAAATCAAATATTCATTAAAAAATTATCAGAAAATATCCAGTCCTTACTACATACTATTATCTAACTTCACTGGAGCGATTTTAAAAATACTACAAAAAGTCCAGCGTGCTCGGGTCACACAAGAGTTGCTATGTTATGTTTTTTCTGAAACAACACAATTTGTGTGTGTCCCTCTTTGAACCCCTTAATCTCAACCATTTTCAAAATAAATTAGTAGTTTAGAAAGTAGACTCGAGCATTGTGGTCCTTGTTTTTGTTCCATCAAAAAATTTTGAGTGTAGCTATCCTCAATTTCACGTCCAAGGTCAGTATTTCCTGATTTCAGAAAAAAAGTGGCCACTTAAGCCCCTTTTTTGGGAACCATCTTGGTGCACTTACCCAATATTATAAATAGATTCAATTGGTTATCATATTTTTCATTCTTAAAATATTCATTTATCAACTAAATTGAAATTATTATGCTTATCGGAAGGCTTTAAGATATTAAATTATACATGCACGTGTTTCTTATAAAAAATTATGGCATCTTCTATTTCTAAAATTCTATCTAATTTTAGACCTAAACATTCATTGTTTGGGATCCACACACACTGTCTAATCATTTTTTCCTAAAATTGAATGACAGGTCCATCTTTATAACTTATATTCAAATTTTTCTTTTGTATTTGATTATATTTTATTATCCTATCATCATAATATTCACTTATGTTTCTTGGATCTTATAATTAATTGATGAGATTCATGAACTAGTGTTATATATCAAGTACTCTTGTGAGACAATGTTATAGACTCATAGCTTTATATGCTTTATCTTCCTTTGGTGTTGAGCTAGAGTTGATTAATTATTTCACTCAAGGAACCACAACAACAAAATAATCCATTGATCCAACTCATATTCCAACTTTACCAATGTATTCCTCACCACAATCCATTCATGTGCACTTGGAAACTATTAGCAGACATGTTCCTGAAGATAAAATTTGAAAGTTAGACAAAGACTTGGAAATTATCCAATTATACTTGAGTACTAAATATTTGGCTAGAGAAACCGTTATTGGCATGGTGTGATGGTTTATAGGTGGCATTGTTGTTCTTGCCACCAAGGTTCAAACCCTGTTGGGGTGGTATTGTTGAATGGTTGCATCCGGTTCATAGCTCCGATCAAAAGTGTTTACCCCTTGAATAAAAAAAAAAAATTGGCTAGAGAAACCATCCCTATTGTGGATAACCTTAGAAATGTGATCAATGATTCACAAGTAATAAAAGTGTTACACAACCTAGCTCATATAATGGATTTAAATATTCCAACAAAGGCTAGTTGCACTCAATTTATTATTAATTCTCAAAATCAAATCAGAAAAGAGTGTCCTCTACCACAATCACACCTATTCCCACTTTCACTCCTCCATTCATATCATATAGAAAAAAATATAGTAATGGTCTTAACACAATTTTGGGGCTTTCATGTGGGAATCCTTATAACTTTTTTCCACCATCTACTACACTTCTATTTATTTCTCCAAATTTCATTCCTCTCCTTAGTTTTCAAAAAAAAATCCACCCATCATTATCAATATCCCTACACATTCTATAAACTTTGAAAACATGTCACCAAACAATCTCTTCATAAACCAACTCTTACAAAACATGTCCTCAATACAAAAAAAATCAAACATGAACCAAATTCAATCTCATTGCAATCCTCCAACATACCTTACCTATAGCCCATTATCATTTGTCATTCTAAAATCACCAATCCTACAAAAAATTGAAAGACAATATTTTGAGAAATATAGTGGAAAAGGAGATCCCAATAATAATGTATCCACATTTACTACTTTATGTAGTGATTTCCTTTTCAAATATTCTCCCTTAGCTAAACAAGAAACTAAAGGAAAAGTGATTGATTTTATAGGGTGATACCAATCCCTCTGCTCTAAAATTTTATATTCCCTCTTGAATGTTGATGTACAAAGGGTATTTATTAGAAATTTACAACCAAACATTTGGGATAACATTTTATTAATGAGATATCCTTCATTCACACATTTATGCATGACTATTCATGATTATTAAATATAGTTTAGCCAATATGAGGGTTGTAGTGCCTCTCGTGATACTATTCTATTATGATACTGTGTGGATACTGTTATGTTTGATACATACTTGTGATTACGTTGGTGATTGTTTCACCTGTTCGAATTATGTGTTTTGCTTGGATGCACATGATACTGTTTTACGATGTTGATGATATAATGATGCATGTTGTTCGTCTTTACCTGATTATGCAATATTGTGTGGTTACGTAAATTTTTTAATACTCGTTTCATGATATTTATGATGATTGTGCTATTGTTTGAGGCTCGGGTGAGAGGGACGGTGTTCCATCACTCATCCGTGAGTGCCCAACCACACTACAATTGCCTCTCACAATGTGTTTGGCATTAAATTTATATGTTGTTTCGACACTTGGTTTTATGCAGGGTTGCAGGTACCGGGCACCGACTCCACCTGCATCATCAGGTCTAAGTGTTCCCAACATACCCAATGGATATGATGTGGTTTAGGGATTTGACAAGAAAGTATCCACGTCCATGTTTTTTATCCCGTCAATATTTGACGATGTCGTCCGTCAGTATCCTATTATGTTATGGTATTGTTTTGTTTTATTTCATTCATTTCAAGTCATAAATTTTGATGTGTTTATCATTTTATTTGGATGTGTATCATATTGATAATTGGTTAACTTAATTCAATAATGGTTAGTATTACGGTTGAAATTAAAAATTTAAATTTAATCATTAATGTGAGTTGTGAAAAACATCAAGATTTAATTAAATATTAAATTAGTTGCAAATTTTAATGTTTAAATAAATAAATAAATAAATATTTTGTTATAATTTATTATAATTAAATAGGGGTAAATTGAAAAATAAATATATTTTATTCCACCCAATAAAATGTTAAAATGGTGGAAATTTTATGTTTAGTTTAAATTAATTTAATTCAATTTAATAATGTGATAAATTAATCCTTGGGTAAAATATTAATATGAAGGTGAAAATCATTACCGAAATGGAAAAGGGTAAATGTTAAAATATATATATTTAAAAGAATTCAATGTTTGATTTAATTTAAATTCATAACATTATCCTACCCATTGCAATATTTAACCAAAGGTAACAATTAATGTCGACCATTGAAAATTATTAAATTTAAGTTTAAGTGGAGGTAGGTTCAGTTTTTCTTTAGGCAAAAGGTTTTCACTAACTATCTGGTGTGAAATTGGGAGTCGTGAAATTGCCACTCGTTCCCCTTATCTTGAAAGAATTCCTTAATTTATTTGGGGAGGAGTAAAAATTGGAAGAGGGGGTTTTCGAAGAAAAAGAAAATAGAGAGAATTTTGGGAGAACATTTTTTTACTGTGTTGGGTGCTCTAGTAAAAGAAAGAGGAAACTTGACAGCTAGGAGAAATAGACAGGAAATGGGAAATTACAGAGGAAAAATAGTTTTAACATCTTCATCTTCAGCTAAACTATAGGTTAGTCCCGTGAATAGGTAATTTTGATTTGGAATTAATCTTTCTTTATTTTTGTAACCATATTAAATTTCTTTCATTTGGTTTGCATGATGATTTTATTTAGTGTATGTTTAAGGAAATGAAAAATCAATTTTCTTTGAATAACCTATCACATAAAACTGCCCATTCAAAAAAATAAATACCCTTAGAATAATTTATATTCATGTTTTGTTCAGGTTGGGAAGAGATTCCCACTAGTTTCCTCTAAATTGTAGAGTGTTGTCCTCCTGTTGAAATCCCCTCCAGCAAAGTGTATGAATTTAAATAATCTCCCTGGTACCATCGGCAAACTATCACTACAATAATGTTTTTGGAGAGTGTATGAATTTAATTAATGTCTCTGATACCATTTGCAATCTGTCATAGCAACAACACTGGAACATAGAAGACTGTAGAGGTGTAAATAACCTTCCTGTTTTCACTGCCAACCTATCACATCCGCAGTTTTTTTTTAAATAGAATGTTGTAGCGGTTTCAATAATCTCTCTGATTCCAAATCTACCCTGGGCCTCTTCCTTCAAAAACCTCTAAAGTGAAAAAAAATAAATTTAAAAAGTGCTATTGCTATAGACATAGCGTTCAACACGTAATCCACCACAATCAATGAAGACAGGTTGTAACACCCCGCCGCGTAAACCCCAGAGGATAACTATTAACGCATAATTTAAAAAAAAAACATATGAAGTATGTATATTAATGCATATAATACATCTAAATGAATTCAAGTTAGTCACCTAAGTCCTTTGGGGTACACGAGGTAACATTACACATACTAATCTATAAGGAAAGGTTAATAAACGAGATTGCAAATTTCATTAATATAAACCATTCATTCAACATAACAATAATTTTAAAACATTCATAAGAGATTAAACCATTATAACGAGATCAAATCAAGAAAATAATGATACACGCATATATTATAATCATGGGATTGCAACAAACATATTTCCACAGATACAACACGTTTATGTGGTGTTAACCACTATCATTGATCAAAAAATAAATACAAAGTATAATTATACATTACATCTGCTTCCAGTACATCACATTGAATAATTACATGACTTTACATCATAAAACCTCCCAACACATATGGGAGTAATACATCAATACAAAAATATGATTGAAGTACATAGTATACATCTAGCAACAAAGTGAACTCTAGATCAAGTTGCATCTGAATAGCACTGCACTATACTACACGTCTACTGACAGGGGACCAACCAAGGTGTGTAGCATGTCCCACCCAACCACCCCCGTGTTAGGAGTAAACAAGGAAGGATCCTCGACCAAGTTCATCCAAACAGAAAACAACAAGACCACACCAAACAAGAGTAATATGAAACACAAAGGAAATCACAACATCAACAGAACACTTCTAGAGGCCTACAAAGATAGCAAATCAAGGGAATGCTAGGGGAGAGTGTCATCACATGGTCCTAACATGGGTTATCCTAGCTGCCTTTCACTAGGCATCGACCCCCATCTATGGTTATCCTAGCTACCTCTCTAGGTGTTGGCCCCATAGGGTGACTCGTGTAGAATTGTTAACCTCTCATGGAGACGAGGTAACGATCTTTCCAACCACGGCCTTCTCAGCCCACCCTTAGTCTATGAAAGCCCTAATGGGTGGATGAGGCATCCTTAATTATCTTGTTAAAGTTATTTCTACCCATTCCCCCTAATTCATTTAATTAAGTTATCACTTTTTACACTCTCTTACATGGGTTATCCTGGCTTCCCCTTTGTGCGTCAGTGCCCACGAAGAGCCACTCTCCCTAGAAACCCAAACCACAAAAAACAAAACTCCAACCAACACAAAGAAGTAATGAATCTCAAATTGAAACACACGCAAGACACAGTCATCTCGCCAACATCCATATACATAGATACACATGAAAAAGGTACAACCCACGCATAAAATCATAAGCACAAATACAATCCAAGTATTGTCAAGTACCAAGTCAAACGACATCTCAATAAACATCAATTTTACTCCCGCCTCTGGAAGCCTAAAATGCCAAGTAACCAAAACTCCTATAGAAGATAAAAAGACTAAGGAAAAAAGAAAACGACCCAAGGGAAATTAAAGAATTAAAACAATTACACAACCTCAAGATTTAGTTATAAACAAGAAATTCTATTAACTCAACAATCACGTTTTCAGAACATCAAAAACAACAACCTAACTCCATTTTAAAATAACTTTATTGCAACTGCAAATGCATGATTCCATCCATGAAATATAAACAACTAATTTACCCCATATAATTAATTTAATAAAAATCTCACAATACAATTTATTAAAAACACTTACTTTTAATTTAGTCAATCACAATATATAATCAGACATTACAATTAACATCATAAGATTTTCATATATTTACACCAAGTATATATATACATGCATATATATACATACATATATATATATTTACATATATACATACATATTACCATGTACATATATACATATATATATATATATATATATATATATATATTATTTTGAATATAAAAATCAACATAATTAATTGTATATAATAATATATAAAATAAAATCTAAATTAAATAAAATTAAAATTTATAAAAAAAAAATTAAAACATATAATAAAAGGGGAGGCTACGAACCTCCCCATATGGGGAGGCCACGACCTATCCCAGGTTGCACGCAACAGTCCCTAGGACTATTGTGTGTAGCTAGGGATGTTGCTCGCAACCCCGGCGCACCACTGTGGGGAACAATGGGGAAATAGGGGTACGACAACAGTCGACCCCCTGCCCCCCCCTCCCAATTAATTTTTTTTAAATAAATAAATAAATAATATATATATATATATATATATATATATATTATAATACAATCTACTTCTCATAAGTAAAATACAAAAAAACAAACATATTTTTCCTTAACACAAAATATAATTTTCTTTTGAATATATATATATTCGTATCAAAATCTAATTTTCAATATATATATATATATATATATATATATATATATATAATTGAATTTCCTCAGACAAGCACTTGTTTAACAAAATATTGTTTTCTCAATTTGACAACAACTTTCATTAGCAAGAACACAAATTTTTCTTTAGAAGAATTTGCAATTTCTCCAGCCAAAATTATAACAACCAAAATGGATCAGAGAAGAACAAGATGGTATTCATTCAACAAACACAACTCTGTAAAGAAAATACAAGCTTCTTTTCATTTGTTTGAAATAAAGATTCAGATTCAGCCAAGCTATGAATTCAAAATATTTCAAATAGACTCACAAACACTCTTAGTTTTTTAAACAACATAATTTTCCAAGTATAACCCATTTCAAACTACAAACACCAAAACAAATACTGATCTAAACACTAAATTTTCAAACAACATTTAAAATAGATAGTGATCAAAGAACCTGGAGTCCTATGCTCTGCAAATGGAGTGACGTGCATGACAAAATTCTTCTTTGATCTTTTGAATCAACCCTTCACAAATTCTCCTCCTTCCCTCATCAACTTTTCCAATTTCTTCTTTGAAACTCAATTTTGTTTCAATTTTCTTACAGAGAAAGACGTAAAACTAGAATAATTTTGTAGACTAGTTTCTCCACCCCAAAAATTACAAATTATGAAAACTTCTCTTTTACAATTAATTAAAAAAAACTCTTTTCTTTTTCAAAAACAAAAATCCATCCAAGAAGCAAGTTTCCATTGCTTTTCTAATTTTTGAAAATAAACTAAACATGCATTTATCTTTTTTCTTCTTTTTCTAATTTTTCTCCATTTCAAATGAAATCTTCTATTTTTATTTTTATTTGATTTTAAAGCTCATAATTATCTCACATACATTAATAAAAATATCTTTATTTAATATTTATCTACAACTTGATAATTATCAAGCAAATCATTAAATTATTTTATTTCATTTTACAAAATGACAATTTATAATTATTAACAATATTATTTATTTTATTTATTTATTTATCCTTTTAATTAAATAATCAACATTTAATTTAACAACCCTTAAAACTTAATAAATTTAAGTATAACAATTAACATAACAACATTCACCTACTATTTAATTATATCAATTAAACAACATTGATAATCTACCAAGAAATATCAAACATAACCATTAATTAATGACACATAAAACAAGGATTAAAATAAATGAATAACACAAAACCATGCAAAATGAAGACAAAGTCGTAGACAACGACACCATTAGACACAACAACGGGGGTGACAAACTTGGAATGGGGACACTTCCTTATCAACTTCTTTTTATCAACTTCATACCTGTTGGGTTTGTGGGACACTCTCAAACCTGACAACACAGGTGGAGTCGATGTTCGGTACCTGCATCCTGCATGAAACCAACATCAAGTAACATATAAATCTCCAATACAAACACACCGTGAAAGGTATTCATGGCGTAGCAGGGCACTCGCAAGTGAGTGATGCTACTCTGTCCTTTCACCAAGACCCACTAGAATACACATCATAATCCATATCCAGAGACAAGCATAAAACCACAACATCATAACATAGTATTAATGAGAGCAATAACATATCCAGATAGTATGAACACCACAAATCATATGTCATAAAACATCATAAGCAGTATCATGTGCATCAAACCAAGCTAAACTATAAATCCACACAAGTCAAACCGGTGAAACAATCACCATCACAATCCCAAGTACACAACTCAAGACAAAAGAGTATCTAGAAAGTAACAACAACACGAGGGGTATTACACAAGTAAAATTGATTACCTGTGATTACATCTCACATAGCCCTGCTCTACCTCCAATTAATTTTGAAGCCTGCACTACAGATGATCTTGGAATATTTAAAGGTAGAGAAGCCCAAGCACATTCATGAAATGGCTCATAGCAATCTGATATTTTTGAAAGACTTTGTTTTGGGGGAGGTAAGGGAATGGGGGGATTTTGTATTAATTCCTCTATAAACATAGATTTGCATGTGGATTATTAATGGCGTGCCATATTTTTGGAATTATATCGCAAGCTCGTTAATAATTTTTAATCTTGAATTGTTTGTGTAACGCCAAATAAAAGCTTTGCACAATAGACACACCAGAATCAAGATTAGAAGCACACATTCAATACAAAACTAAATCTAAAATGCAAATTCATACGTTAAGCAACAAAGAACATGGGAAAGTAAAAACGTAATTAAAAACTAGAACAATCTCACCAATCTTCAAACGTATTTCCATGAATTATCTCGATTGCCCTTCTCCATTTTGCTTGTGTAGTATAATTGCCCTCAGATTTTCAAATTTGTGCAAGTATAGCCTAAGATAGTGATTAGCAAAATATCGAAGATTCAAGAAAAAAGTGCTCTCCAAAGTTACAAAATTCGCGAGAGAGATTGAAATGAAGAATGACAAATCAATTTATAGAAAATTGATTATTCGAACGACAGGCCAAGATTGAAAGATTAACGGACGGTTGAGATTGATTGATTGGACATGCATTCAGATAACTGACAATGATGACATGAGTGATTCGAATTAGAAATAGAATTAAGGATTAAATAAATGATTTAATCTTCAGTTCGGCATTCGAAAACATTAGAAATATCTTTGCATGACAAAGATAAAGATTGATTAAAGCAACTCTCTGTTCGAATGCACGCACAACACTTAATTAATTAAATAAGAATATTTAATTAATCCGCATGTACACGCAATTGAGTTAGAAGTGGACGATTGCATGATTAGACGAAGAGATTACTCGAAGACGCCACTCAGACATTAAATCAATAGTTAACTGAACGATTAAAATAGATGTCAAGTTGAGTAAAAGTGAATACTTAGATAACTCACATAATTATCTAAAATATAGAAGAATGTGTTAAAATAGACTTAATGAATTAAATAATTCATTTAATTCAAGATATTTTGAAGAATAATTAAATAAACAAGATTTATTTAATTAAGTGACGAAGGGGATTTTAAATGAATAATTAAATAAATAATTAATTTATTTAATTATAGTTGAAATATGATAAAGAATAAATTAAATAATGATTTATTTAATTTGACAAGACGATAAGGTTAATTAGTAAGATAATTAAATAACAAGCGTTTATTTAATTAATCAGATAGAATAAAGAAAAGTGAATTAATTAAATAATTGAGATTATTTAATTAATAGAAGAAATAATAGAAGATGAATTAATGTTAAGATGAATAATTAAATAATTGACATTATTTAATCATGACCATGAATAATACGAATTATGAAGAATATAGAAGCCGCAGGCCTAGACCAAATTTCGGTGTCTACATTTGCCCCTCTTTGATACAATGTTGTTTCGGCGTTGTGTCAAAGAAAAATCGATAAAAAATTATGCCCCAGTAATGCTCCAGATTAGAATAGGTGAAGATATGCCCCCTCGGGAGGACAGGCGGGTTCAAAGAACATGAGTGTGCTCTCGAAATTGATGAGAGAACTAGAAGATGAAAGAAAAAAGGATAGAAGAATATAGATAAGGATGGTGAAGATGTAGAAAAGAAGAAATGTTAGTGCGAAAAGAAAGATTGAGAAAGAACGAAAGACAGGAGATAGATGTTAGTATTAGGAATCTTCGATGTTTTTCCATATCACAAAAGGTATTGCACTTTATCATCATTGGGCGGGACTAATACAAATGGAGAAAAACACCATGATATGACATAGATCAAGGTGTGCAAGGTCATCCACTTGCTAATAACAGACAGTCGCAGACAAGGATTGTCATTAACTCATACTAAGGGCACAAGTTGCCCCAGTCTTTTTGTCAGGACAAACCACAGACAGCAAACAAAAGAAAAGACGGGTCATGATACGTCATTGCTCCTCTAAATCCTTCATGGGACATCCTTGAGGAAACTAGTAACATGACTCAAAATCAAATTGAAAAGACAGTCACAGACAGCAGTCAAAGAAAATAGAATTCCGATACGTCGTTGCTTCTCTAAATCCTTCATGGGACATCCTTGAGAAAGCTAGTAACATGAATCCCAGTCATCAATTCAAGATAAATGATAAGATAAATAAGCCATAAAGTCAATAAGCCAATGAAAATATTTGCCGAAACATGATTTGTTTGTTTGATTGGTTTGATTGATAGAGCCTGATTGCAAGAGATACACATACCGGATAAGACTGTAAGTCTGGTTTCGATGTTATGACTATCTGTATAAGGCATGACAAAGCCTGGTTTCAGAAAGACATGTATCGTATAAGACGTTGAGTCAGATGCCGTTGATGTGATAACCTGTGTAAGGCTACGTTTGATTGTTTTGACCTTGTCGATTACGCAGGAAGGACGCATCCTGAATAAGACATAGGTTGATTGTTTTGATAACGCCTGTTTCCAAGAAGGACACATCCTGTAGCAGACGGTTGGTTGATCTTTCTGAATTGTTTTGTTTGGCAAGTTGTTTGATATGACTTAGAGACATTGCTGACTTGTTCACCAGAGTAATGCATGACTTGATATGATGTGTGGACAATTGACCGTGTGTGATGACATACCCTAAAGGACTGACCTAGTGCGGCCTCGGGGGCTCATCGTGTGATGGCCTTGCCTACGTTGTACACGTAGAGACCTCGTAGTTCGACTTGACTGCGACCGACAAGATTGACTACAAATAGAAGACGTGTGTGAAAGTGAATGCGATGAACCCTGATGGATTGACCTAGTGCGGCCTCGGGGGCTCATCGTGTGATGGCCTTGCCTACATTGTACACGCAGAGACCTCGTAGTTCGACACTACCAATGACCTTGTCATATAGACACATGGATTGACGCAAGACTTTATACAGACAAACCTAAACAGACTGACCTAATGCCTCGGGGGAACATCGGAAGATGGCCTTGCCTACGTCCAGTCACAGAGGCAACGTAGTTCGACTAACGACAAAGACTCACAAGTGCGACTGACTCTGACTCTATTTTTGGATTTTTTGAAGTTTTTCGATGTTTTTGTGTTTTCTCAGGTCATATTGCGATGTTCGTGGATTTTCCATGGTTTTACGTCTTCCACATAGCCAATGTAAGAATCAATATGATGCATGTCAAGTATTTTCCCCCAATCGAGTATAAGACCAATTGATTATGAATAGAGTGAGATGGGGGATATGAAATGCTCTCGATGTCAATCGTTCCAAGCTATGGAAAAGACTACCACTTATTAGGAATGATATATACAAGAGATGGACAAGGTAGTGGACTATGTACAGGATAGTGGACTATGTACAGGGTGTGGGCTATGTACAGGGTGTGGGCTATGTACAGGGAAGTGATTCCTACAAGCAACCAAGAAAGCATGCACAAGAATCCAAGGACAACCATGATCTTGCCCCTAGTCAAGCTGAAAACCAATTGACAAGTGATGAGGATGGTGACGATGTTGTTTGACGTAGGAAGGACACATCCTAAAACAACATGAGGATGATGATAATATGACTAAAGGATCAAGGTTTGCAGCCATGCTAGAAACAAAGCCAAGGAATGTTTTGAATGATGCGCTAGGATACATAGGAAGATTGTATGGATTGCGCTTGTTGCATTTGGAATGACTTTTCAAGATTGGATGGGATGATAGAAGATCCTTAGACCATTGACAAGGGAAAAAAACCAAGGCATGTGATACGTATTGCGTATAAGGATAACTTGTTTGGAAAAATGCTATGAAGGCTATGACATGATATTTCGTGGATAGTGTATGACCAAAGGATAGACATGTCAAGATTTTTTTCCAAAACACGATGTATGTTTTCACCCCAGTTCTTATCAAGATCAAAGTAGGTGGGAAAATGGGCATGAGTGGTAGGGTTTAGATGGATAGATGGAAAGGTCATATGAAGGGAATGGGAGATGAGACAACTTGTCCCCCAAGTGTAATAGTCCGCATAGATAATTTCTTACACATGACGCCTGTTTGCCAAGTTTTCATCATGGTACTTATCCAAAGCGCCATAAGAATGGTTTTCACTATTGGATGAAATTTTTCTCTTGACTTTTTTCTTTTCTTTTTGGTGTCACCAAGATGCCTGTTTGCCAGGTTTTCATCAAAGTGACTTTTTTTTTTTTTTTTTATAAATTTGGATAGCCTCGATGCTTTAGATGGTCACTGATTGTTATGAATCCATTGATAGTGCTGATGTAGAGACTGGTGCCATGATATTCCAATAATAACCTTGATGAATTAGTTGCCTTGTCAGGATCATAGCACTTGCATACAATTGATTGATGTCATTGTGATCCTTGTTGACACTAGAGTTGGCCTTATCAAAATACGCACATCGTGATAGAATGCCATGGGAGTCCTTACCATAAAGAGTTGTTGCCAAGATGCGATGGATTTGTGACGTAGGATTTTTAGAATTTAGGCGAGATGTAGGATAATGATGGATGATGGTAGATGCATTTGGCAATTTAGATGTAGGAATTTTCATTTGCCAAACTTGGGGTGATGGATGATGGAGACTGGGTTTCATATTGGGATAATGTTTGGAACCATGACTTTTATATGCCTTGTATGATGACCATTTTGAAGGAGGTGGACATTTATTATATGTGGGAGTCCTCTTTTCTTGTGGCTCCACATTTTGATTGACTTTTACTTTTGAATTATTTTCTTTTCTTGATCCATTTTTCTTTGGGATCCATTTTAACTTTATTTGTCCACTTGGATTTTTGATTGATTCAATGGCCTTTGATATTTGATTTTGAACTTTGAATTTGGAAGACTTTTGTTTTTGTTGGTTCCAAATAGAAGGTTTATTCATGTTGGAATGACAATTTATGGTATGGATGGAAGGAGTGTTTGCAACAACCTTATGATAAGAACTACTCATGGCCTCCATTTTGATGTTTGTATCAGATAAAGTTGCCCCCAATATCGAGGAGGTACCATTAACATCATTAGATTTATTGACTGAAGAATAACCAAGACTTTGATGTCTAGGATTTGCCTGAAACTGTACTGGTTCTAGAATTCCTTGCTCATGTATGCCTAGTCCTTTTCCTTGATACTGCATGCTCTGACAAATTCTCATTGCGATGGGGTATTTTTCATTTTGGAAGCAAGATGCTAACCCATCATTGTGTTTGTGGAAACTATTACTTGGAATCTCCTCATCTACAAGAAAGCCTGATTTGATAAAAGTGGATGATCCTAGTTGATAGGATTTCTTATCTTCATTGACATGTTGGATATCTTTGGTGTGATTTTGTGACATATCAGATTCAGCAGATTCTATTGGTGCTTCCAAGTCGATGTCAAAGCCATCTTTATGGTCATTGTCATAGAGTCCAATGAACTCAGCTATAGCTTGATCATTTGCAAATATGTCTAGAGTAGGAGACTCTCGTTCTAGAGGAATATCATCTATGTTTCCAAAGGAGGCAAGTGTCTCATTTTGGGAAATGGATGTGTTATTTGCTTGGATAGGTTCATCTTCAAGTGTTTGATCATGAATGGCATAAAGGTCAAGGAGTGGATCATTTTGGACTTCTTGCTCAATAATAGTGTCTTGATCAAAGAAGGGTTTGTCTTGAATAATATGGTTGGGAATGGAATCTTGGTCAAGGATAGGTGTATTGTGGATGCCATGATTATCTAGAAGGACTTCTTGGATGGACTTAAAGATAGGGTCGTGGGATAGACTACTTTGATCTTGACATGAAGGTGAAGCCATGAAGTCATGCTTTGGACTTTCCATTTGACATGTATCCTCAAGTTTAGTAGATGGGATGTGACTTTGGAGACCATGAATAGATGTATCGTCATGAGTAAATGTAGAGTGAGATGGAGTGGCTTGGAAGGGATTAGTGGATGAAGGACTAGGGTAGGACATGGAGGCTTGGAAGGGATTAGTGGAAGGTTGGTTTCCCTTGTCAAGGTTAGGATAAAGGTGATAAGTGGACGTTTGTTGTGGATTCATGGCATGGATTATGCTAAGGGACTCTTGATAGTGAGGGTAGATGGATGGAGGATTAGGACTTATGGATTGTTGGTAGGAATGATATGTGGGTAGTTGACCATGGGTTGATGTTGATTGGCATTTGGATTGGATATATTGTCTTTTGAAGTCTAGGGCCTGTTGGTATTGACCATTATGGAGTAACTGGTATTCAACTTGACTAGCACGCATATCAAGGTAAATTGCAGACATGGTGGTGAGGTTATGATGAAAGATGGAGTATGACAAAGGTATGTGATATGAGGGCTAAGGTATGACAATAAAGAGTGACTCAAATCTAAGGTATGCAACCTAAGCTATGTTTTTGGGATTTTTTGAATATAAAGGATGTCCTAGGATGAGACTAGTCTAGACTCTAAAGATGCAAAAGTCTAAGTAAGACCCTAAAGTGATCAGTTCTATAAACCCAAGGTGAAGGGACCAACTACCTAAAGTCAAACCAAGGTGTCAATTTAGTTTAAATCAAGGAACCAATGTAGGACGAGGATCAAAGACAAGTTGAGTTTCCTAACTAGACTGATGAGCTAGGATGACTCTCTGTAGGACAAAGTATAAGATGATAGGACTAGGTTCAATGACAAAATTTTGTTGACACTATGACCTTTCTAGAGTATAGATGGTGGACTACTAAAGTTTGTAAAAGTGACCTTTCTAGAAGTCTAATGCAAGAGGATATATACCCTAAGATGAAGGTAAACTCTAACTGAAGACAACTATGGTAATGACTAAATGAACCTAAAGGATGCAAAATTGAGCAAATCGTTTCAGGTTTCTGTTTCAAAGACTTTTTGTGTGAAGACCACTGAAACTGGTATAACCGTGTTGACCGGACAGTGACTGTAAATTTTGGTTTTCTGGTAATCAGACAGATGCGGTGCAGGATTAACAGATGCAGTGCAGGATTAACAGATGCGTCGCAGGATTAACATATGCGGTTCAAGTTTAACAGTTGCAGTCTAAACTGACAAATGCAACTCAGAATTACCAGATGCGACTCAAAATGACAGATGCGACTCAGAATATAACGCATGCGGTGTTTCTAAAGCAGATGTGAATCACACTGACAGATGCGACTCATAAATTACAGATGCGACTCATAACAACCAGATGCGACCTATATAAATCAGATGCGAGCCCATTGACAGATGCGACTCATAAATTACAGATGCGACTCAGATTTAACAGATGCGACTCAAAATTAACATATGCGACTCAGATTTAACAGATGCGACTCAAAATTAAAGAGATAAAAATCAGATGCGTGTCTGGTGAACAATTGCGATTCTCTGTGAATTTTCAGTGACATGAAATTTAAACTGACTCCATTTTCCGTGATCAAATTCGACAATCAAAGACAATCGTAAGACAAAGTGTTTTCAGTTTCAATTTTGGACTCAAAGAACGTTTAAAGTGATAAAGACAAGCACATCCTAATAGGCCCAAAGGCCTAGGGTTTGTATACTTGGTATAGCCCACCGTTATACCCCGGATTGGTGATGAACACCTTTCCTTCTCAAGAGCGGATAGCTTAGGAATTTGGTGGCATTGGCTCCCCTCCACGGCTCATTAACGTCTTTCGAGCACACCAATTCTGAATTCATTGGGTAATGACATCCCAAGAACCGCTATCTCTACTCAAGGGGATCAGTAGTGAGTAATCTTCGGGCATGATACTGTACCCTGCACTAATACCAAGCAACGGCCACAAATAGGTTGGTCTCTACAACAAAGGGTATTTAATTCGGGCATTCCGTTCGTGGGGTGTGATCCATACGGCGCGAGTCCCCTTTCGGATCCATCTCGTCGGAACCACACTCGTGATTCTTGGGGTTTCCCCAAGAACCCACTTTTGTATACCGGCTGGAAGTCCCTCGGGTTCGGTGCTACCGGTCTGAGTCGTTCTGGGGTGAGTACTTTTTCCCACCAGAACAGGCCCAAGTTCTAGAGTTGGTAACCGTTTCTCTTACACCCAGGATCGCACGGATGCGCAAGGGGAGAGGATACTTCGGTGTACCAAATCGTAAGGGTGACCAAACTTGTGCTTTCGCACCAAACACAGTAGACACTTGTTAATTTTAATCCAAACGAAAGATTTGCTACGCTACCAAACAATCTGTTTCAAAATATAACTAGGGTCTTCGACAAACGTCCTGCAGAAGATATCATTAGTAATTTTCAATATTGTCTTCGTCAATCGTCCTGCAAAAGGTTGTTAACTCCAAATGGCCACATGCTGAAAATCAAATATCAGTAACACGAAAATCAATTGAAAATTCCAGATTGCCGAATAGCAGAAATAAAATTTTACCAGTCAATTGCGTCGTTTTGTTACCAGTCAGATGCGTCGTTTCCTTTCAGTTGCGGCTCGGGATATCACTTGCGATTCAAGAATTTCCAGATGCGTCGTTTCTCTGTCAGATGCGGTTCATAAATTCAATTGCGATTCAAAAACTTCACATGCGGTTCCGGGAAATCAATTGCGGTGCAGAAACTTCACATGCGGTTCCGGGAAATCAATTGCGGTGCAGAAACTTCACATGCGTCGTTCCGTACGAAAAATCTGCAAAATCAAAAATTAAAAGATCTACGGATTCGCGAAGATGGTGTCTTCACGTCGGGTTCACCAAAATGTAACGCCAAATAAAAGCTTTGCACAATAGACACACTAGAATCAAGATTAGAAGCACACATTCAATACAAAACTAAATCTAAAATGCAAATTCATACGTTAAGCAACAAAGAACATGGGAAAGTAAAAACGTAATTAAAAACTAGAACAATCTCACCAATCTTCAAACGTATTTCCATGAATTATCTCGATTGCCCTTCTCCATTTTGCTTGTGTAGTATAATTGCCCTCAGATTTTCAAATTCGTGCAAGTATAGCCTAAGATAGTGATTAGCAAAATATCAAAGATTCAAGACAAAAGTGCTCTCCAAAGTTACAAAATTCGCGAGAGAGATTGAAATGAAGAATGACAAATCAATTTATAGAAAATTAATTATTCGAATGACAGGCCAAGATTGAAAGATTAACGGACGGTTGAGATTGACTGATTGGACATGCATTCAGATAACTGACAATGATGACATGAGTGATTCGAATTAGAAATAGAATTAAGGATTAAATAAATGATTTAATCTTCAGTTCGGCATTCGAAAACATTAGAAATATCTTTGCATGACAAAGATAAAGATTGATTAAAGTAACTCTGTTCGAACGCACAACAACTTATTAATTAAATAAGAATATTTAATTAATCCGCATGTACACGCAATTGAGTTAGAAGTGGAGTGGACGATTAGACGAAGAGATTACTCGAAGACTTCACCCATTAAATCAATAGTTAACCCAACGACAAAATAGATGTCGAGTTGAGTAAAAGTGAATACTTAGATAACTCACATAATTCTAAAATATAGAAGAATGTGTTAAAATAGACTTAATGAATTAAATAATTCATTTAATTCAAGACTCGATATTTGAAGAATAAATAAATAAGATTTATTTAATTAAGGACCTAGGGATTTTAAATGAATAATTAAATAAATAATTTATTTATTTAATTATAGTTGAAATATGATAAAGAATAAATTAAATAATGATTTATTTAATTTGACAAGACGGATAAGGTTAATTAGTAAGATAATTAAATAACAAGCGTTTATTTAATTAATCAGATAGAATAAAGAAAAGTGAATTAATTAAATAATTGAGATTATTTAATTAATAGAAGAAATAATAGAAGATGAATTAATGTTAAGATGAATAATTAAATAATTGACATTATTTAATCATGACCATGAATAATACGAATTATGAAGAATATAGAAGCCGCAGGCCTAGACCAAATTTCGGTGTCTACAGTTTGTCCATGCAAATGAATCATTTACATATACACCATAGACCATAGGCCATTCCGTGAGACCCCATTCCTTTGAGGCATTCTATCAAATAGTTCTCATGCCTTGTTTGTATGTTCACATTTTACATACAGGCCTACCAGAGCAATTGGAACTATAACATCTAACAAAATTCCTCCATCCTTAGGCTTCAATGGATGTCTGTAATCTGTTTCAAAGCTCCCATTTTGGTCTTGGCAAGAAAACAAACTAGTTCATTTCTTTGCCAGATCAAATGGGCACCACAGATGCTTTTAAAATCCTTGAATGCAAAATGTGATTTCTATCTCTAGTGTATGCAACCTTCCTCCTTCCTGTCCACCGAAATATTCTTTTTTTTTAGTTAAAGTAGCAGCCATAATTTTAAAGTGATAGGCATTACCCAACAGTTAAGCTCGAGTTCTGAAATTAACCGCCGACCCTATATCATATTTATGATAAGTTATCTCATTCTCATGTTGTTCCCATTCTTTTAATCATTTTGTAGATTTTTGACGTATATGATATTGTTAGATAAGTTAAGAATATGGATTTAAGTTTAAATGTATGCCTACCCGATTTCCTTACTTTTGCTAATAAAATTCATGTTTATCTTCTAAAGCTTTAATGCTTAGGAAATAAATTAGAAACTTTCTTTAGAAAAGTACTTAAATATCCCACCTTGTTAGGATTTTTTTAGACTTTCTAAAAAGAATATTTATAGTTCTAAATTGATGAGAAGATAGTTTCTTTAAATATTTAGAATTTATGATAATATTTAAAAAGAATAAGTATATGTTATATATTAGTTACAAAATTATTTTTAAATATAATTAGTTAATTTAAAATTAAAGAAGTTGATTTTTACAAATTTAGATTTATTTGGCTTCCACTAAGGAATTTGGAAAATTAGTGTTACATTGGGATTAGATTTTAAGGTTTTAATTAAAGTCATAATACAAGTAGATTTGAATATATATATCACCTTAGAAATTGTGTTGATACCGCTGTCTTCCATAGATTTAATATGATAAAAAAATATGTGTAATATAGAAATTTAGATTTAAAAGAATAATGGTAATGTAAATGGAATAGATAGGTTTCATTTATGAGTTCATTTTAATATAATATGTTATCAGCGAATGGTTTGTATTTTATATAATATGATTTCTTTGATTACTTTAAATAAATTTATAATGATGTACAAATAAAATGTAAAGTGATTATTTAAAATATCTTTGAAATTGGTAGAATTAAATAAACGTATGGGATAATATAATTGTTCTAGGTAAGGGGATTGAGTAGATAATTAAGTGAAGTGTTTTCCTGAAAAGAATTAAAAAATTAAATTAAGTATTATTTACTCAAATCCAGGTACGTAAAAATTAGATTTATTTTTGAACACATTTAAAATCATATTTTTTTCTCGAAAGCATTTAAAATAGAAAGGATTAGATTTATTTCCAAGTACATTTAAATTAGTTTTAATTACAAGTCCATTTAAAATTTAATTTATTTACAATTCCTTTAATATTAAATTTGTGATTTATGTTATATTTTTTATTAAATTTATTATAGGTTATATTTTAAAATTTTAATTAATTTGAAGTAATGTTTACTATTGAGGTTCATTTTAATATTTGAATTATATTCATGTAGATTTCAAGCAGATTTATTCCTAATACATTTAGATTAAATCTATTTACAAAGTGCATTCAAATTAGATTTATCTACAAGTTATTTCAAGTTAAATTTATTTACAGATTCATTTACTAATAGCTTTGTGGTTTGCGCATATGTAATATTTTGATTAAATTTAATTGAAGTAAATAAACATGTTACATTTATATTAAATTTATTATAGGTTATATTTTAAATCTTCATTAATTTGAAGTAAAAAAAAGTACATGCTAAGAATTTTAAATCAAAAGAAATCTTATGTTTTGCATACTATAGGTTTCATAGTGCTTATCTATTTAAAAATATTATGATGGAAATATTTTTAATTATAGTGGATTATTTAATTATTCATTACATTATCTTTAATAAGATTGGATTATGATCACGTTCAAATGAATGGGTATCTATAGCCGTCTTTGAACATGTTTAGATAGTTATTTTGTTTATATTTTGAGTGCTCGTTGGAATTGATTTCTTGTGCATATTAGTGGTTCCATGTTGATCATATTTTCCTCTTGATTTATTTCGTTTTTGAGGTAATCTTTATGTATAGACATGTTTTGGATAAGTTGGGAACTCGTAAAAGCTTAAGTCACTTCCTTTTGATAAGTTATGGGTGGTAGGTTGTTAGGCTTCCAGAGGCGATGAGAAACCTGTTTTGTGTTGAATTTTCCCATGATTAGACCTTTGTGTTGACCTTTGTGTTTCCATTGATCGAATCTCTATTTTGAGCTCATGGGTGTACCTTGTTCCATGATTTTCTTTGCCTTTGGTTATGACTATGAGCAAGATGGTTCATGCCTCACACGTGCTTTTGTTTTGTGGATTTTATGTCTAGTACACCCCTTGTTGTTGTGAGTCTTGTTTAAAAACTGTTGGGGAGGGTGGCTCTTCATGGGGGTCGGTGCACAAGGGGCTGCTAAGGTAACTCATGGAAGATTTTCCTAAACAAGTGATAATATAATTAATGAACTAGTGGGTTTGGGTAGTTAAACATTAAACAAGATTAATTATGTGCCTCGCCCATACCATTAGCGCTTTCACAGGCTAAGGATGGGATGAGATGACCTGGTTGGTAATATCATTGCCTTATCCCCACAGAAGGTAAGTGGTCACGCATGAGTCACCCTATGGAGCGGAACCTTGAGATAGGCAACCTGGATAAACATAGATGGAGGCGGTACCTTGTGATAGGTTGCCTAGATAATCCGTGTAAGGCCATGTGTTGACACTCTCCTACAGTACCCATTTACTTTCCTTTGCTTGGTATCCTCTGGAAGTGTTGTACTTGTTTGATGTTGTTTTATGTTAGTTTTGATATTAGCCTTGTCTTCTTGACCATGTTTGGATTAGGATCCTTTCTTGTCATCTCCTAGCATAGGGCGGTGGACCTTAGGGTCCAAGTGGTTGGGTGGAACATGCTATGTACCCATTGGGTTCCTAGGATGTGTTCGCGATGTAGATGCAGATGTAGAGTTCCAGAGCTTCACTTGGATGAAGAATGTTCTTCATTTTGTACCTTAAACCTCATTTATGTAATTATCCTTATATTCAATGTATTCTTCCCAATGATATAAGGGAAGCTTTATGTAATGTACCATTGTATCCTTGACACATTGTATCTGTGGAAATACACTCCACAATTGTAATATTGAATTATGAATCGAAATATAATCAATGATGCATATATTTTCATCTATTTTTCTCATGAATGATTATATGATATCATTATGTAATCTTGGTTGTTTAATCACTTTCATTTGATAAAATTTTATGAATCGTAATGACCATTTTGTGTACCCCAAAGGATGTGAGTGACTTTGTAAATGCATAAGTGTTGTTCCTGTAATGCATGTACATATTCATTGTATGCAATGTTTCACTTTTTTATAAAAAAAAAATTGTGTGGTGTTTGTTGTCCTTTGGGGTTCACACGGTGGGGCGTTACAAGGGTTCACCTTCATCGACTTCTAATAATCAATATAAAGCTATTCCTCAATATAATTAATAATAATTCAACAAGATAAACTATCCTCCATCTTCTAATAACATCTAAACACAATTTTTTGTTACATCACCTACAATGCCCTATCAATTCAAACTAAGAGATCGACAATTTTCACAATTTACTAATTCTCTTCATTCCATTATAATGAAATTACTTAATAAGAATATGATTCAACTTCCTCCCATTTGTCCTATTGATACCACTAAACCTATACCTCCTCATTTTAATTCAAAATACTTTTGTCAATATCACCATACACTTGGACATGATACTGAGAGATGTATGCATCTTAAGAACCAAGTGCAAAACCTCATTGACTCTAATGTCATCTAGCTAGTTGGTATACATTAGTTGCACCTCCTAATCAAAACTTGTAAATTTTTACCAACCCATTATCAAGCCACTCCACTAACCTTGTAGAAAAAATTGGTGATGAATTTGATAACATACTAGAACCTAATATAGTGAACATGGTAGATTTTCATCCTTTCAAAGACCAAACTAAACTCATACCTAATATCACCTTCACTCGTATTGATTCTTCTATGCATGTACCTGGTGGTCCTCTATACATTATTAGGAGAATTAATGATAAACCCACATGGTGGATACTCATTGATCCTATATGTTTAGTGAATTTGATCACATAAGAATTTATTTATGTGCATGAATTATATCAAGATGAATATGGACAATCAAAAGTCTTGGTGAGAGCTCATAATGGTTCTACTCATCCTACAATTGGTTCCTTAACCTTCTCCATTCAAGTTCGGCCTAAGAAGTTGGATGTTATTTTTACAATAATCCTTACTTTAGATTAATTTTATGTGAAGTTATGAATTCCTTCAATTCCCATTTGAAGGAAAAATACATATTATTTATCATAGTGGATTTAAACCTTTGTCTCTTTGTGGAAATTCTTCCCTTGATTTCTTTTAGCCACAACCATCCCAACCCACTCAATCTTGTGAAGATTTTCTCTTTTTTATCATATAAAAAATTCAAATCCAATCGTATTTCTCAACTATCCCTTACCAATATCTCAACCACACCCCAACCACTACCATCAAGGCTCCTTGGTATCCTATGGCTATGATGGTTGTTCCTCCTACTCCATGGTTAGTGAATGAACCTTGACTCAAATCGGGTATCCTCCCTCAACCTCGACCATTTTGCATATATGTCATAGTTCCCCCTCCACCATCCTATCAAGGACCAAAATACAATCATTTGGTGAGGCCTTTGAGGATTAATTTTGTGCCTCCTAAAGAGAAACAATCCATTGTGCTTAACTCTCTTATTATTTCCCAACCTTTGGTAGATCCTTCAATTCCTCCTACAAAGGAAGAAAAGGAACCAATGTTTGAAAACACATCGATTCCTCCTTCATAAGCTAAAGCTTATGCATGAAAAAATAAAAATAAAAAGGAATGCAAGAGATGATGCCATGTTGTGGCTCACCAACTTGCTCCAAATAATAAACCTTCACTTGATGACCTTTTTCCCACACAACCACATTCCAATGAGATCCCTTCCACCCATCCATCTTTTCTATCACTTGACTCCACTCCACCTTTTATCACTAAAACATGAAACTAAACCTTATCTATCCCAACCAAGCTAAAGACAAAAAAATTACCACTCTCCCTTCAATATAGTCCAAAAGATACTCACATTGTTGGTAGTGCTAGTGATTATGTTGGTAGCACTAGTATAACACCCATTATGGTATTCTGATATTGATTCAAATGAGAAAATGAATAAACAAAAATAATATCATAATGAATTATCTCTTATGTTTGCACAATCAATGACTTTGGATGGGGGAAAGCATGATGATCCTCCTTTAGTGAGTGACCTACCACCTATTGAACCTAGTACTCCTCCTTGTACTCCACTCATTGTAGTCCCTTTAGCATATTGTTTGCCTTCTATTTATGATGAGCAAGACTGGTATGTGGGATATTTTCTTTAGATTAGCTCACATGTGTGGTACCCTTTGTAACCTTGTTTTTTTATTACACATAATGTGATTTCACTGTAATGTGCTACTTGGCATGTATTTATGTTTATTAGTTCTCCTTGGATGACCCTTGATGCTCTTGTTGGCACAAGTATATAAAGAGAAAAAATATGTCATGGAATTCCTCTATGTGTATCTTTATTCTACCATGTGTTGTAAATTCCTTTTTATTCTTTTTGGGAAACATTTAGGTCTCTTCCATTTTGACCCAATTTTCTTATCTTCATGTGATATTCCTCTCTTGTGTTCATAGTTCTGCAAGTATTTTTTAAATGATGTCAATTTAGAGAATGATCATATTGATATATATTATCTCTTGTTTATACTGACCCCATATCTTTGGATCCTTCATGTGTTATTTTATGTTGTTACTTATATGGCATTGCTTCGGGGTAAACCATTTGTCATGAGTTATATTTTTGGGAACAAATTATTTGGCATATGGCTTCCCAATAATCTCTCTTACCCCATCCTTCTACAAATATCACTTTCTTTCTACCTTAAGGAAATTTCTCCCAGTTGGCATTGGAAATTTGTGTAAGGTGGGGGCATACATTCCATTATGTGCTTCAATTTTTTTAGACACTATGAAATTAATGATGCTTTCATGTCATATTGATTATATTTTTAGAACTTTATCAGAGTTCTTTAGAAAACAATGCATTTTCCTATAATTCTTGATATGGTAGACATGAGAACTCACTAGCTTTTGTGTTTTCTTTTGCTACCCTTTTGAAACTCACCTAGTGAATATCAAACTTCACTAGCTTGTGTTGTTTCTTTTCAAGCTCACCTACTGAACATTGGAATTCGCTAGTTTGTGGTTCCTTTATCTATTCATGAGTCACCTAGAAAATATTAGACTTTTCTATCCAATGATTTATGAATTCCTTATGGTATGGACCCTTGTAAGAATTTTTGGATCATTTTAGTCCATGATGTCATACCATTTTGTTTGCATCATGTTTTCATATTGTTTTGCATTATGTTTCACATGTTCTTTACATATGTATTGTGTATTCCTTGTGTTTTGATTATCATGTGCATTTTTTTGCATTTTTTCTTACATTTATGTGCTTTCTTTTGTCTTGACATTGTTGTTTAGTAAGAACTTGAGCATGGGGGCTAGCAAATCCCTTGGTTTAGTGTCATCTTACCTCTTCAATGTTTCCATGAAAGGAACCTTTTTGGCTTCTCCTTAATTTAGTGTGAGTATGAGAATTAGTTCATACCTTCACTAAAGTGAGGGCTAAATGTAGCATCCTAAATTGTCACCTTTGACAATTTCACATTATGTTTGGCTCCCCCCTAAGTGCTTGAGCCCAATTATGCTTACTAATCATCCATTTTATTATTGTATTCAAGAAATTATACTAATTTTTGGAAACTAAATTAATTATTTATTTATGAGCACCTCAAATTCAAAATAGGGCCAAACTAGGGCACCCTCACCCTTGTCTCCCTTATTTTGGCCCAAAATTTAACATTTTATTGTCAACCTCAATATGTTTGCAAAAATAAAAATCATTTGTTGGCTTATCGAAATGGTTAGTGAAAAAAATATTAATGAAATTTTGATCTATCAAGAAAATTCAAAAGGAAATTTCAAGAGCGGGATAAGCAACATTTCTACAATACTTTATCAGTAAAATCGTGTTTGCAAATTATCATCTAATCCATGTTTATGTATAGAAAGATATTTCATGTTCTGTTTTGTCATTTTTATGAGCACTAAAATTTTTAGAACCTCAAAGGATTTATCTATTTTTTCTTTTATGGGATGTGTCAAATGACTTCAGTCCAACAAGGAATGTAGATTTGAGTGGTTACAGGTATGAATTGGATTAAATAAGATTGAAGATATCAAAGAATCAAATCCTAGATCAATCATTGAAACAACTTTCAAAAAAATAAGTAAAGGTTGATTAGTCGCAAACTGACAAACTTCAAAAGTTGAATTTGATAGGGAAGAACCTATAGGCTATGATAATCCTATGTAGACTTTGAAACTTTGAAAATCACCATTTCTAGATGGGGGTTCCCTCATCCCTATCCAGTCACTTATGCCTCAAATTTTAATTCTAGGTTATATCGTCTCTACACTCTTCATTCCCACTTTCTATTTCTACGAATCTATTCTACATTTATTATATTCTATGATAGTGTGATTCTCTTATATTGTTTTACATATTTTACAACATCAAACACACACATTCACATCACTCATCCATCCATTCCACAAAAAAGGGGATAAAAACCCTAACCAACTGTTTAGGCTCTTCCTTGAGGATAGTAGCCTAATAGTTTATCTTGGTGTTTCTTAGGAAAAGGGAACCTATGTCCAATGTCTAGATCACTAGGATCAAGATCAAAAAGGGTATGATACTGACTTGCAATAGAAAAGGGGAGTCAATAAACCTTAGATCTAATTCTTTGAAGGCCTTAGATATTGTATTTTGATGTGATGCAATGATATAACCATGTAAAATATCAAAAATCAATGTTTAGTTATGAATTATGATCAATTGAAAACACATAGACAAATTTAAGTTCTAGAAAAGAAGGAAGACACGTATGCACTTGGGGTTTAAATTTGAGATAATTATGGGTGGTCTAGGGCACAAGGATGCCCTAGACTGAGAACCTAGATATAGGAACTACTTTTACAAGCTTGAGGTCCCTAGTTTGTAGCTTCTATCTTTTGATTTTGGTTGTCAAATCTTCCTCTATTGTTGAGATAATGCAAATTCCATGGCTTGACAATTTTTAGGGTTTTAATGCATGAATAAGAAAATTTCCTTCAATATTCCTCCAATTCACCTCAGATCTACAACCTGCACACATGAAAAGAGGGGAAGGGTTCTTCCATATAAGGGTTTTCCTTAGTCAAACCCCATGTTGGTATTTCTACCTCCACAATGGAAAAGTTGATGACAAAAGAGAGATTATCCTTTTGAGAGATAGATGATAAATAATAAACAAGTAATGAATTGATAAATTGCTACAACTCACCAATTAGATCTAATCTTCTTGATGGACTGAATTCATACTCATCACCTTCAAGGCTTCCTTGTTGCTTAATTTGAATCAATTTTAATACCTACAAATGTTAGTGCTCAAAAATAAAATGCATACAAAACATGAATGAAACTCACATAAAACTTGACATGATGCTTGAATGACAAATGTAGACACCTAAAAATGATCTAGGCCTGCAAGCTTCATTTTTACCACTTTCGTCCTAGCATAATTAAAACATTTAATTATGTCCTTGGTCCACATTCGACTATTAATTAAATAATTTATAATTGTTTAATTAATTCATGTCTTTGTATTCTTCATGATTATTAAATAAATAAATTTTATTTATTTATTAAATACGCCATTAATTGTCTAAGTCTTCCCTTAATTAAATAAATTTCTTAATTTATTTAATTACCCTTCATCATATATTTCTTCTTGATTATTAAATAAATAAATTTTATTTATTTATTTAATATGTCACTAACATAATTAAATGAATTGATTAATTTATTTAATTAATTAATCTTATCTGCTAAATTAAATAATTATCTTTAATTATTTAATTTTCAAAATTAATATTCCTCTCATTTTAAATAAATGAAATTATTTAAAATGTCATCACTTTCTTAACTGTCAGTCCATTTTGGTAAATAATCTGAAAAAGATTATTTATTGTCTCTAAAATCATTATTTTGAATTAATTTAATTCAAAATGGTAACTAATCTTCCAAAAATCAAGTAATCAAGCAGATTCTTGATTTTCCAAATCTGATCTTCAGTCCAACTCTTATCTTCTTGATTTTTTGAATCTCACAAATCAGGCAGTCTTTATCTTCTTGATTGTCGAAAATCTTTATTTTCTAATTAATTTATCTCATTTATTCTCCACCGCCGATTTGATTCTCTTAGATGGCATTTTGACCGCTCACTTAAGGATTTTTCCCTAACCCTAATTAGGGATTGTCAAATTAAATCTAGGCCTCTGATTTTAGGTCTTTGTGAAAAGTCAATCTCATCCGTCCATTCAAAATGGCATTTTCTATAAAATGCTATTTTGCTCTCATTTCTAGATTACACATAGACACAGAGACATTATACGCACATAGATTACAATATTCTAGCATATTAATACTTAGATTAATTTGGAATTTTAAAGTCATTTTTATCATAGTCATTAAGGCATAGGCATTAGGAATTTGTGCAAATCCTTCAAAGCTTGGTGTAGGACATAGACATCTATTTGCAGATTGCTCACATGACGAATCTAAGGGCAACACGTCAACGAACAAGCAAGAAGGTACTATCAAGGTGAATCATGGAAACTCATGCGAATCAAAGGTATAATTGTACTTGTTTTCATTATTCTTGATAGGATCTTTGGATTACATGCTTTGTGTTAGTTTATCTCACACTCTAATCCTCAAAATAAATCCATTGATACATTTGGTGAACCTAACGTATTTTAACACATTTTGAGAAATCTTGGAGTTGGATTCTTTTGTTGCAGGTTTTGTTTGTTTTTTGTTGCAGGTTTGGCATCATTTTGGATAAATCCCTAGTTCCCAAATATTCAATGATAACTTTCAAATGGCTATGTATTTTCTCACAAAAAAAAAATTGCAGCTTGGAGACAATATTACGTGCTTTCATTCCAAAAATCAGACTTTTTGGATCTGTTTTTAATTTTTTATAAAAAAATTTCTGTTTTTAATAAAAAATTAATTTTGAGAGAAAATAATCAAATTTTTCCAATATGTTTACATTTCTGGAAAGCTCTCTAAATCTTAATAGGGGTCTGTTCTTTATATTTTAAATTTGGATGTGTGATTATTAGTCAAAAAATAGATCTTTTAAAATATAGGTTTAAAAATGATTTGCTTATATCTCACTCACGGTTGCAGATCTAATCACAAATTGTTTTTTGCAGATTTGGGATGACATCAGACGACTCCAGTAAAAAAAATAGAATTGTTAGAGCTGTTTTGTATGTTTTATAATTTTTTTATGATTTTTCATAAAAAATTAATTTCAGGTGCAAAACAGCAAATTTTTCTGATTTATTTAATTTTTTGGAAACCTCTTGAGATTTTAGATAGGATTTATTTTCTGTATTTTTCATTTTACTCTCAAAAAAATTTCTAAAAATCAGATTTGTTGTGACTAGCTAACCCTCTAATAGTAGTGATCAATTATCTTGTTAGGGTTTGTTGTTGGTTTTGTGCATGTGCAGAAAATAAACACTTCAAATGACACATTGGATCAAGTGAAAAAAATGACGCATCTAACTATTTTTGCAGATCGATAGTCGAAGATCATTATCAAACTACTAATGTGTGGTCTTGCAGGTTCGATTGTCAAAGGCCAAACATCAAAACAATGTGCTTGCATTTTTAGTAGTGTAACACACATTTTATTTTGGTGAAATTAAAACGAACTTGTCTTTCTACTATGTCTAAGTGTGTTTACAAAATGGTAGGTGAGTATGCTCTCACCTTGTGAAAACTCGGTGATCAGAAAACTAGACCCGTTTTTATTTGTTTTTAACTCCACGACTTAGTATATCGGAGTATCCTCTCCCCTTGCACATTCGTGCGATCCTAGGTGTAAGAGAAACGGTTACTAACTCTAGAAATTGGGCCTGACTGGGGATTTCATCACCCCAATGCGACTCAAACCGGCAACGGAGCTAAGGCCAAGCTACCCCCGACTGGTATATAAATGTGAATCTTAAGGGAAAACCTAAGATTACGAGTGCGGATGTGTCATATGGACAGAGTAGTACTCCCTTAAACCCTGTTGAGCTTAACCTCTTCAGGCTGGAGTGCCACCTAAATTGGTGATTAATCTCTTGCCCCATGTATGGCCACTCGAACGGAGGTCCTGAACTAAAAACTTTTGTGTAGTAAGCCAAAAACCTTCTATTTGCTAGCGCAGTACCGGTCGGTGTGAAGGCATCCACACTTTCGCAGTTTGTAGTAGAGGTGATCAATCTGCCATGGGAGTTTCATGGGGTTTGGAAGCTTGGTTGGCCTAAGAAGAGAGTGCACTGTAAGGGGGAGCCCGTGCAGCCAAGCTTCTGAATTCACACGCTACATATATGCAGTTGGGGAAACCCACATGGAATCTAGTGAATATTGTCCTGGCCTAACCTAGGATTGTACTTGTCTTATGTGTGCTTGCTTACAGTCAAAACATCGTGCTTGTCAAGTGTTTTCTATATTTTCAAACAATATACACAACATTCACAAATCTGGACACAAACAATCGACCTTAGACAACTCAAACTTTTCAACAAGACATCAAAAAATAGTCTCAGTCCTCATTTTGAACTTAGACTTTGCATTGTTCATCTTAGTCATCATTTTGAACCTAGACCTTGCATTTATAACATTAAGTCCTTAGTCAAACATCATCATCTTAGTCCTCAGTCAAAATTTTGGCTTTGATCACCTTGTCATCTTACATCAATCATTTCCTTAGACAAACATTATCATCACCTAGTCATCCTAGTCAACATTTTAGGAAACATAGTCTTGCATTTTCATCCTTATCAAAAATTAAAAAAAAATAGGTTGTCATCATCCTCACATTTAGTTGTCATTCTCGTCATCCTTATCTGAGCAATCCCTTTTTATTGTTGAGACTAGGCTTCAAAGACAACAACGACAAATGGAAAACTTTGGACAAGATTCCAATCCCAACATCGACAATAACACTTATGACACGAACAAACATTGGACCTTTTCTGACCCATTTCACAACATGAACATGAAATCTTCCATGAACATGCCATCTTCATCACAAAACATTTTTGAGCCATTAATAAAAAGAGACCAAAATGGATGATTATATGTCGAAGACTTAGAAGCTGCAGTGCAAAATCCTGATATAGTCTCCTTTGTAGAAAACTCAATCTTACGCGACCCTCAAAAGTATCTAGCCATGCTTTTGGACCAAGGGGCTAAGTTACCACGAGGCTTTGACATAAATACTTTGCCACCTCCATCCGTCTACCCTCACTACCAAAAGTCACTTAACACCATCCATGACATTAGTCCACAACAAACATCCATTAATCAGCCTTATCCTAACTTTGACAAGGGAAGTCAATTGTCCGCTAGTCCATTCCATGTCTCCACATCATATCCTAGTCCTTCACCTATTAATCCCATCCAAGTCTGCATCCCTTATCAACCATCTACCAACTCATGTCAAGTCTCCACATCATACCATACCGATCCAGTCCAAGTCTCCATGTCATATCCTTGTCATTCAATAATTAATCCAGTCCAAGACTCCATGTCCTATCCTTGTCCTTCATATACTAGTCTAGTCCAAGTTCCCACATCCTATCCTAGTCATTTGGTCATTAATCCTTTTCAAGTCACCCCCTCACAAGCCACATCTAGTCATGAAAATTCTATCATAGTCCAAAGTCAAATCCCATTTAATAAACTTGAGGATACATGTCAAAATGAAAGCCCAAAGCATGACATTATAACGTAACCCTCATGTCAAGAACAAGGTAGTCCATCCCATGACCCTATTTTCGACAACCCCATCTTTGACCAAGACCCGACCATTGACCAAGAAATCCAAATCCATGACAACCCCATCTTGGAACAAGACCCTACCATGGACAAAGAAATCCAAAATGATCCACTTGACCTTTATGCCATTCATGATCAAACACTTGTTGACCCAATAAAGGCCTCGACTATTGACACTTCCCAAGATGAGACACTTGCCTCCACGGGACACATAGACAATATTCCTCTAGAACAAGAATCTTCCACTAGGGACATGCTTGCATATGATCAAGTTATAGCTAAAACCATTGGGCTCTATGACACTAAAAATAATGATGGCTTCGACATTGCCTTGGAAGCACCAACAAAATTATTTGAACCTGACATGTTGCATGATCAGACCAAAGATATCAGTCAGGAATATGTCCAACATGACAATGAAGCTAAGACACGTTATCAACTAGGGTCATCTATCTTTGTCAGAGCAGGCTTTCTTGCAGACGAAAATATTACAAGTGGCAGTATCCACATACCTAATGATGGGTTAGCATCTTGCTTTCAAAACAACAAATACCCCATTGCAAATAGAATCTGTCAAAGCATTCAATATCAAGGCAAAGGACTAGGCATACACAAGCAAGGCATTCTAGAACCAATACAACTTCAGGAAAATTACAAACATCAAGGTCTTGGCTATTCCTCAGACAGCAAATCAAACGATGTCAGTGGTACCTCCTCGATACTGGGGGCAACTTTGTTAGATACAAACGTCAAAATGGAATCCATGAGAAATCCTTGTCATAAGATTGCTGCCAACACCCCGTCCACCCACACCATAAACCATCATTCTATCATGAATCAACCTCCCCTTTGGGACCAACAAAAACAAAACTCTTACAAGTCAAAAGATCAAAATCAAATGTCAAAGGCCATTGAATCAAACAAAAGGACAAGTGGACAAATGAAATTAAAATGGATCCCAAAGAAAGATAGATCAAACAAAGACACCAAGTCAAATACAAAATTCAATCACAATGTGGAGCCACAAGACAAGAGGACTCCCACATACAACAAATGTCCACCTCCTTCAAAATGGTCATCAAACAAGGCATCTAAAACTATTGGTTCCAAACACCATCCCTCCAAAATCCATCATCCACCATCCCAAGTTTGGAAAATAAAAAGTCATTCATCCAAATGTCCAAACAACCTTTCCACATCTACCATCATCTGTCATAATCCTACATCTCACCTAAAGTCCAAAAATCCCACATCACAAATCCGTCACATCATGGCAGCAACTCTTTACCACAAGGACTCTCATGGCACTCTATTGCGATGTGCGTATTTTGATAAGGCCAACTCTAGTATCAGAAAGGATCACAATGACATCGATCAGTTGTATACAAGTGCTACGATCTTGACAAGACAACTCCTTCAGCAAGGTCATTATTGGCATATCATGGCACCAGTCTCTACATTGGCACTATCAGTGGATTTAGAACAGTCAGTGGTAATCTAAAGCATCCAGGCTATCCACAATATCAAAAACACAAAAAAAAAAAATCAAAAATCAAAAAATCGTCACCCTGATGAAAACCTGGCAAATAGGCATCTTGGTGACACCAAAAAAATCAAAAAGTCAAGAAAATAGTAAAGAGAAAAATTTCATCCAATGGTGAAAACCTGGCAAACAGGCGCCTTGGATAAGTACCATGATGAAAACCTAGCAAATAGGCGTCATGTGTAAAATAAATTGTCTATGTGGACTTTTACACTTGGGGGCAAGTCGTCTCATTTCCCATACTTTCCTCATGACATTGACATCCGTCCATCTTAGCCCTATCATTTACACACATTTTTTTCCCGCTTACCTCTGTCTGGACATAAAACTGGCACACATAAATCATGCTTTGGGAAAAATTTTGACATGTTTATCCTTTGGTCATACATGATTCACGAAACATCATATCATTGACTGTCATAGTCTTATTGTCCTTATACAACATAGTTCTTGAAAATCATATGACAATTCCATTAGTCTCATGTGTCCCGTCCTTTACCAAGGCCAACTCTCATCCTTTCATGTCTGTCACTTATCTTGGCTTTCCCTTGTCAAATGGTCTAAGGATGCATCATCATCCCATCTAGTCCTAACCAAGTCATTCTAAATGCAACGAGTCTAATCTATACAAGCATATTATCCAAAATTTTACTTGACTGTGTTCCTGGCCCGGCTGTAGACCTCCATACTTTCATCACATTATCGTCATCGTCCTCACGTTGTTTCGGGATGTGTCCTTCCCACGTCAAACAACGTTGTCATCACCTGTCAATTGGTATTCAGCTTGACTAGGGGCACAATCATGTTTGTCCTTGGATTCTCATGTGTAGGAATCAGTCATATGCATTTGTCATGATCCTCTTAAACGTCAAAATCCAAAAAAATCATAAAACGACAAAAAGACAAAAATCATAAAATGTCCTAAAAAAGACAAAAACATCATAAAATGTCCTGAAAAAAGACAAAAACATCATAAAATGTCCTAAAGAAAGACCAAAAACATCATAAAATGTCCTAAAGAAAGACCTAAAAATCATAAAACATCCTAAAGAAAAACACAAAAAATCCAAATCAATGTCAAAATCTTAAAAATGGAGTCAAATTCAGTCATGTCAGTCAGTCCATGTCATTGTCGAACTACGTTGTCTCTGTGCATTTGCTACGTAGGCAAGGCCATCAGTCGATGAGTCCCCGAGACATTAGGTCAGTCCTTTTAGGTTGGTCCAAATAAAATCATGGCATTTGTCACAATCGTCACATCGGTCAAATAAGTCGACGTCGTCAAACTCAGACACAAGACAGTCATTCGAAACGTCAATGTCAAAATTGGTCAAAATCAGACAACACAGTTCAATCAATCATACAGTCAACATCAGTCAACTTGCCAAAACATATTACTCAAAACAATGTCAGTCTCGTCACTCTTTGGTCCTCTTCAAGATGTGTCCTTCTTGGAGTTAGACCTCGTCAAAATATCCTTTGCCTTTTCAGGATGTGTCCTTCCTGACAATAGGCCCTGTCAAACCATCAACACCATCAAATTGGCAAAGCTCTTAAACTGTCTAAACTGTCAAACCGACAAGAAATCAATCTTTGGCAAACAAACATTGGAAAAAAAAATTAAATGGCTATTAATTTTTCTGGTCTATCTTGTCTTATATTTTGACTATCTTGGCTATTTTGTCTTATATTTTTACTATCTTATCTTTTTGGTCATGTTACTAGCTACCTCGAGGATGTCCCATGAAGGATTTAGAGGTGCGATGATGTCTCCTAGCCTATTTTATTTTCTTTGACTGTTGTCTGTGGATTGTCTTGACAAAAAGACTGGGGCAACTTCGCCCTTAGTATGAGTTAGGACATTCCTTGTCTGTGACTGTCTATTCTTCAAATGGATGACCTTGCACACCTTGGTCTATGTCATATCATGGTGTTTGTTGTCCATTTGTGTCATTTTACCTCCCAATGATGATTTAGAGCAATAAATATTAAAGTCCTATGGCAATGTTTTGAAGGATTTGGTCTAGGAACTAACATGCATCTTCTTTAGTCTTGTCATCTTCTCTCACTCATCTCATATAGGCATTGCATCCATATCATCATCCATATCTTTTGCACTAACATTTCTTTTTCTCTTCATATTCTAGTCTTCTCATCAATTTCGAGAGCGCACCTGTGTTCTTAGAACCTGTCTGTCCTCTCGAGGGGGCATACCGCAACCCTCCTCGTCATTCTTCCTCATCTTATTTTGCATTGGGGCATATTTTTGACTTATTTTCTTTGTCACAATGCGACATGTGACATTATGACAAAGAGGGGCAAAATGTAGACACCTAAAAATGATCTAGGCCTGCAAGCTTCATTTTTACCACTTTTGTCCTAGCATAATTAAAACATTTAATTATGTCCTTGGTCCACATTCGACTATTAATTAAATAATTTATAATTGTTTAATTAATTCATGTCTTTGTAGTCTTCATGATTATTAAATAAATAAATTTTATTTATTTATTAAATACGTCATTTTTATTTTTTATTTTTTGAAAAAAGGGGTAAAAATTTTATTCAAACAAAGCCAGAGTACAAAGCAACGGCCAGAGGCCCACCAAAGAAAGACCACCACCAGACCAACCAACAACCACACTACCTATTCATGTCCTCCACTAATAACCTCTCCAGGGTCCCAAGATAATTAGAAGGAAGCTCATCCTTTCCACTAATATCCCAACCATCCACATTCTCGGAGGCCCACTTCGCCAAACAATCGGCCACTTTGTTCCACTCTCTAGGGATATGACAAAAGAAGACTGAATCCAAGGTGCTGCAAAGACTCAAAATCTGTCTGCCCAAAGAAGCCAATTTCCAACTAACATCATCCAACCTTTGGTTGTTCAACAAATCCACCACAATCTGAGAATCCGACTCACAAATGATCCTTCTCCAACCTAAAGAGCATCCACGCTCAACAGCAACCTTAATAGCAATGGCCTCCATCAGATTATTAGAATGCTGCCCCTTGTAACTAGAGAAGACAAAAGCCACACCACCATCATTACCTCTACCAATACCCCCCACACCAGCATGACCAGGGTTCCCACGAGAAGAACCATCAGTATTAATCTTTAGGACCCCCACCGGGGGAGGCATCCACCTCCCATCACGACAAACCCATTGCCGAACCAGACGGGGTCTTCTACCAGCAAAGCATCTCCTGCTACTCTCCCCCAAGCTCAAATTCTGCACAATATCAAGATCACCTGGATCAAGATTTTTAGGCATGTCACACTTAGCCGAAATAGTCTCCTGAAGCCTGCTAAGAATCTTCTTCCACAATTGAAGATTTCCCAAATTGGAACTACAAAAAACTCTACGGTTCCTCTCCAACCAAAGGTTCCAAAGAATGAAAATAGGCCCAATAGCCCAGGCCACCTGCAGGAAAGGAGTCTTCACTGGAGGTCTGCCCAAACTTTCTCAAAAGTCAATCAAGGAGGTAGCATGAATACAACCATGATGCCAAGCCTCCCACCATCTGTGCCATAACTCTCTAGAGTAAGGGCAAAGAAAGAACAAGTGGGAGGTACACTCCTCACTGTGTGAACAAAGAAGGCAAATAGAGGGTCCCTGAAAGCCACGCTTGCGAAGATTTTCCCAAGTGAGGCACTTCCTCTGAGCAACCAACCATAAGAAAAAATTGCATTTGGGCCAAGAGAAGTTGTCCCAAACCTTCTTCCACCAGTGCACCTCAGTAGGACCATGTAAGTTCCTGTCAAGCATAGCATAGCCTTGGGCAACCGTCAATTTACCTTTTGGACTAGGATTCCAAGCCAGAACATCCCTCCCATGAAGGGAGCTGCAGAGCCTAGTCTCCAAAACTCTAGAGAGAACAACACGATCCTCATCAGAACCACCCAAGGGCCACTCCTATGGGCCCTTCCAGCAAGCCACCACTGCCTGCCCAATACGCTTGACAGTTTTAAAATGCTCCACCTTAATCCAACCGGCCTCAGAAAAAATATGGCAAAGAGGCTAAAGTTGAGGAAAACTAGAAAGAATGGGAGGGTGGCCATCCCAAGAGTCCTGCCAAAACAAAGCATCAGAGCCTCCATAACAGATCCAAAAGAGACCCTCCTTAATCAACTGAGCACCCCTCTTAAGGGTATCCCAAATACAAGAACCTTTACCCAGTAGAGGAAGACGTGGCACATCGAGGCAATCAGCACCAGGAAGATACTTGTGGGTCAGAATCTTAGCCCAATCTTGATCTTGATTGTTGCACCACCTCCAGTACAACTTGGTAGCCAAGGTCGTGACAGCAAGAGCCATAGACCTAAGACCGAGGCCCCCAGCATGCTTCGGCCTGCAAACAGACTCCCACTTGACTAAGCTCCACTTCGAGGAAAGAAGGTTGCCAGACCAAAGAAATTTCCGAGACAAAGCATCAAATTCCAGCACAAAGGTGGACGGGGGAACTTGCACACAACACCTATAAATGGGGAGAGACTGCACCACACTCTTAAGAAGAATCACTCTCCCAGCAGAAGATAGCCATCGGTAAGTCTAATGGCTAACCTTACTCTGAAATTTATCCAAAATTCCTTGCCAATACTCTCTCCGCTGGGCTCCCAAAGCCAAAGGGATCCCAAGGTACATCAAAGGAAGAGAACCGATCTGAAACCTAAGGATCCTAGCAATCCTGCTCTGAATAAGCTGAGGTGTATTAAAGAAGTAAATAGAAGATTTATCATCGTTAATACACTGGCCAAAAGCCTTCAGATAGATGTCTAAAGCACGCCTGAAGTTCACCACCTCACTAATTCTAGCCAAGCCCATTAGCCCAGTATCATCCACAAACTGAAGATGAGAGTAGGAAGGAAGAAGGTTGTTCCAGCTCCAACCATGGATAAGACCCTGTCTCACCTGAGATTTAATAAATCTTCCAAGACCCTCTGCCATGATGATGAATAAGTAAGGAGATAAAGGATCCCCTTGCCGGAGTCCCCGAGAAGCACTAAAAAAATCTGAAGGTTCCCCATTAATGAGAACTAAGAAAGAGGTAGAGGTCACACAACTAAGAACCCAGTTCACCCATTCCTCAGCAAAGCCAAAAGCTAGGAGAGTTTTCTGTAAGAACTCCCAGCTCACCCGATCATAAGCTTTAGACATGTCAAGTTTAATAAACATAGCCTTCTCCTTAGAGTTAGCCATAGAATGAATAGCTTCCATGGCTATCACAACACCATCCAAAATTTGTCTCCCTTCAACAAAACCACCCTGCTCAGCTAATATCAAAGAACTAAGGAGTGGTTTGAGTCTCTCAGCAATCAATTTGCTGATGATCTTGTAAACAACATTACATAATGCAATAGGCCTGAATTGAGCTAACCGGTTAGCTCCTTCCAACTTAGGTATGAGAGCCAAGAAGGTAGAATTCATAGACTTGAGCATCTGTTTGTTCCTAAGTGATTCCTGAACCACCTCAAGGAGATCAAACTTTATAATTTCCCAGAACTCCTGAAAAAACTCAATCGAAAACCCATCTGGACCAGGGGCCTTACCCTTTTTCATATTAAAAACCACTTTCTCCAACTCAGGTAACAAGATAGGACATAAGAGAGCCCCATTCATCTCAGCAGAGACCAGGTGGGGAATACAATCCATGATGGCCTGCTCCTCAGCCCAAGCAGCAAGATTCTCCCTAGTAAAGAGGTTTGAAAAATAATGGACTGCCTCCCTGAAAATATCAACATAGGACGAGAGTTGATCCCCATCCTACATAACAAGAGAGGAGATAGAATTTCCATGTCTTCGATCCTTAATTGAATTATGAAAGAATGCAGTGTTCCTATCCCCCTCTTGAAGCCAATCAATACGAGATTTCTGCTTCCAGAAGATCTCTTCCCGAATTTCCCACTCTTCTAAACCCTTCAAAGCCAAGGACTCAGCCAAACTAAGGGCAAAGGTCAACCCCTGATCCCGAATCTGACGAGTGATAGAATCCAATTTGGACTGGGCATCCAACTTCTGAGCTTGAAGGTTCCCAAAATGTTGTTTATTCCATCTCTTAAGCCTGAACTTCACATGTTGGAGCCTCTTACTAAAAGTAAACATGGCTGTCCCATGGGAAGGCATCCCCTCTTGCCACCAATCCCACATAAGATCATGCAGCGACTGATCTCTTAACCACATCAACTGAAATTTGAAAGAGGGATTCTTGGTGACACCATAAACGGTGACTAAGAGCTTGATAGGCCAGTGATCCGAGCCCCTCCAATCAAGAATTTCTGAACTGGTAACCAACCTACTATTCAACCAATAGCAGGAGACAAGAAATCTATCAAGCCTCTCTGAGATAGCCTCAACACCACATCTTCTATTATTCCATGTAAAGACACCATTGGTTGGCTTCACATCAATGAGGTTTAAGGAACCAATCATATCCCTAAGTAAATTTGCAGAAGGGTCCAGCCTGGCTAACCCACCCCGTTTTTCATCCAAGCAAGTCACAGCATTAAAATCACCAGCCATAATCCATGGAAGAAATGGGTCCAAGGCACGGATGAATTGAATGTGAGCCCAGAGATTTGACTTACCTGATAGATCAGTTGGAGCATAAATATTGGATAAAAGACATCTCTCTCCAGTCGCAAAGCAAGAGGCAGCCAGAGAAATGGAAGACCGGCTAGACATCCACCATAAGGGGGAAACTTTCCTCGGGTTCCAGAAGCAAGCCACCCCCCCTACATTATTCAGAGCACCCACCCCCTGCCAATTGCCTTGGGGCCAGATACGCGAAGCACAATTCGCCAAACCATCAACAGTAAGCTTGGTTTCCTGAATGAAAACCACATCAGGTGACTGCAATTCAATTAATCTGTGAACAACCTTTTGTCTAGGGATGTTGTTCAACCCCCTTACATTCCATGATAAAACAATCATTTATGAGGGTGGGAGAAATGGGAATCAATGGGTTTCATAGACCCAGACTCGACCAAAGTATCACCCATAATCTGAACCTTCTCTTGATTAGTCTTCCTTCCACTCTTTGACGGTTTATCAAGAGGCCCCTTCTTAAAGGATTTCTGATGTAAACCTAAAACCGGAGGAGCTTTGTTACCCTTTACAGAATCTAAGGCCCCCTTAGGAGTAGGGGGATCATGGGCCACAACTACTGGGCCCTTCGGAATCTGTGGCCCCTGGAGAACCCTGAAATCCTGAGCTTGAGAAGGCAGATCCATAGCCATCTGATCTACTTGGTGGACCTCTGGAGATAAAATCTGATCCTCTTTCCGTGCATTCTCATCCGGAACTTCATGCAACCCCTTAGCCCCAGAAGAGAGTTTAGTGGGAATACCTTCCTCCTGGACTAGATCATCAAGAATATCAAACTTGTTAAAAGTACCTTCATTCTGTCTATCTAGCCAAGTTCGCTTCTTGCCCTTGCCTCTGTTACGAGACTTAACTGGAATAAAACCCTCATTATCCACAGACTCATTAGACATCAGATCCTTTCCCTTGTCCCCTCTAGGAGGCCCAAAGGCAGCCAAGGGGGGGGATTTAAATCTAGGGCATTTGCAGTGTAAATGACCATATTCATGACAAATTATGCATCTAAAAGGTAGGGTCTCATAATCCAGCTGTTGGATCCAAGAAGAGGAACCCAAGCGAATTTCCATAGAGTCTGGTAACGGATTATTCAAATCAACTTCAACGCAAATGCGAGCAAAAGAAATTACCTTACGATCTTGAGTTTGTGAAGCAGATCCCACAGGTATTCCAAGAAGAAGAGAGATCGAGTGGAGAATATCCTCCCTCCAGAATTCCAACGGAAGCCTTGGAAAATGGACCCACACAGGAACTCGCGAGGGGATCTCTTCAGCGGAGTTGAAACGTGCCAAGGCTTGATGAATAACCCAACCTGGTTAAAGAAATAAGGGCCACCTTCAAAAGCCCTATTCCTATCCGACATGCTTGAAAAGATAACCATAAAGTAGTTATTAGCTGCCAAAATAATCTCCATGTCACCTTCAGGGTTCCAAACCTGATGTGCCTAGGAATCCAACACGGGTAGAGATAGACGAAGGCCCAAAAATTTGCAAATTAGTGCATGATTACACCAATAATCAACATCTTCTGAAACTTGCTCAGGTTGAATGACCAAAACTAGACGATCCTCAGATCTCTCCAGACATCCATTTACTTTTTTAATTTGTAACCTCCCTTTTGAAGAAGAAACCCCATCCCCAGATTGGGGTTTACCCAGCTGATCCGTAACACCAGCATGCAACGAAGAAGATGGCTCCACCATCTCCAAACCCCCATGAGAAGCTTGAGACAGAGCAAAACCCCGATTCTCCATGGACCAAAAAGCACGATCCACACCAAAAGAGAGAGAGAGAGAGAGGCGAGACAAGAGGCCCACAGCCTCAGATCCGAACACCCCACCCACAAGAAAAATGCAAAGCAGAAAACAGGAATCAGAGACCATCAATGAGCAAGACAAAGGTCACACCCCCAGCCGACCTGCGCACCCTGAAAACCAGCAAAGCCCCCCCCCCCCCGAGCACACACCACAGTCGCCGAGCCCACGCAGTGCAGAGCAAGAAAAAGCTAGGGCACGCGGGCCCTAGCTCGCACGCAACCGCTACACAACGCCATCCTCTTAATCCTTCTAAATACGTCATTAATTGTCTAAGTCTTCCCTTAATTAAATAAATTTCTTAATTTATTTAATTACCCTTCATCATATATTTCTTCCGATTATTAAATAAATAAATTTTATTTATTTATTTAATATGTCACTAACTGTCATAATTAAATGAATTGATTAATTTATTTAATTAATTAATCTTATCTGCTAAATTAAATAATTATCTTTAATTATTTAATTGTCAAAAAATATTCCTCTCATTTTAAATAAGTGAAATTATTTAAAATGTCATCACTTTCTGTTCCATTTTGGTAAATAATATGAAAAGATTATTTATTGTCTCACAAAATCATTATTTTGAATTAATTTAATTCAAAATGGTAACTAATCTTCCAAAAATCAAGTAATCGGGCAGATTCTTGATTTTCCAAATCTGATCTTCAATCCAACTCTTATCTTCTTGATTTTTCGAATCTCACAAATCAGGCAGTCTTTATCTTCTTGATTGTCGAAAATCTTTATTTTCTAATTAATTTATCTCATTTATTCTCCACCGCCGATTTGATTCTCTCAGATGGCATTTTGACCGCTCACTTAAGGATTTTTCCCTAACCCTGATTAGGGATTGTCAGATTAAATCTGGGCCTCTGATTTTAGGTCTTTGTCAAAAGTCAATCTCGTCTGTCGATTCAAAATGGCATTTTCTATAAAATGCTATTTTGCTCTCATTTCTAGATTACACATAGACACAGATACATTATACGCACATAGATTACAATATTCTGGCATATTAATACTTAGATTAATTTGGCATTTTAAAGTCATTTTTATCATAGTCATTAAGACAGGCATTAGGCATTTGTGCAAATCCTTCAAAGCTTGGTCTAGGACATAGACATCTATTTGCAAATTGCTCACACGACGAATCTAAGGGCAACATGTCAACCAACAAGCAAGAAGGTACTATCAAGGTGAATCATGAAAACTCATGCGAATCAAATGTATAATTGTACTTGTTTTCATTGTTCTTGATAGGATCTTTGGATTACATGCTTTATAGGTTAGTTTATCTCACACTCTAATCCTCAAAATAAATCCATTGATACAACAAAATTTTACAATATTCTTAACAATTTTTCTCTTGACTACCTTTGATTGATTTTAGGATCTTCAATTCACTCAATGAATTCTCTTAGGATTAGAAATGATAAAATGACTAGGTATTTATATGCAATTATTCTAATTTCCTAAAAATAAAATATCAATGGCTAACAATTGAAATTGGAAATTAAAATAATAAATTACTAACACTGAAATATTCAAATTTGGATCCAAAAATGATGTTCTAGGGCACAGGGTGCCCTAGACTAGATTCCCACTTTTTTGGGATCAAATGTGTCAAGGGAAAAATATTAAATGCATACTCTAATTTCCCATGTTTAATTTTATAATAGATGTTTTATAATGGGAAATTAAACTCATAATTAGGAAATTAGATACATAATTAGGTCCAAGCACATAGGGGGAGAAAAACCTAGTATGAAATTGTCAAGGGTGATGATTTTCAATGCTATATTTAGCCCCCACTTTAGTGAGAGTATGAACTTATGCTCAAACTCACACTAAAGTAAGAAAATGTCAAGAGAGGTTCAATTATCCCAAATATTGAAGAGATAAGATTGCATTGATTAGGGGAAGCGTGCAAGCCCCTAGGACTCAAGATCCTATGACAAGAAAACATAAGGACAAAGGAAAACACATGTATGATATGCAATGCATGGAAAACATGAAGCATACAAGAAAAAGAAACACAACATAACAAAAAGACAAAAAAATGAAAATAAACACAATGCAAACATAGTAAAAACACAAAGAAGACACAAAACATAAATTTTTCTCAAATACCAAATTTCATCCATCGAATGTGCTATTTAAAAAAATAGTATTCTCATAAGGATGTAAAATGACTCACGAAACACATTGCTCCATTCGCAAGCAAGTTTGTGTTATGCTAGGTGCCATGTAAAAAGGGTTGCTCAAGTTCATGAATCAACAAGTTACATTATGCCAAATCCATGGACTATCTTGCAAATCATGCCTTAGGGAGCAAAAAAAATTTAGCATCACAAGGGACCATTTAACATCACATGGGACAAAAATAACCTTAGGGGGTATGCAAATTTTAACATCATGGGGCAAGAATTGATAACCACACCTCAGGGGATGTTATAACAACACCACAACCAAAGGGGTATGCCAATAAGTCAAATCTCACATGATGTTTATTAAATAGATAGGGGTAATATGCCCCCCTTAAAATATGATGCAAGAACACTCAACAAGCATAGTAGACACATTGGTTTATGTGATAAGGTATAAGGAAAATAAATAGTCTCACACAAGAATACACATCATGCACATGAAAAACCTATAATTATTCAAGATTGTATAATTAATATGGACCCACCAACCAAATGCTAATATATCAAGATTAGTGCAAGGAACTTATCTTTCAAGAGTTAGTAGATAGGAATTCAGTGGAGCAAGGGCTCACATTTTCTCTTTCCTTGGAGGTCCTAAGACCTTGCACAAAGAGAATCTACCTCTACTTAGGGACATACATGGTGAGTAGCTTTATATATTATACTATACCTTGCACCACACTAAGAAAATATTGAATGATCTTATTCTAGGCTACAAAAGTTCTCTATGGGAATCCTCTAAATACCACAAGGGTACAAGAGGGACATCCATGAATAATATTCCCTCACAAGCATGGATCAAATAATTTCAATGGGAAAGCTTAGACCAACCCTTCGCCTCATGTCATGGAATCACCCATACATTAAGGTTCCACTAGACATGACACAACTAGATTAGGGTACAATTTTTTTTCTCCCCCTTTCTATACCTTGTTGATTCATGTTGTCAAGGTCATCCTCTATGGTGATAAAATCCCTAGATAGGCCTCCTAAAGGGAAAGGAATCTAAATGTTTTTGATATCCAAAATTTCCTTGTAGCTCAAGAAAGAGCATATACAACTCAAACCCTTATGATAATATAACACAAAGATAGAATTAAAAGAATGCTTTTCATCTCCAAGATTATCTTGCAATGCGAGGAGAGAGCATATGAAACTATTAGAGTCACGAAACACAAAAATAGAGTTAATTCCCTTAGGAGAACCAAATGTACCTAATGCTAGTGATTATATGCAATCTTTGACAATGATGCTACAACAAATAGGTTAGTGGTTTCAATAATAATCTTTGAGAAATGTAAAACCTACAAGCTTTTATTAATGTAAAATGATAAAACCCTGCAAAAAATCATAAAATATGTGAGCACACCATTAATAATATGAAAAATGGATTCTTAAATTTTTTAATGAAAAAGAAAAGAAAAATGCTAAATTTTGAGCTAATATGTGAAAGTTATGTATGTTTTAAGCTTGGAAATAAAATCTATATTCAGATTATTATATCTCAAAATTTATATAGAATCTGAGAAAAAGGTTTCTAGTACTGTGTAGTGCTTTGAGTATTCTTCCCAATGAGTAGAAGAATGCAAAAATACAAGTTGAGTGAAAAGTTATTTGTGTTTTTCCAAAACTGATCTGTTATGCAATCACAAGGAGAGGGGTCTCCTCTAGCCCTCAAAAATATAGTTCTTGGTCATCCATGTGACCAATGGCTAAGGACAAAGTGTGGGGCATATATTTCAATACTTTAAAATTAACTTTTTGTGGTTTAAACTAAAAAGAAAGTGAAATCAAAACTATTATTAAAATAAACTTATATGCAACATAAGAAAGCATGTTATAAATGATAGTTTTAATTAAACTTCCACCAAATTTGCTATAGCTACAAGGTAATTTTAATAGAGACAAAGGCAGATTTGATTTGAATACCCGTGGTTTTCATACAACCATAGTCTAGTTTTCAATTATATGAAATAGTTTAACTGATTTAAAATGATTTTAATGTCTTATGTAAGATTTTAACTTATCACATGGCACAACTTTGGCTCACCTTAAAGAGTTTTATCCTATTTTAGAACAGGTGCAAATGGTTTTTCTAAAAAAAGGAATACAATTTAGAACCATAAAACTCACAATTTTGAGATTAGAAGCTTGTTTTTGGCTAGCAATTGTAGGGTTTTATGTGACTTGCAAATATATCTATTTTTATTTTTTATGACAGAAGGTTGTGGTGTGAGATTGAATGCACAAATTATTGGAATATTTTAATCTCCAAGTCAACACCCACGTCAAATGAAGAATTTCATATTGCCCCCCCAGCATAATTTGTAGCATTTAATTTTGGTTGGTAAATTTGAATTTGAAAAGGAGCGCTTAGTTTTGAGTTTGCAATTGACAACGAATACCTGCAGCAATTAATGAAGTTGGGTGAGTTTGAATTTTGAATCTAAGTGCTCATTTTCATGAGCATTTTCAAGCAAGACAAAAAGAATGTCTTTGCAACCGTTGGAGTTAGCAGTAAAAGAAGAAAAAAAAGTTTGTGTATTGGGAGAAGAACCTGCAGTAGCAGAAGAATGTTTTAGTAGAAGTCAAGTTTTTGTATTAAAGTGAAGACCCTACAACAGCAGATGAAATAGGGAATGTTCAGCATAGAACAGGCGACAACAACAACACATAAGGAGTGTTTATCAGACACAGTGCATTGTCAACTACAGCTACAAGATTGTAGCAGTTTATGTATTTCGATGTGAGTGTAGCACCCAATCATTGGACATCTGTCCAAATAGCTTAGTTTTATTTTGTTCATGTAAATCAAAGAATATCCTCTGATTTTTTCTATTTTGAAGAAAACAAGGAATATATGCAAAGTTTTTTTTTTTGTTTAGGCTTGTTGTCACTGTGCGTATTTTGTGTGTTTATTTATGTTCTGTCAGTTCAATAACAACAGTGAAGTTGTGCGGTTTCACCCCTACCTGCCAACAAGTGGTATCAAAGCCCTTTTTTTTTTGGGCAGTCAATCAATCAATTTATTTATTGTGGGTAAAGCCCTAGGTTATGTAGGAATTGTCTAGTCTTCTCAAATTTGAGAAAAATGGCAAGAGGTGATAGCAAAGGTTGACAGCAGCCACTAAATTTTGATGGGAAAAATTATGATATATGGGCTAAGAAGATGAGAACCATCTTAGTTGCAAATGATCTATGGGAGTTGGTCACAAATGGGTTCAATGATATCACAGACCCAAATGCATTTGTAGCCCTTTCAAATGTACAGAAAAACCAGTTGAAGGAGATAAGATTGAAGGATGCCAAAGCCCTAAATTTGATTGAGGTAGCCTTGAGTGGGGATATTTTCCCAAGTATTGCAGCATCAAACTATGCAAAACAAGCTTGGTATATATTGCAAAATAGTTATAAAGGAACTGACAAAGTGAGGTTAGCTAAGTTGTAGCTCTTGAGAAGAAATTTTGAGACTCTACAAATGAAAGATAATGATTCCATTTCAGATTATCATACTAAGGTCTCAACCCTGGTAAATTAGCTGAGATTCAATGGAGAAACAATGGAAGAGCAAAGGATTGTTGAGAAAATCCTAAGAATTCTTCCTACTAAGTTTGATTATGTAGCCGTTTTCATTGAAGAGGAAAAGGATTTGTCTCGAGTGACTATAGATGAGTTGATGGGTTCACTACAAACCCATGAGCAATGATTGAACAGATATGATCCTTCCCTAGAGCAAGCATTCAAAACTCAGACCAATGTAAGAGGTTGGGGAAGAGGAAGAAACAACAAAAGTGGAGGTCAAAAAGGTAGAGGAAGAAGAAATTCTGGAAGAGGAGGTTCTGACAGCACAGAGGAGCCAAGTAGCTCATTGTCAGCAAACAAGTACCAGAGGAAGAACAACAGTTTGAATCAGAGGTCTAACAAAAGTAATGTGTAGTGTTATTACTGTCAAAAATATGGCCATTATGCTAGTGAGTGTAGAAAGAAGCAATGTGACCATGGAGGCCAAAATGCAAATGTAGCAAATGAGAACAAAGTTGAAAATGACAAGCAGTCAAATGTTTTCATTGTTTTCAACCTTGTTGAACACATCAATGATGAAGTATGGTACTTGGACAGTGGATGTAGCAACCACATGAGTGGTAACAAAAATTTATTTGCCTCCATTGACAATAGTATAAAAATTGAGATCAAAATGGGAAAGGATGAGAAGGTTCTTGTCATTGGAAGAGGTGTAGTCAGCATCCAAACTAGGAATGGTGAGAGGCAGCAAATCCAAGACGTCTATTATGCTCCTGACATAAAACATAATCTATTGAGAATTGGACAAATGGTCCAAAATGGCTACAAAATCTTGATGGAGAATGGAGAATGCAAGATATTTGATAGAGGAGGTAGCAAGAAAGTGATGGTTGTAGTACAGATGATGAGAAACATAATGTTTCCTCTTAGGATGCATATAGTGTCTACGATAGGAACAATAGATGGTTAACAACAACATTGTGTGCCAGCACTCATAGCAGTTTCACAGCAGTCAACGGTCGAACAACAGTCTGCATTCAAGACGGTCATCAAAGACCCATCCAAACTATAGCATTTAAGGTATGGGCACTTAAGCTTTTCAAGTTTGAGTTTATTTTCTAGGAAAGGAATGGCTAGGGGTTTACCATCCATTGTAGAACTTGATGGCAAGTGTGAGGCTTTCATTTTAGGAAAACAACATAGGTAGCCATTTCAATCCGGGTATTCTAGGAGAGCAAAAGCACCTCTAGAGTTAGTGCACTCAGATTTGTGCAGACCCATGAAAACCCCCACCTTAGCTTGAAATACATATTTCATGAATTTTATAGATGATTACAGCAAAAAAAAAAGGATTTATTTCTTGAAAAAAAAATCAGAAGCCTTTGAGAAGTTTAAATGGTTTAAGGTAGCAGTTGAGAAGGAGAGTGGTCACTATATCAAATCTTTTAGAACAGATAGAGGGGGAGATTACATCTCCAATTAATTTTTGATTTTTTTTAGGAATGAGGGAATTCACAAACAATTTACAACAAGGTATACCCCACAGAAAAATGGAGTGGCAGAAAAGAAGAATAGAACCATTCAAGATATGGTGGCAAGTATGCTGAAAGAAAAAAGGGTTGTCACACATATTTTGGGGAGAAGTTATAGCAACGACAGTCTATATACTAAATAGGTGCCCCACAAAGGCTGTCTATGATAGGATTCCATAAGAGGCATGGACAAATAGTAGATGGAGTGTTGAGCACTTAAGGATATTTGGGTGTGTGGTATACACACTTGTGCCTAAAGAGAAGAGGCAAAAATTTGATGAGAAAGGAGAAAAGTGTATCTTCATATGCTATAGTGAGGACTCAAAAGCCTACAAATTATACAATCCCATTACCAAGAATCTTGTGTTTATCAGGGATGTTGTGTTTATTGAGAATGAAGCATGGGATGGAATGGTGGATGACACCACGTGTATTTCTATTACAATAAACCTTGATGATGATGAAGCTCTAGAATAAAACTTAGGGGGAGATCAAGAGAGTAGTAGCTCATGAAGAAACTACCATAGAGCATTAGAAAACAACAACTCTGGTGATCTGCAGCAGAACAATAATTTTGGTAGTGTTCAACAGAGACAGTAGTCTAGCAGCACTAAACAGAGATAGCAACCTAGCAGCTCCATAATTCAAGAGAGTAGTAGCTCTAACAACCAACAGTACAATAGCTCTAGAGGTTAGAGTAGCAGCAACTCAGAAGAAAATTGAGATCCCACACTCACATCATTGATGTAAATAAAGACAAAGAGTGTAAGGGAGATCTATGATAGCACACAACATGTTGATTTTGATGAAAATTTGGATTTTTCACTATTCTCCTATAGTGATCCAACACACTTTGAGGAAGTGGTAAAAGAAGAGAAATGGTGTAAGGCCATGGATGAAGAGTTGGATACTATAGAGAGGAACCAAACATGGGAGTTGACCGATTTACCCAAGGGTAAGCAAGTGATTAGAGTGAAGTGGGTCTGTAATACCAAGTGTACAACAAAAGGGAAAATTGAAAGACACAAGGCAAGGCTAGTTGTGAAAGGGTACAAACAACAGACTAGTATAGATTATGATGAGACATATGCACTAGTTGCAAGGTTGGAAATAGTGGAGACAGTGATAGCAGTTGCAGCACAGCATCAGTGGAAAGTGTATCAGATGGATGTAAATCCAACCTTCTTCAATGGAGTGTTGAATTAGGAAGTGTATTTGGAGCAACCACCTGGCTATGAAGTCCCAAGGCAAGAGGAAAAAGTGTATAGGCTCTAGAAATATCTTTATGGTCTTAGACTACATGTAGTGTCTGCGACAAGAACATGAGACAGTTCTTAACAACATTGTGCACTAGCACTCATAGCAGTTTCACAACAGTCGGGAGTCATACAACAGTCTGCATTCAAGACAGTCATCAAAGACCCATCCAAACTATGGCATTTAAGGTATGGGCACTTAAGCTTTTCAAGTTTGAGTTTATTGTCTAGGAAAGGAATGGTTAGGGGTTTACCATCCATTGTAGAACCTAATGGCAAGTGTGAGGCTTGCATTTTAGGAAAACAACATAGGCAGCCATTTCAATTTGGGTATTCTAGGTGAGAAAAACCACCTCTAGAGTTAGTGCACTCAGATTTGTGTGGACCCAAGAAAACCCCCACCTTAGCTGGAAATACATATTTCATGAATTTTATAGATGATTACAGCAGAAAAATTTGGGTTTATTTCTTGAAAAAAAAATCAGAAGCCTTTGAGAAGTTTAAATGGTTTAAGGCAACAATTGAGAAGGAGAGTGGTCACTATATAAAAGATCTTAGAACAGATAGAGGGGGAGAGTACATCTCCAATGATTTTTTGAATTTTTTTAGGAATGAGGGCATTCACAAACAATTTACAACAAGGTATACCCCACAGAAAAATGGAGTGGTGGAAACGAAGAATAGGACCATTCAAGATATGGCGACAAGTGTGCTGAAAGCAAAAGGGTTGTCACACATATTTTGGGGAGAAGTTGTAGCAACAACAATATATATACTAAATAGGTTCCCCACAAAGGCTGTCTAAGATAGGATTCCACAAGAGGCGTGGACAAACAACAAATGAAGTGTTGAGCACTTAAGGATATTTGGGTGTGTGGCATACACACTCGTGCCAAAAGAGAAGAGGCAAAAATTTGATGACAAAGGAGAAAAGTGTATCTTCATAGGCTATAGTGAGAAGTCAAAAGCCTACAAATTATACAATCCCATCACCAAGAATGTTGTGATTAGCAGGGATGTGTTTATTGAGAATGAAGCATGGGATGGAATGGTGGATGACACCACGGTTATTTCTATTACAATACCCCTTGATGATGATGAAGCTCCAGAAGACAACTTAGGGGGAGCTCAAGAGAGTATTAGCTCAGGAAGAAACTACCATAGAGCATTAGAAAAAAATAGCTCTAGTGATCTGTAGTAGAACAGTAATTCTGGTAGTGTTCGACAGAGACAACAGTCTAGCAGCACTAAATAGAGATAACAGTCTAGTAGCTCCAAAATTCAGTAGAGTAGTAGCTCTGAAAACCAACAATACAGTAGCTCCAGAGGTCAGAGTAGCAGCAGCTCATAAGAAAATTCAGGTCCCACACTTGCATCATTGATGCCAAGAAAGACAAAGAGTGTAAGGGAGATCTATGATAGCACACATAATGTTGATTTCAATGAAAATTTGGATTTTGCACTATTCTCCTATAGTGATCCAGCACACTTTGAGGAAGAGGTAAAAGAAGATAAATGGTGTAAGGCCATGGATGAAGAGTTTGATTCTATAGAGAGGAACCAAACATGGGATTTGACTGATTTACCCAAGGGTAAACAAGTGATTGGAGTGAAGTGGGTCTATAAGACCAAGTGTACAGCAAAAAGGAAGATTGAAAGACACAAGGCAAGGCTAGTTGTGAAAGGGTACAAACAACAGACTGGTATAGATTATGATGAGACATATGCACCACTTGCAAGGTTGGAAACAGTAGAGACAGTGATAGCAGTTGCAGCACAACATCAGTGGAAAGCGTATCAAATGGATGTAAAGTCAGCCTTCTTGAATGGAGTGTTGAAGGAGGAAGTGTATGTGGAGCAGCCACCTGGCTATGAAGTTCCAGGGCAAGAGGAAAAAGTGTATAGGCTCTGGAAAGATCTTTATGGTCTCAGGATGCATATAGTGTCTACGACATGAACAACAGACGGTCAACAACAGCATTGTGCATCGGCACTCATAGCAATTTCATAACAGTCGGCGGTCGAACAACAGACTGCATTCAAGATAGTCATCAAAGATCCATCCAAACTATGACATTTAAGGTATGGGCACTTAAGCTTTTCAAGTTTGAGTTTATTTTCTAGGAAAGGAATGGTTAGGGGTTTACCATCCATTGTAGAACCTAATGGCAAGTGTGAGGATTGTATTTTAGGAAAAAAACATAGGCAGCCATTTTAATCCGGGTATTCTTGGAGAGAAAAAGCACCTCTAGAGTTAGTGCACTCAGATTTGTGCGGACCCATGAAAACCCCCACCTTAGCTGGAAATACATATTTCATGAATTTTATAGATGATTACAGTAGAAAAATTTGGGTTTATTTCTTGAAAAAAAATTTGAAATCCTTTGAGAAGTTTAAATGGTTTAAGGCAATAGTTGAGAAGGAGAGTGGTCACTATATCAAAGCTCTTAGAATAGATAGAGGGGAAGAGTACATCTCCAATGAATTTTTTATTTTTTTTAGGAATGAGGGAATTCACAAACAATTTACAACAAGGTATACCCCACAGTAAAATGGAGTGGTAGGAAGGAAGAATAAGACCATTCAAGATATGGCAGTAAGTATGCTGAAAGAAAAAGGGTTGTCACACATATTTTGGGGAGAAGTTGTAGCAACAATAGTCTATATACTAAATAGGTTCCCCACAAAGGATTTTCATGATAGGATTCCACAAGAGGCATGGACAAACATCAGATGGAGTGTTGAGCACTTAAGGATATTTGGGTGTGTGGCATACACACTCGTGCCTAAAGAGAAGAGGCAGAAATTTGATGACAAAGGAGAAAAGTGTATCTTCATAGGCTATAGTGAGAAGTCAAAAGCCTACAAAATATATAATCCCATCACCAAGAATGTTGTGATTAGTAGGGATGTTGTGTTTATTGAGAATGAAGCATGGGATGGAACGGCAGATGACACCATGGGCATTTCTATTACAATAACCCTTGATGATGATGAAGCTCCAAAAGACAACTTAGGGGGACCTCAAGAGAGTAGTAGCTCAGGAAGAAACTACCATAGAGCATTAGAAAACAACAACTCTAGTGATCTGCAGCAAAACAGTAATTTTGGTAGTGTTCAATAGAGACAGTAGTCTAGCAGCACTAAACAGAGATAGCAATCTAGCAGCTCCAGAATTTAGCAGAGTAGTAGCTCCGACAACCAACAGTACAGTAGCTCCAGAGGTCAGAGTAGCAACAGCTCAGAAGCAAATTTGGATCCCACACTCGCATCATTGATGCAAAGAAAGACAGAGTGTAAGGGAGATCTATGATAGCACACAACATGTTGACTTCAATGAAAATTTGGATTTTGCACTATTCTCCTATAGTGATCCAACACACTTTGAGGAAGTGATAAAAGAAGAGAAATGATGTAAGGCCATGGATGAAGAGTTGGATGCTATAGAGAGGAACCAAAAATGGGAGTTGACCGATTTACCCAAGGGTAAACAAGTGATTGGAGTGAAGTGGGTCTATAAGACCAAGTGTACTGTAGAAGGGAAGATTGAAAGACACAAGGCAAGGCTAATTGTGAAAGGGTACAAACAATAGACTGGTATAGATTATGATGAGACATATGCACCAATTGCAAGGTTGGAAACAGTGTAGACAGTGATAGCAGTTGCAACACAACATCAGTGGAAAGTGTATCAGATGGATGTAAAGTCAGCCTTCTTGAATGAAGTGTTGAAGGAGGAAGTGTATGTGGAGTAGCCACTTGGCAATGAAGTCCCATGGCAAGAGGACAAAGTGTATAGGCTCTGGAAAACTCTTTATGGTCTGAAACAAGCACCTCGGGTGTGGTACAATAGAATAGACTCTTATTTGTTGAGCAATGGATTTTTCAAGAGCAGTAGTGAGCCCACACTCTACATCAAATCAACCAAAGGTGATATTTTAATTATTGTTTTGTATGTAGATGATTTGATTTTTACTAGTAACAATGACAACAAAATTGCAGATTTTAAAGAGGTGATGAAAAATGAATTTGAGATGATGGATCTAGGTTTGTTGAAGTATTTTCTTGGGATAGAAGTTCAACAAACAGTGCATGGCATATTTATATCACAATCTAACTATGAAAAATATATTTTAAGGAGGTTTAAAATGCATAACAACAAACCTATCCCCACACCAACATCAACAGATCTGAAACTACGAAAGAATAACATCAGTAAGGAAGTGAACCCAACCCTCTACAAAAGCATGGTTGGAAGTTTGATGTATTTGACATCAACTAGGCCTGATTTAATGTATGCAATAAGCTTGATATCTAGGTTCATGGAGGAACCTAAGGAGACACATTGGCAAGCAGGAAAAAGGATTTTGAGGTATGTCAATGGAACAACCGATTATGGCATTTTGTATGCAACATCTAATGAGTTCAAGTTGGATGGTTTCATGGATAGTGATTGGGAAGGAAATGTGGATGATAGGCAGAGCACATCTAGCTATGTCTTCAACATGGGATTGGGTGCAATCTCATGGGCATCGAAGAAGCAGCTAGTTGTCTCTCTCAGCATAGTAGAAAAAAAATACATAGCAGAAAATGCAACAACTTGTCAGGCTATTTGGTTGAGGAGGATCCTTACAAATTTACAGCAACAACAAGTTGACAGCATAATCATTCATTGTGACAATTTGTCCTCCATAGCGCTGACTAAGAATCCGATCTTCCACGAATGAAGCAAAAAAATTGAGATTTGTTATCACTTCATGAGGGAATTGGTAGAACAAGGTGAGATTGAATTGCAGTATTGTAGATCTGAGCAGCAGCTCGCCGACATCTTCACCAAGGAATTGCCAAAGGATAGTTTTGAACACCTAAGAGATAGGCTTGGAATTGTGGATAGCTTCATAGATCGGCTCCGAAAAGAAATAACAAAGTGACAACTGACTTGCAGATTAAGGGGGAGTGTTGGAATATTTTAATCTCCAAGTCAACACCCACTTCAGATGAAGACTTTCATATTGCCCCCCAACATAATCTGCAACATTTAATTTTGGTTGGTAAATTTGAATTTGAAACGGAGTGCTCAGTTTTGAGTTTGCAATTGCCAACGAATACCTGCAACAATTAATAAAGTTAGGTGAGTTTGAATTTTGAATCTAAGCACTCATTTTCATGAGCATTTTCAAGCAAGACAAAAAAAATTATTTGCAACCGTTGGAGTTAGCAGAAAAAGAAGAAGAATTTTTTTTTGTATTGGGAGAAGAACCTGCAGCAGCAGAAGAATGTTTTAGTAGAAGTCAAGTTTTTTGTATTGAAGTGAAGACCCTACAACAACAGATGAAATAGGGAATGTTTATCATAGAATAGGCAATAGCAACAACACAGAAGGAATGTTTATCAGATGCAACACATTGCCAGCTACAACTACAAGATTGTAGCAGTTTATGTATTTCATTGTGAGTGTAGCACCCAGTCATTGGACATCTGCTAAATAGCTTAGTTTTATTTTGTTCATGTAAATTAGAGAATATCCTCTGAGTTTTTGTATTTTGAAAAAAAAAAGGAATATATGCAAAGTTATTTTTTGTCTATTTAGGCTTGTTGTCACTATGCGTATTTTGTGTGTTTATTTTTGTTTTGTCAGTCTGGTAACAACAGTGAAGCTGTGCGGTTTCACCCCTGCCTGCCAACACAAATTTCACTATGAATGTATGGATTTAAGAATATTGGTGGGGATTTGATAATTATTAACTTATTTTTGAGTGATTTAAAAGTGAAAAATCAGTTGTGTGTAAGCTCAAATATGTGGTCTTTTGACCTATGGTTCACAATGTTAACCAATTCTTATAGATCTTCGCAGACTAGGAAATTTTCATAGTTTTGGGAATCAATTTTCAATCATATGTATGTTAGTTTTAAATGGAAAAAAGGCATTTTATAGAATTATTTTATATGCATTCTTGTTAATATGCTCACCAAAAACAAGATGGTGGTTTTAAAACTTAACTCATGATTTTATTTTAAGCCAAACAACAATTTTACTAAAATTTGAAAAAATTTAAACTCTTTAAACATAACAACTAAACAATAATAAAATGTTATGAAAATAATTGAAAAATATTGAGGATTTCACATAAAAGATCACTTCTTATATGATTTTCAGTATATTAATCTCTAAGATTCTTGTATCAAAAATATACAAAAACACACTTAACACTTGCAAACAATAGCTAAAAGAGATATGGACCGTCCCCAATAGAATCACCAAAAATGTCAACATTAAAATTATGATGAAAAAAAAAAGATTTGAAGAAAAAATTCAAAACCTTAAATCTATACTAATTTAACCTCCAATTGAGTGTGAAATCAAAACAATACTCACATAATCAAAATAAGATTACCCATTTTTATTCTCGGTTCATTGAAAAAGTGGATTTTCCCATAAATATTGGGATGTGGTTACTCATTTCAGCAACATAATAGTGTGAAAGTAAAGATTGCATATGAAAAAATTGTTAAGGGCTAGCATATTTGAAGCTTTTTTTAAAATGGAGATCCACGGTGGAAATTGAAAGAGAATGGATGGTCAAAAACCAAGTATTTGAGAGGTTGAGAGATGGAGGTTGGGGGAATAATGAGAATTTATTAATTTAAAGAATTCATTTTAGGAGAGGTTTGGTTAGTTATGGGTGGAGGATTTTAATTAATTTAATTAATTAAATCATGTGTGAGAGGAGTTAGGCTAGAAAAATGTAAGTTTATGAACTTAGGAAATATTTTAAGTGTCTAGAGTTAGAATGATAGAAAATTTACAAGTAATTCAATTTAAATGTGTATGTGTGTTAATTAATCAAAAAATGGGGTATGCTAGTTTTGTAGATGGGAAATTGGAGGGTCTTCTACAAGAAGATGGGTATGTTTAGGGTTGATATATGGTTGGTAGGAAACACATGGCATAGTAAATGGGTTGAAGGTTTTGACATAAAAAAAATAGGAGGATCCACTAGAATCTCAATGTGGTGGGTATCTCAAAGGAGAACATAGGTGCTTCCACGGAAAATATCAAACTCAAGGTTTTGGTAGAAGCTTAGAGTCCTATGGGGTTTCAACATTCAACAAACTTTTTATTGTGGTTTTTGAGACATGGGTTATTTCCATGCTTTAAAAGGGAATATAGTACATGATATGTGCCTTCTCCTCTACGTATTGCTCTTGGGTCCTAAACCTAAATGGAAAACCTCTCTTGTTTTGGTAGATTGACTCAAATTAATGTGAGATTTCTATTAATGTCGTTTATTGCATTGTGGATAAGAGTGTATCCAAAATAGAGATATCTCTAGTTCGTAGATAAATGAGGTCAAAGCCTAATATAAATAATGTTAAAGTTAGGCTTTGGATCTCTAACTAGAATGAGAACTAAGGACTACTCAAGTGGATTTCATTCACTTGATCCCTTAATAAGTGGAAAATAAAAGGTTAGTTCAATATAAAAACTATGCCAAAGGGGGTTTTATCAATATTTTCTTCTTGTGAACAAGATATTTCAAATATTTTGGCTAGTGGTCCTTGGTTCTTTGACAAGTCAACCTTAGCTTTGAAGGGATTGGATACTAGCTTTGAACCTTCAATATCTCCATAGTTTGGTCAAGATTACTTGTGCATCCCATGGAATTTTAGGATGAGGAATTGTTAAAGGGGTTTGTGAGTACCTTTGATAAACTTTTAACCATTGATCTTATGGATATTGTGAGGAGTGAATTGGTCTTTGTGATGACTTGAAATTGTATTGATCAGTCACAAACCTACTATTTTAGATCTCCTTCAATTCCATGTTGGGAATCTAGAAGAAATTTGAGAATTTTAAATCTTCACCATTTTCTTGTTTTAAATTTAAGAAATTGGGCCATTGGGAGAAAGAGTGTCATTCTCTTAAAAATAGAAGAATAACTTGTTGCAACTTGATAAGCTTGGTTTTCATTGACGTCAAAATTATGTCTAATTTTGATGCGGTGTGGTTGTCATTGATGTAAGAGAGTTGTTGATGTCAAAAGAGTTTTGTAGTATGGTTGTTTGGTTGCCAGAGTCTCTTAGAAATGCTTTGCATTTCTCCAGTCATGATTCTTTGCTCTTGTGGTTTTGGAAAGTGGTTTTATGATGTGTTAGGACATGTGTGATCCACATTCCAGGTTATTTGGGCTGCAAAAAGATGTGTTTGTGAGTGACAACATGAAGATTGTTTTTTTTCTATGAAGATGTTTTTAGAGGTGTAAAGGTTGGCTCTACATTCCTCCATGTTTGCAAATATGGTTGTGTAGATTAGAAGATAAGTTTTTGATTTTTTGAAGGTTCTATATCCAAATTTTCATATCATTTGTCCTTCCACGAAGAAAGTTGAAGGTGATAGAGTTCAAGATTGTGTTGTTCGATGACAGGTTTCAATTTTTGTTGGCTTGCACCAATTTATTGTTGTATATAGTTGTAAAATGGCTACATGATATTTTTATTGAATATCATGTGATGTTTGTTGTTACTCCAGAAGGTGTGTTTTGGTTTCTCTGGAACAAGGTATGGTCTAGAATGAAGGTGTTACTGAGTTATGCTTTTCCCTGGCCAACTAGGCTATGTTGAAGGTATGTGCCACAAGTTCAAGGTTGCATGGAGTTCATGGAGAGTTTGAAGGTGTTAAATGGGTGATGCTGACTCATCTGTGAGAAGTGCAAGTAATGTTTAATCATTCATGTGTACCTCCTACATTATTATGGCCAACATGCTACAAGTTTCCTGTTTTCTTATTAAGGCCAACCAATTTTGTATTTGTGAAGCATGTGGATGATGTTCATTGAAGACTAAAGTTGTGAAGAGTGTTTAGGACCACGTTAAGTATGTGTTGGAATTTTCAAGGTGTTTTCCTCTTCCTGGTGTTGCATGTAGTCCTTTTGGGTCTTGTCCTCTACATGTTTCATTTTTTTGTTTGATCTTTGGCTGACTTGTAATTTATAATATTTGTATTGTTATTGGCTGAAATATAAATTAATTAATGTAATAGAATGTATATATTGTAAACATAGTTGATCTAGGTCTGGTGTCTCATCAAGGATGTGTAATGTATATTATGATAATTGTAGAAGATACTAAAAGAGAAAGAGCAGAAGTGGGAGATCCTATCCATATTCAATTTGATCATATCTTTGTGACAAAGGAGAAATGAAGAGTGTGTGTAACTATTTGTTGGAGGCAATAAACCAAAGGAAAAAATTCTTGAAGGCTAAAAGTAATGAGCCAGTAAGCTACAAAGAAGAAATTTAAAGAAGTTGCAGAAGAGTTGTCAAATAAAAATTACAATCATCAAAAGAGAAGAGAAAAAGTAGAATTCCAATCATCAAAAGGATTCAACCTAATTATCAAATTCAGACAATGGAAGGACTATCATGTTGTAATCTTCTCTAAAAATTTTCTCATTTCAGGGAGTAGTTCCTTCCTTAGGATTTGTCCCTAAAACAAAGTTTTTAGGGAGTTTTAGCTTCCTTGGGAGTGTAAAACCTTTCTACAAGGATTAGTAGCTTCCTTGGGTTGTAGCCCTAAAACAAAGTTGTAACTATTATTCATTTGTGAGGTTGAATTAGGATAGTAGATCCTAGAAACATTTCTCATTGTGGTTTTTCCCCTTTGGGGTTTTCCACGTACATCTAGTGTTGTGTGGTGTGTTGTATTATGTTCATATTTCATGTTTCTACTTATGCTATAAAGTTTAAGATTTTATTTGCTCCAGAGGGTTTGAATTTTGATAGAATACTAATTCACCCACCTCTCAGTATTCCAGTATATGTTCAACAATTGGTATCAAAGTCTAGATCCTTAGAAAAAATTTAACAGCTTGAGGAAAATCTGAGATGGCACAAAGGGTCTCACAAGGTGCCTAGGTTTGATGGAACAAATTTCACTTTTTGGAGATTCTAGATGGAAATCCATCTATCCTCTTTGGGGTATGGTGTTTGAAAATCTATCAAAGATGGATATACTATTCCTGCTACTCCTCCAACCGATCTAGTTGAGATTATGGATTATGAGAACAATGGAAAGGAAAATAATACTATCTTGAGTGGGCTATCATATTTTGATCTTGTAAAGGTAATGCACTACAAGTCAACAAAGGAGGTCTAGGTTAAGCTTAGTGGCATCTATGAAGGATACATCAAAGTGAAAGAAGCCAATTTTTGGATCTACAAAGGAAATTTTGAGAACTTGAAAATGTCAGAGGATTAAGACATTGTTGGATATGTGCTCCAAGTAGATGAAGTGGTCAATGCAATCAAAAAACTTGGTGGAAACATTGAAGAATCTACGGTGGTCAAAAAGGTATTGAGATCTCTTACTAAATCTTATAGTTCTAAAGTATATTCTATTAAGGAAGGTATAGATTTGGATAGTATTTCAATGGATCAATTATATTGATGTAGGAGCATCCCTGGTTGTAAAGAAATCTTGTATCAACCAAAAAAAAAAAAATTATTGCATTTCAATATGTAGTTGTTTCAGCAATTCATTCCAAATTTTACCGTTGTATCATTTCTCATCTCATGAAGCAAGATATAGCTTCTACATGAGGTCATATACATCATATCCATATTTCAAGAACATTGCATTTGTCTATAGAAATTTATCTCTCAAAAACTTCACTATCATTCTTAGTCAGAGAATTTGGGGCCAACCTAGTCTAGAATTATTGTGCTGACCTATTTCAAAGCATGTGGAGCTTAATGGGACATCATACAAGAATTTGTGGTCCAAGGGGACCTTTCTTGGAGATCCACAATATGTTTCATTTTGTGAAGGATTATATTTCATGTTTTAAGGCTGACCTAGATGCTTGATCATTCATTGGTATTTGTAAGCCCTTAAGTTTCACGCGGACCATTATTGGAGCTAGAAAGTCATATTTAAGATCATTTTTAATTCATAGGAAATCAATTAGAGATTAGAATTAGGATTAGAATTAAAATATTTTAGATATTCAAATATGGTTGTCAAATAAGGCCTTTTCGCTAGCTGTAATGTTGTAATTCCCTATGGTAGGCCTATGCCCTAGTTATTCTATGTTGAGGCATATGAGGTATGTAACACTACAAGTTGTTGAATCAATAAAGTTCTTTGTTTATTAACTATTCTCTTGTGTTGTTTCCATTGTGTTGACTCCAAAATGCACTATTGGATAGTTCATTTTGGATCCTCCATCCACGATTGCACCAAGTGGTATCAGAGTGATTTTGTGAGTCCTAAAGGAATTCCTTATGGTGAATGGGTCACTAAATTCAAGAAAACCACATGTGTTTTCAATTGATCACCAACTATGAAGTAGTTGAAACCCTTATAACCATATCACCAAATTGAGGTAGTTGCACCAAATCCAAGGAGAGAGATGTTTCCAAGGAGAGCACCTGCTATGGTGAATTTCATTGGAAGAATAGATGATATGTTAGAGATCATGCAAGCAATGTGAGTTTGATTGGATGTTGTAAAAGAAGATAGAAGAATAGGTCTAAACCATATACATGTGGATGAAAGCAATGATGATGAATTAGATCATGCTATGAATCACAATGAAGAATCCATTGATGAAGAAGAATAAGATTCATATCAACTGAATATTTTGAAATCTATTTCAAAGATTGGTAAGTGACCTAGAATTAAAATTCAAAATTATGCAAGAAATTTAAACCCTAATGAATTGATTGATTGGATCAATGATATGGAGGAATAATTTGAATATGAAGAAATTGAAGATCCAAAAAGAGTGATATTTACAAAAACAAAGTTGAAAGGTCATGCTACCATATGGTGGAAAGAAGTTCAATTAGATAGGAACAAAAGAGGAAAGCAGAAAATTATAAAGTGGGATAGGATGGTGACAAAGTTGAAGAATAAATTTGTGCATGTTGATTATGATCTTGAATTTATAAGAAGATTGCAGAACCTAAGACAAAAGGAGAGATATGTGAAATAATACACTGAAGAATTCTACAAGATGATCATTAGAGTTGGGAATATTAGTGAAGCAAGCAAAGAGAAGGTTGTCAGATATATCAATAGATTTAGAACAAAAATCCAAGAAGAATTGAGCCTCGTGAAGATGACATTAGTTAAGGAAGCATACTAGTTCGCAATGAAGGTAGAAGAAAAGCTGAACAATAAGTTTGAACAAAGGTAGAGAAGTGCAAGAGTAGGATTTGAGAGGAGTGGATCATAATCTGGAGAAAGAAGACCTTATGTAGAGTAGAAAAAGGATGGGAAACCCTACTGCAGTGAAGAGAAGTACTATAATTCATACTATAGAGGGAGAGAAGATATAAATTTCTACCACATTGACAGAGGAGGTCATAATTATTACCACAATGATGGATATAGGAAAGATGAAGGAAGATATGAGAAGAGGCGACCATTCAAAGGAACCTATTTCAAGTGTGGAGGTGAAGGAAAAATCTTTTTGAATGTCACCAAGGAAGTACCAGTAAAAGAGCTGAACATATCGAAAGAGAAGATTATGTAGATTAAGAACTTGTTGTATCCCCTAATTTATTTGGAAAAAAAAGAAAGGTGAATCATTGGTAATGAGGATAGCTTTGATGCATGAAGAAGTGACTAAGGAACCACTGTAAAGGAAGAGGTTTTTTAGGACAAGATGTAAGTCTAGGGGAAAGGTATGTAAAGCTATCATTGATAGTGGTAGCACAGATAATTTAGCTTAAGAAGAGATGGTAAAAAAGTTGAATTTTAAGAGATTGGAACATCCAAACCCTTATAGGATACAATGGATTCAGGTTGAACATAAGATCTTGGTAAATGAGCAATGTTCAGTGAAATTTCATATAGGATCATATAAGGATGAAGTGTTGTGTGATATTATTCCCATGGATGGATGTCATTTATTGTTAGGAAGACAATGGAAATATGATAGAAAAGATATTCATGATGAAAGAAGAAATACCTATACAATGACTTCAAATGGAAAGAGAATTAAATTGATACCTTTGGAGGAAGAGGACAAAAATGAAGTTTGTAGCACTAGTAAACTATTTTTGGTAGATGGAAGAAATTTTTTGGATGGATTGAGGCATGAGAACATGTGTTTTGCATTGATTTCAAACAAGGGTGGTGGTTCAAAGAAAGAGAAGGATGTAGATCCACCGAAAATGAAAGTAGTAGAACTATTGACAGAGTACAAAGACATCATATCAAAAAATGTACTGGATGGAATCCCGCTAGTCTAGAGAATCAATCATCATATATATCTAATACCTAGAGAATTTTTTCCTAACAAAGAAACACATAGGATGACACTTGCAGAGAATGCAAAATTAAATAGAAAAATACAAGAGTTGTTGAAGAAAGGATTGATCAGAGAAAACTTAAGCCCATGTGCAGTACCTATTGTACTGGTGTACCATAGAAAAAAGGCAACTTGCTTGATTTGGGGAATAATTGATGATAAATTAGACTTAATGAGGCCTTCATTTGGTGTTATGAGGCATTTTTCACATCCACACTAGCTCTTGGACCCTTTCAAATGCATTTAACGATGTCTTGTAAAGGTGTTGTAAAGTATTGTAAAAGACTTTCACGCTTTTCTAGACTTAATGAACCCATTTTCCCTTAATTCAACATTATAAAATGTATTTATATGCATCTTCATATCAATCTAGAAGGAATTTAAAATAAACTTAATGCTAATCTAGTTTTTTAATGTGTCTTACACATTCACATTGGATGTTGTGCCTTCCTAGGCTATGTGGACCTCATTTTAGTGTTGTAAAGTGTATTTTATCACACTTTCACATTGAATTATGTGTCCCAAGCCCTAATTGACCTTTACATCATCACTAACATGCCCCTATTACCCTATATTGTGTATCCTAAGGCATAAATTGATCAAATAATTGACAAAGGCATCATACAAACCTAATTTATGCATTCCCCAACAACCCACCTCGCAAATGGACCCTTCTGGGGCTAATTTTCCATCTGTGGTGAATGATTCCTTTCCAGGTGGGACTGATTCACCCAAGGTGGAGAATGAGTCCCATTTGGGTCACTTTTGACTTTTGAGTGAGAAAAATTAGGTTTTAAGTTTAATTTTTCTTCATGTTGGCCTTGGGGATCAAATTTACAGGAAAATAAGGTTAATTTCCTATAAAATAAAGTCTCTAAAACCTAATTCAGAATCTCCTAACTCATTCACATATCTCTCATCATTCATTCATCATCTATCTTCTCTATCAAGTCAAGCAAGTTAGGGATTTTACATTCTACGTCATTAAGATAGCTTCCTAACACATTCAAGGGAAGATTCTTCATGTTTTTCTATAGAAATTCAAGATCAATCATCATGGCAAGGTAATAACTCTATTATTGCATGCTTCATTATATTATTTTCTCATTTGGTTTAATTACCTACAAAGGGGTTTGACCAAGGAAAACCCCCATGACCCTACATTCAACATTTCTCTCTCTTGTCTTGTGTGTTTGCAGATTTAGGCATCTTGGAGGCTCAAAATTCATTGAAGATCAAGTTACAAAGTTCTTCAAATCATATCTTCATTGGATAAGGTAAAATATCAACAAAAAGTCACGTTTAGGCCTGAATTTGACAGTTTTAGAACAAGACACCTGGAGAAGCAGAAAGTGTAGAACAAAGGCTCTTGTTTCCACTTTTGAATCTTCAAAAATTTAGAAGTGGAATAATTCACCATGGGTGGAAAATAAGTCCCACTATCAGGCCTAATTTTGGTTTTATGCATTTTTGGATACCCATTTGTTTGAAATCGGTTCTGGAACAATTTCACAGAACTAGGAATAATTCACCCAAAATGGAAAATGAGTCCCACCAGGCCTAAAATTCAGGATCAACAGCATTCCAGAAGCCATTTCCAATCTCCATCAAGATCTTAGGTTCACACTTTCAGTTTCATTCATTTTTGTTACGGTTTGCATTCATTTCTAAGTCATTTCATTCGTGTTTGCATACTGGGCTAGGTTTTCAAACATTGCATATTTCATTAGTTTTGCATTAATAATCAATCAATTTCATCATCTAGTTTCATTTATATCATTTCATTTAGTCATAATTACATTATACATTCCTTTATTTGAGTGAACCACCTCAATTTTAGGGTTCTATTTCTCTCCTTTTAGGTGAAAAACCCTAAGAGTGCAAGAGAAGTACATAGAACACCACAAAATTGATGGTTCATTTTGGTAAACCTGATTTTTGAATACCTTCTTATCTAATTTGGAGTCCTTCATCATAGATCTAGCCTTCCATTGATCTTGGCTTAGGTTTTTCATGGATTAATTTGCATGCTAGGTTTCAAATTTTGCATTCATGAAAAGTGCATTTAGGTTGCATTTTTGGCATCTAAAATCATTAATTTTTTTTTATTTTGGATTTTCATCTTAGGTCTGCATTTTACAACATAGAAAACATACAAATCCCTCATAAATATTTGAAAAATCTCAAAAAAATCCCCACTGGGACTCATTCACCACCTTGGGCGAATCAATCCCTTTTCACCCCTAAAACTACCTTTTATAGAGTTGAAAACCTTTTTTTTATGCTTCTATTTGCTACCATCAGTTATCTATATCAGTTGGCTGAGTTTTTGTATCATGCATTTCATTAGATTTAGCTTACATTAGCTCATTTCATGCATTGTTAAAATTCACATTTGCATTTCCAATCTTTCATATTTCAAATTATTGCATAGTATCGTCAACAAATTACTTTGTTTGAAATCTGAAAAGTTGCATTTCATCCTATGTCTTTACATTTCATTTTACATTTGCATAGCTTCTCTTACATTTAAATCATTAGAAATAAGCATTTTTTACATTCATGGCACTTAGACTTTTGCAATTTTCATTTTCAGCATTAGTTCCTAGTTCATTTAGATCAGATTCATTGCCAAATGAAAACAAAGAAAATAAGGACTTCCTCTCACTAAAATCATCCACTAAAGGTTTGACACACAAGGATGCAAGCATCAATAATCATGATAATCATAATTGTTCTTCTCCTGATATCTCTCCCATTGGTGATGAAGGTATCTTAGTGAAAGAAGATACAATCATTGATGATCATGAAAGCCTTGCTTGTCTTCATTCTCCTCCCCCTTGCAAAGAAATTATGATACACAAAGCTGAAATCATTGCCACTACCTTACTGAGTCCCTATTCATCTCCCAACATCTCCCCTACTTGTGAAAATCCTTTAGTGAATAAAGATAAAATCATGAACGATCCTAAAAAACACATTTGTGTGGAGGATATGATTGAGAGCTATGAAAATCCTACCTTTCCTACTCACAAATACATTCTAGGACATGAGGATGTAAGTGTAGGTAATCATGAAAATCAACCCTTTTCTTCTCCTAATATCTTCTCTACACATGAAGAAGATAGTTTAGTGTTAGAAGATATCGGTAGTGAAACTCATGAAAACTTATTCCTCCCTTCCTTGATCCAATCATTGGTAACCATAAAACTCCTAGTTATCCTTCTCTTGATGCCTCTCCTATGAGTGATCAAGCTATCTTTCCAAATCCAACTATGGCATGTGATGAACCTATTATTTGTCACTTTCCTAAAAGCTCTCCTCCTAGGGTCGATATTATGACACATAAGAATGATACCTTAGAGAAAAAAGACAACCAAATTAAGCCTTCTCATATTCCAACCCTTATTCATCCCCCTATGTGTGCTGAAGTTACTTTGGACACACCTAAGAATCCTATCATTCTTTACCCACCTCCACACAATTTTTTTTCCCACCAAGCTACAATGACATAAATCACCTTGAACCTAAAAGACTTATGAAGCAACCTGAGCAAGGATGTCATGCTATAGAACGAGGTCTACATACCCCCATAGAGCCTAAAACACAAGAACCAAATCATGGTATTCATGATTGTCCTTTCATAGAAATCAAGCCATCCAACAAATCTTCACTCACAATCAATACTATCACACAAGATTCTTCCAAGCAAACTCTGACCTTGATACATCCTAAATTGATAGATATTTCATTAAACATGTATCAAGAAGAAACTTTGTTTCCTTATCCAAATAAATAGCATTAGTTGTTGCTCCTTGCCATGCAATAGTTGTAGGATAATAACATACTCACTATTGCATGTTTTGCATCCATCGCAAGGGGAAACATACCATCATCCATTCCAGGCTCACCCTTGTCTTGCACTAAGTGGGGACAAGGGGTTTGACAACCTTATCCTCGTATGTCACTTGTCATTGTCTCTTTTGGCTAATCATTAACTTTTCATGAACATATAAGAGCAAGCTTGGGTTGTGGATGGAATTTCTTAAGATTGACTTGCATGTGACATACTCCCCTTCTTCATGACGTGGCTTATCAAAAAAATATGACTTGGAATAGGTCTTTTCGCATAAGCTCCCATATTCTCTTCTACTTTAAAGAAATTGCTCATAGTAATGGTGTAGCAGTCGCTTTAAAGTGGGGGCATACATAGACAACATCTTTTTGCAAATTTTATGGCGTGATTTACTTTTTCTTGTGATGTGTCCTCTCCTTGATGGTTTCATTGGGTTTGATTCCTTCCAAGAGTGTATGATCAACTGAAGTGGCTTGATGCGAACAAATCATCCCATGGATAACAATCTGACAAGGGAATAACGATCAACTGAAGTGGCCTAATGCAAATGAGGCATCCCATGGATAATGATCTGACATCCTGACTTGTCCTCTCTTGGAAACATTAGGAAGAATTCTCCCTAAGAAGACCTTACATGAACAAAGAAAAATCCCCTTTAGCAAAAATTATTTATATATTCAAAAATATTTACAAAAAGCATTACATTGTGGTGCCTTAGCAATGTTATCAGGAGCATAACTTTGGTATGGTTAGTATAATGGGAAGCCGACACACTAGCATGAATTTCTCATTATACGATGGGAAGTCGACACATTGGCATGGATTTCTCACTAAACCACTTCTTTGGGATATCTCACCCCATGGATGACCTGATGTTCTGTGGCCCCAAAGTGAGTGCATCTTTGATCCACCTCATTTTTCTTTCCTTTAGTTCTTGCCATTGCATGATTGTGTATCTTGATGATTTGACTTAGGATCTTGGATCTTGGGGGCTTGACTGCTTTCTTGATCTTTTTCATCCTTTGTCATTTGTATCTATACACTCAGATCTCTCTTGAATGTCTACTTTAGTGTGAGTTTGAAGCAAGTTCATCCTCTCACTAAAGTGGGGGCTAAATGTACCATAGAAAAAAGGAAACTTGCTTGATTTGGGGAATAATTGATGATAAATTAGACTTAATGAGGCCTTCATTTGGTGTTGTGAGGTGTTTTTCACATCCACACTAGGTCTTGGACCCTTTCAAATGCATTTAACGATGTCTTGTAAAGGTGTTGTAAAGTGTTGTAAAATACTTTCACGCTTTTCTAGACTTAATGAACCCATTTTCCCTTAATTCAACATTATAAAATATATTTAATTGCATCTTCACATCAATCTATAAGGCTTGTAAAATAAACTTAATGTTAATCTAGTTTTGTAATGTGTCTTACACATTCACATTGGATGTTGTGCCTTCCTAGGTTATGTGGACCTCATTTTAGTGTTGTAAAGTGTATTTAATCACACTTTCACATTGAATTATGTGTCCCAAGCCCTAATTGAACTTTACATCATCACTAACAGGGCCTTATTACCCTATATTATGTATCCCAAGGCATAAATTGATCAAATAACTACCAAAGTCATCATATAAACCTAATTTATGCACTCCCCAACAACCTAGCTGGAAAATGGACCCCTCTAGGACTAATTCACCATCTATGGTGAATGAGTCCCATTTGGGTCAATTTTGAATTTTGAGCAAGAAAAATTAGGTTTTAAGTTTAATTTTTATTCATGGTAGCCTTGGGGATCCAAGTTACGAGAAAATAAGGTGAATTTCCTATAAAATCAAGTCTCTAAAACCTAATTCAAAATATCCTAACTCATTCACATATCTCTCATCATTCATTCATCATCTATCTTCTCTATCAAGTCAAGCAAGTTAGGGTTTTTACATTCTACGTCATTAAGATAGCTTCCTAACACATTCAAGGGAAGATTCTTCATGTTTTGCTATAGAAATTCAAGATCAATCATCATGGAAAGGTAATAACTAAATTATTGCATGCTTTGTTACATTCTTTTCTCATTTTGGTTTAATTACCTACAAAGGGGTTTGACCAAGGCAAACCCCCATGCCCTAACATTCAACATTTCTCTCTCTTGTCTTGTGTGTTTGTAGATTTAGGAATCTTGGAGGCTTGGAATTCATTGAATATCAAGTTGCAAAGTTTTTCAACTCATCTCTTCATTGGATAAGTCAAAATATCAACAAAAAGTCACTTTTAGGACCAAATTTGATAGTTTCAGAATTGGACACCTACAGAAGCAGAAAGTGCAGACTGAAGGCTCCTGTTTCCACTTTTGAATCTTCAAAAATTTAGAAGTGGACTCATTCTCCATGGGTGGTGAATGAGTCCCACTACCAAGCCTGATTTTTCATTTTCTGCATTTTTGGATACCCATTTGTCTGAAATAGGTTATGGAACAGTTTCACATAACTGGGACAAATTCCCCCAAAATGGTGAATGAGTCCCAACAGGCCCAAAAATCATGATCAATAGCATTCTAGAAGCCATTTCCAGTCTCCATCAAGATCTTAGGTGCACACTTTCAGTTTCATTCATTTCTGTTACAGTTTGCATTCATTTCTAAGTCATTTCATTCATGTTTGCATACTATGTTGTGTTTTCAAACATTGCATATTTCATTAGTTTTTCATTAATAATCAATCAATTCCATCTTCTAGTTTCATTTAGATCATTGAATTTAGCCATAATTACATCATGCATTCCTTTATTTGAGTAAACCACCTCAATTTTAGGGTTCTATCTCTCTCCTTTTAGGTGAAAAACCCTAAGAGTGCAAGAGAAGTACATAGTACACCACAAAATTGATGGTTCAACTGGTAACAAAAGAATATGGAGAGTGGAGAATGTGTATAGACTCAAGAGAAATCAATAGGATCACATTCAAGTATAGATTCCCATTGCTAAGGATGCATGACATTATGGACTGTTTGAGTGGAGCAAAGTATTCCACAAAGATTGACATAAAGCTCTTTGTGGATATCATCAAATCAGAATTAGAGAAGGAGATGAATGAAAGACTGCATTCAAGACTAATGAAGGATTGTATGAATGGCTAGTGATTCCCTTTTTATTGACTAATGCACCTAGTACTTTCATGAGGTCGATGAATGAGGTATTGAAGAAATTCTTAGGTAATTTTGTCATTGTTTATTTGGATGATATTCTATTTTTCAGTAAGACTAGAGAAGAACATTTATGGAACATTAGAAAAATATTGTAGAGAATTAGAGAAGAACAGTTGTTGATTAATGTCAAGAAGTGTAGCTTTATGAAGATATAATTAGTTTATCTAGGTTTTTTCATTTATGTTGAAGGATTGAAGATGGACCCTAAGAAGGTTAGAGCAATGGTTGAATGGCCTACGCCAATGAACATTGGAGAGGTAAGATCATTTCATGAATTAGCTAGTTTCCATCGGAAGTGTATCATAAGATTTAGTAGCATTTGCACACCTATGATAGAGATAATGAGAGGAGATAGGAAGGACTTTAAGTGGACATCTAGATCACAAAGAAGCTTTGAATTGCTAAAGAAAAAAGTGAAGGATAAATCAGTGTTAGCATTACCTGATTTTGACAAATTATTTCAAGTTGATTGTGATGCAAATGGAAATACAATAGCAGTGTTGAGTCAATAAGGAAGACCTATAGCTTATTTTGAAGTGAGAAATTGAATTATTCTATAAGGATATATTCAGCTTATGATAAGGAGTTATATGCTATAATTCAAGCCTTGAAGAAGTGGAGACGTTACTTTTTGGATGAGGAGTTTGTGTTGTACATTGATCATCAAGCTTTGTAGAATTTGAATAGTCAAGGGAAGTTGAACTAGAGACATATGAGATGGGTTGAGTTCTTGTATACTTATGCATTTGTGTTGAAGCATAGGAGTGGCAAGTAAAAAAAATTGTGGATGTATTGAGCAAGAGAAGGAATTTGTTGACAAAGATGAGGATACAAGTATTGGGTTTTGAGGAATTGAAGCACGTGTATGAGGATGATCCAAATTGTTGAAGCATAGAAATCATGTAAGGAACCAATAGTGACAAATCGAAGTCAATGGTTGGATTATTTCATTCAAGAAGATATGCTGTTTAAAGGAAATAAGTTGTGTATTTCAAGGAGCTCAATGAGGGAGAATTTGATTAAGGAGAAGCATAGTAGAGGACTAGCAAAACATTTTGGAGTGGATAATGCAATAGCTTTGGTGAATTGATACTATTTTTGGCCACTTATATATAAGGATGTTAGGAAGTATGTTCAAAGTTGTAGAATTTGTCAAGTTGCAAAAGGGAGTAGTCAGAATACTAGATTGTATAAACCTGTAATAGTACTGTAGGGACCTTGGGAATATATAAGCAGGGATTTCATATTGGGACTTCCAAGAACACAAAGATGACATGATTCTATAATAGTAGTAGTGGAAATATTTTCTAAGATGGCACATTTCATTCCTTTCAAGAAGACTAATGATGTTGTGTATGTTGTTGACTTATTTTTCAAGGAGATTGTGAGATTGCATGGATTACCCAAGAGTATAGTTTTAGATAGGGACACTAAGTTCATTAGATAATTTTGGAGGACATTAAGGAAGAAAATGAAAACAAATATGAAGTTCAGTTCAGCATATCATCCATAGATAGATGGAAAAATAGAGGTATTAAATAGGAGTTTGGGTAACTTTTTAAGATTTTTGGTTGGAGATAAGGCAAGAAATTAGGATTTAGTTCTACTGCAAACATAATTTGCATACAATAATTCAGTAAATTGGAATACATGGAAGACACCATTTTAGATTGTGATAGGAATACATCCTAGAGGAGTTATGGAGCTCAAAGACATTAGTATGGAGAATAATAGGAGTGCAAAAGTAGAAGAGTTTGTAGGATTCATTGAAACATTGCATAATCAGGTTTGAGGACACTTGGAGGACATGAACAATAAGTATAACAAGAAGTCAGATGAGATGAGGATACATAAGGAATGTTTTATTAGAAATGAAGTTATGGTATATCTCATAAAGGAAATGTTTCCAATAGGAACATATAACAAGTTGAAGATGAGGAAGATTGGAACATGTAAAATTCTCAGCAAGTTTGATTTAGGAAATGCATATGAAGTGGAGTTACTAGACACTTGGTATATCACCTATTTTCAATATTACAAACATCTATGAGTATCATGAAGGATAATCAAGTAGTAGTAGCACCAAAGTTGATTTGAAGGACCACTTACCGCATCAACCACCAAAGGAGAATTAGCATATTTTGGATACCAGAACTAGAAGGAGCACTAGGAACAAGCAGTACAAGGAATATTTAGTAAAGTGGAAAGGTAGACCAATAGAGGATTCATCATGGATTTATTAGGATTATAATTCAAATATTTTAGATATTTAGATCCAGTTGTGGAACAAGGCCTTGTGCTAGTTGTAATATTGTAATGCCCTACAACAAGCCTATGAGTACTAGTTGTTCCATGTATGAGGCATGTAAAACTACAAGTTTTTGAATCAATAAATATCTTTGTTTATTGATTCTTCTCTTGTGTTGTTTCTATTGTGTTGACCCCAAGTTGCATGGTTGGATAGATCTTTTCGGACCCTCCATTCATAACTGCACCATATATGGTGCCCTTATTCCATTTGAAAAGAGAGAGTTTGACAAAGAATTTCCAAATAAGGAAGCAACCTTCAAAGCCAACAAGAAGGAAATGTATAAAGCATTTGATCTGAATAGTGACACTGAGGAAGAAGAAGAAAATTTAGTAAGTTGAAGAGGGGTACCGGCAAGTACAAAGGTAAACTACCTTTCAAATGTTTCAAGTGTGGAGAGGTTGGTCATTTTTCTTCTAAATTTCCATTGAAATATTTTGAAAAGAGAAACAAAGAGCCTAGAAGAAATAAGGTTAAGAAGATTCTCTACTCCATGAAATATTCCTACTTTGCAAAAGATGATGATTCTAGTGGGCTGAATAATGAAGATGAAGTCTTGTTTTTGGCTACAAAGAAGACTGACGATAAAGCTAAAGATCCAAGTGTTGTGTGTATTGCATTTCATGCAAGATATGAGGAAAACTCAAGGGTTATTGACAATAGGTGTTCCAACCACATGACAGGAGATAAGAGCAAGTTTATCAAACTTATGAAGTGGAATGGTGGCATAGTAAAGCTTGGTGATGACACTCTAGTGCAGACCTATGGAAAAGGTTCAATGAGTATTGCTAGGAAGAGAAGAACATAAGATATTATTTATGTCAAAATTCTCTAGCACAATCTTCTTAGTGTGAGTCAAATGTGTAGAAATGGATACAATCTCATATTCAATGAAAGTGGATGTGAAATTAGAAAAGGAAAGTCTAAAAAAATGGTTGCAAAAGGATCTAGGACAAGTGGTGGCATATATAGTCTAAGATATGTCAATGGAAGAACTTTTCTTCTTGTACAAGCAAGTGAATGTTGGCTTTGGCATAGGAGAATGAGACACACTAACTTTGGTAATCTTGTGAAGGTTAGCTCATTGCATGCGGTAAGAGATATTCCTAAGATAATCAAGCCTACAAGTACTATGTGCAAGGAATGTTAGATTAGAGAACAAGGATAAGTTTCAAGTCCAAAGAGTATTCTTCCTCTAGACCATTGGAGCCGGTACATACTTATTTGTGTCCATACCTACCAAAACAAAAATTCTAAAAGGAGAAAGGTATTTCAAGCTTTTTATTGATGATTTCTCTAGGATTGCATGGGTTACATTATTGAAAGATAAATCTGATGCTTTTATTAGATTCAAGATTTTCAAATCAATGGTTGAGAATAAAATGAATGCTAAAATAAAATGTTTAAGGTCTGATAGAGGAGGTGAGTTCACTTCAAATTAGTTTAATGATTTTTGTGAAAAAAATGGAATAAAGAGGCATATATCTACTGCTAGAACTCCTCAAAAAAAAAGGTAGTGGGAAGGAAAAATAGGGCTTGTTTGATGAAAAAATACTAACACAATCTAATCTAGAAACACTTAGAAACATCTTAATGGATTGTGGAAATCTGTTATCACTAAAAATTAGGAGTCTCAAGATATGGAAAGGACCATGTTGATGGAAGTAAATATGCTTGATGCTTATTGGAGAGAAACAGTTCATACTGAAGTCTATATTCTTAACAAAGAATTTTTAAGATTGAACAACACTAAGACTCCTTATGAGTTGTGGTATGGAAGACCTAAAATTGTTAGGTATTTTAGAGTCTTTGAAAGAAAATGCTACATCAAAAGAGATGAAGATTTGTTGGGTAAGTTTGATTCAAGGGCTAATGAAGGTATATTTTTGGGATATTCATCTCAAAGTAAAGCATACAACTGCTATAATAAAAGACTGGGAAGAATAGTTGAAAGCTCTAATGTGAAGGTTGATGAAGATCTACATCAAAATATGAATGAAATTGAGGATTGTGCATCTGATGCACCTCTCTTCTCATATTAAGAAGAATAATAAGTTGAAGAGAAAGAACATACAATTGAAAAGCACAACAAGACCCCTACAAAGTATGTTCAAAGAAATCATTTAGAGGATCAAATTATTGGAGATAAGAGTGAAGGAGTGGTGACCAGAAGAAGGCTTGCAAAGTCAAGTGATGATGAGGGCGCAAACCCGAGACACAGAAAATAACCCACAAATTAGAGAATAATTTTATTATTCAGAAAATGAAACTTCTTACATGCAGAGGATCTCAAATCCCCAAGTTCTACAACACATGCAAGCTACAGAAAGCTACAGAATAACCCTTTCGCAATATGCGAGCTTGTCCCCAAAAAGTTACCCAAAATTAGAAAACCCGCCCATAAATAGAGCTCCTCATTTGTTTGGAGCCAAAACAACATTCAATTTGAGTTTAGGCGGTTTGGTGCCGAAAATTTACAACATGAAGTTCAAATTTCAAAAGAGCATTTGCAATGGTATCTTCTAGAAAGTGCCGCCAACTTCAAGGTCATAACTTTTGATCCGGACTTCGATTCGCGAACCGCTCGAACCGCTGGAAAGGTCTCAAGTCAAGAACGACTTCAAACCTACACCAATTTCGCAAGTTTCGGGCCATTCCAAGCTCTAAGTGCCCTCAAATCCCACTCGAAAGAAGATTTTCAAATGCAAATGGCAACGAAACTAAAATTGCAATATCTTTCAACCCAGGAATAGAAAATAAAAACATGAATTGGGAATTTTCATTATGACGAAAAGGGTATCCAAAAATATAAAAACATCTAAAAATGAGAAACTTGAAATTTATATTTTTGGGTGATGCAAGATTGTTTGAATTAATCGGATGCTCCTCGCATCGCACACTCAGGTAATTTTGAGAAGACCTCACATTGTGCCCCAGATATTGAGGAAACCCAACCAACGCCTTAGATAGCCAAAATTAATTCCTTCAACAGCTCCTTCCTTCCATTTCAATTTTATATTCTTCATACTAATTGTCAGTAATTCTTCCCACACCCATCATCCAAAGATTGCTCTTTTCAATCTCCTCCTTCCTAAGTAGGTGCTGGAACTCACACTGCTCCATCATTGGTGCCTCCTCCGTGCTACCTTCAGATACTCATTAAATCTGAAAGTTGAACACAGTGGGGAAAGTCGTTGGATTCCACTGTGCAATCCTACCTCACATGCATTCCCCCGAATCATGCTTCTCGTAGAAACTAAGGTGGACCTAACTTCTTTCATCTTCAATTTGTTATGTTCCCATCCCGAAACCTTTCTTCCTGCGACCACTATCACCAACTTAAACCTTTATACCTCCTTTTGACCGCTTTAGCCTTACATCGCATATTCATCTTGTTAATATGTTCTTCATCTTCTCATGTATATCCTTGATGTGTTCTCGCAAAATCTTCGCTTCAAGACGCTTTTCCTCCGGTCCATCTTTCCCCACCGAGCCACCAGGGCTACCTCCATACACAATCTAGAACGGTGATCTACTAGTGCTTCTGTTGACATAATTGTTGTAAGAAAATTCTACCTGGGGTAAGATCAAGTCCCATCCCTTGGGTTTATCTCCTACCAAACATCTCAGTAGGTTACCCAGACTCCTATTAACAACCTTTGTCTACCCATCTATTTGTGGATGGTGTGCAGAACTGAACTTCAACTCTATATTTAGCTTCTTCCACAAGGTCCTCCAAAAGTACCCACAAATTTGGTGTCACGATTTGAAACAATACTGGCGTGCACCATGTGTTCACCACTCCTTGAAGGAACAAGTCGCTAATGGACTACACTGCTGGGTCTTCTCGAATAGCGGAATGAAAATGTGTCATCGAAAAACCCGCTTAACCACCACAATGAATCATTTTCTTTGCGCTCCTTGGCAAAACCAAGAACAGTCCATACTTTATATCCTCCTAAGGTCTTCCGTATGGTGGGTGGTCACATAAGCTCCTCAGATGGCTCACTCCTTTAGCCATCTGACACACCCTACAACTCTGCATAGACTTCTTCACATCTTGTGATAACTAAGGCCAATAATAATGCTCACTGATAATGGCAATGGTCTTATCCCGACCAAAATGTCATGCCATTCCTCCACTATGCTTCTCCTTTATCAGCTTCTCTCTCATGGAACTCCTTAGGATACACAATTGACTTCTCTTAAATAACATGCCATCCTGGATTATGAAATCCAGCCACCTTGTCATGTCCATCAATAGCCCTGCGCTTTCCAAGCTCGCAAAATCAGGATCTCTATAATGCCTTGAGTTCATTGAACCCAACCACTTAACTGCATCTTTGTCATCAATGTATGCTCCTACTTAAGGCATCCGCAACGATTTGACTTCCCACTTATGTTTCAAAACAAAAGTGTATAACTCGCAAAAAACTCTACCCATTTCATATGCCCCACTTAATTCTTTCTCCTCGACTATTTATGTAATCAAGTATATTCGGCGATCAAGAGGAGTAGGTAAACAAATTCCTTTGGCAACAAATAATGTTCCATTTCTTTAATGCTTGAACTATTGCATAAAACTCCCCGATCATATATAGAATACTTTCTCTCACATCATTTAACTTTTCACCGGAATAGGCAATGGGCTTACCTTCTTGGCTCATCGCTCAATGGTACAACCATCGGGCATCACAATCAAACACCTTGTTGAAATCGGGAGAGCTTAGAACAGTTGCCCATCACCTCTTCCGCTTCAACGCCTTTTAAAACTTTTTGCCGCTCCGTCTAATTTGAATTTTTCTATCCCCTCTCATTGTTTCAATCAAGGGTGCACAAATAATACTGAAGTTTCTAATGAACTTCTATAAAAACTAGCCAAACCATGAAAATATCTCACCTCAGTAGCAGTTCTTGGGGTAAGCCATTCTATAATAGCCTTCACCTTCTCTGGGTCCATCTTTAGACCTTCCACGAGACAACAAACCCCAAGTACACTAATTCTCTTCACAAAACTACACTTCTCGCATTAATCAATTTCTCTCTTAATTTCTCTAAAGGTTCTCTCGAATATGCATCGATGCTCATCCAACGCTCATCGAAAATCAAATATCATCTAAATACACACAATAAAGCCTTAGAAATTATTTTTAGTACCTCGCCTGAGCCGCATGAATTTCGTGTTTCTGCATTGGTTAGCCCAAAAGGCCATGTGAGACTAACCACTGCATAAAAGTCTCTTGGTCTTGAAGGCAGCTCCATTCATCTCCTCTGGATCCGGGTGATATCCACCTTCGTGATCAATCTTTTGTGAAGCATCGAGCTCCACTCAACAGTCCATCGTGTCATCCATCCTCGGGAAACTGCATTTGATTGTAATCTGCAGGCTCGTAACTGCATAATATCCTCCACTCCCCATCCTTCTTCGATGCTAGTACTACATGTACTGCACATGGGCTCAAACTCTCTCGAATCAAACCCTTTCTCAACAATCCTTGAACTTGTTTGTTCAACTACTCATTTTCTGCAAGAGTCATTCTATGAGCTGCCTTATTTGGCAAACTAGCTCCAGGAATCAAGCCAATCTGATGATTGATCTTCCTTATTGGTGGTAAACCCTCAGGTACATTATCAAAAAAAATATCCTGAAACTCATCCACATCCCAGAAACTTCTTCTGGAACCTTCTCACTATCTTCCTTACTCACTCTAGGAATCAATGCATAACACACACGCTCATGCTTCATACCTTCTAAAAATTTTCTTCCATCTACATAACAAATTCTAGCACTAATGCATACCTTTTCTTCTCGATCTCCTTCGTGGGGTTTCCAACTTTGTGATCAACCCATCCTTTGTCAAGGAACAAGTGTTTGCATGGCCATCATGTATAGCTTGCCTATTGAACTGCCATGGCCTCCCCAACAACATGTGACATGCATCCATGGGGATGATATCACAGAGTACCTCATCATGGTAGCTCCCGATCTTGAACTTTACTAGGCACTGCTCATTGACCAAAACTTTGTGGTCTTTTCTGTAACCAGGCAATCCGATACGGACGCGGGTGCTTTTCCCTCTTCAGCTTCAACTTTGTGACCATCTCCTCTGACACCAGATTATCGGTGCTCCCACCATCAATAATGACCTCACAAGATTTTCCTTCACACTTGCACCTTGTGCGAAACAAATTCTTCCTCCCTCGTTCCTTTTCCTCGCTCACCGTGGCTCCTAATCACTAGGCTTCTCCCTTCAGCATCATCTGAATGTTCAGATTGGGCCTCCTCATCTGCATGTGCAACCCTTCCATGACCTTCTGGCCTTTTGTCTACCCTTGGTGTTGTGGACATTCATAGGCTCGATGTCCTTCCTCACCACACTGGAAACATGTTCCTTTGAAACCACCTCTTCCAGATCTTTGTCCATATCTCCCTCGTCCTCTACCTCTTTGATCACCACTGTTTTGATCACGAGGGCAGTAGAAGTTGTCATTCATTTGGCTTCGGCTGGTACCCACATCCTCACTTTTCTTTTCATCATCATTTCGGCTTCCTGAAGGTCTTCCATTGCCCCTTCCGCTTTGACCTCTTCGTCCTTTTTTCTTGCCATCAAATCGTTTGTTCAACTTCTCTTCCACCTTTAGAGCAAATTGATACACGTCCTCAATGGTGGTCATTCTGACTAGGCTTAACTCCTCCTGAATGCTCGGTCGTAACCCATTAAGATATCAGGCTACCTTCTCCTTATTGGCCTCTGTGTGACCCATTCTAATGATTATCCTGTGAAAATCTTCAGTATATTCTTTCACAGATCTACTTCCTTGCTTCAACCCTTGCAATTTCTTCAACAGATCTAACTCGTAGTCCACTGGTATGAACTGCTTCTTCAGCTTCTCTACCATGCGATCCCATCTGGTGATCTTGACTTTTCCTCTTCGATTTCTTTCCAACTGGACCTCTTTCCACCAAATACTGGCATGGCCCTTCAGCTTCATTTTCGCAAACTTAACCTAATCTAGGTCCTCTATTTCCTCATACTCAAAATATTCTTCTAACTCATTGATCCAGTCGATCAACTCTTCTGGGTTCAGACTTCCGAAATAACTGGGGACTTCTGCTTTGGGTCTTTTCCCGATCTTCGAAATGGCTCTTATTAGCCGCATTTGGTCTTGATCAATTGTTTCTTCTTCCTCTTCTACATCTGAACCTTCTTCCTCTCCTTCATCCTCACTTTCCTCCCTCGGGTTTAACCCTCTTCTCAACTGCTCTTGTAACGCATCAACCTGTCTCTGGAGGGCTGCCAGTGCATCTCTTCCACCAGCATTTTTGCCACCTCGACCACCTGACACCACCATGCCTACCAGGCACCACTCTTGGAGGCATCTTTCTTGACCTTGACCCACAACCATGGTCCTGGTGCGAACTGCCTCACGATCGGCGATCTGTCCATATGCTCAAGAAAACCTGCTCTGATACCACTTGATGAGGGCGCAAACCCGAGACATAGAAAATAACCCACAAATTAGAGAATAATTTTATTATTCAGAAAATGAAACTTCTTACATGCAGAGGATCTCAAATCCCCAAGTTCTACAACACATGCAAGCTACAGAAAGCTACAGAATAACCCTTTCGCAATATGCGAGCTTGTCCCCAAAAAGTTACCCAAAAATTAGAAAACCCGCCCATAAATAGAGCTCCTCATTTGTTTGAAGCCAAAACAACATTCAATTTGAATTTAGGCAGTTTGGCACCGAAAATTTACAACATGAAGTTCAAATTTCAAAAGAGCATTTGCAATGGTATCTTCTAGAAAGTGCGCCAACTTCGCGGGGTCATAACTTTTGATCCAGGACTCCGATTCGTGAACCGTTCGAACCGTTGGAAAGGTCTCGAAGTCAAGAACGCACTCAAAATCCGCTACGCCAATTTCGGAAAGTTTTGGGGCCATTCTGGAAGCTCTAAGTGCCTCAAATCCCACTCGGAAGATTTTCAGGTGCAAATTTGGGAAACTAAAACTACAATAACTTTCAACCCAGGAACTGAAATGAAAACCCGTAAATTGGGAATTTCATTATGATGAAAAGGGTATCCAAAAATATAAAAACATCTAAAAACTGAGAAACTTGAAATTTAACTATTTTTAGGTGATGCAAGATTGCCCTTACACCACTAGATGCTCCTGCATCAAGTGAACAAGTAAACTTATATTTGTTATCAAAGATAGAACCAAAAACTTTTGTTGATACCAACAAGGAATAAGGATGGGTACAAGCAATGGAAGAAGAATTGAATTGAATTGAGAAGAATCATACTTGGGAATTGGTTCCAAGGCCTATAGAAAAAAATGTGATAGGAAAAAAGTGTTTTCTCAGGAATAAGTTGAATGAAGATGGAGAAGTTGTCAGAAACAAAGCAGGACTAGTCTGGAAAGGCTATTCACAGGTAGAAGGAATTGATTTTGAGGAGACTTTTTCTCTAATAGAAAGAATGAAAGTAATCCAAAAGTTTCTTGTTTTTTCTACCCATAACGACTTCAAGTTATATCAAATGGGCGTTAATTCAGATTTCTTGAATGGAGATTTGGAAGAAGTCTACATAGAGGAACTTGATGGATTATGGTTATCAGAAGAACCAAACATGGTATGCAGACTCAAAAAGGCATTGTATATTATAAAACAAGATCCTTGGGCTTGGTATGTAAGGCTGGATAAATACTTTATTCAACAAGGATTCAAGAAAGGTACCATAGGTAGTAATCTTTACTTCAAAATTGAGGATGAAAGAATTTTGATAGTTTTTGTATATGTTGATGATATAATATTTGATAGAAATGATGAAATGTACAAGAAGTTTGTTGAAGAAATGTAGAAGGAATTTGAAATGTCAATGATAGGTGAGTTGTCCTTCTTTCTTGGTCTTCAAATTGCTCAGCTAGATGATGGTATATTTATCTCTCAAGCAAAGTATGTCAAAGATATGTTGAAGAAATTTGGTATGGAAGATTGCAAACCTGTGAGTACTCCTATGGTTATTGGTTGTCATTTGAGAAAAGATGATGAGTCTCCCTTGGTTGATCAAACTTTATATAGATCTATGATTGGAAGCTTGTTGTATTTAACTACTTCAAGACCTGATATGATGCATGTGGTATGTTAGGTTACAATATTTCAAGTTAATCCTAAAGAAACTAAAGTGAAGGAAGTCAAGAGAATCTTTAGATACTTAAAAAGAGTACTCCAGATTATGGATTATGGTATCAAAAATGTAATACACTAATGTTGATTAAGTTGGTTGTGTTGATGATAGGAGTACCAATGGTGGTGCTTTATTTTTAGGAAGCAGATTGGTTTCATGGCATAATAAGAAGCAAGATTCAATATCTTTGTCAACAACAAAAGCAAAGTATATTGGTGTAACATCTTGTTGTACTCAAGTGTTGTAGATGAAGCAAACCTTGGATATCTAGATAAAGTATGATGAGCCTATTCCAATTCTATGTAATAACACAATTTCTATCAATATTTCCAAGAATCTAGTGATGCACTCTAAAACCAAGCACATATCAATCAGGTATCAATATTATAAGTGTTATAGATAATAATAGGATGATCCCACAATAATGTGTCCCACTTTTGGTGAAAGTGAGACATTGAAATCAACAATTTTTTTTAAAAAATCACTTTTTGACACCTATAACAATTAAACCATTAAGAATTGTGAGATGATGTGAGCTAGTGATCTTGGGATTTCATGTGCAGATTTTAAATGTATATATTTTTAAAATTTAGGAAATAATTTATGATTCTTTTTCAATAATTTTTAATAACTTGCTTTTTATAGTCAATTTTTTTAAAAGTGACATTTATACCATATAGCTTAACTTTTTTATAGAATTGATAAAATTATAATTTTTTTAACATAGATTCATAACACCAATATCTAGTGTGAAGATATTTTTCATAATTTATTGTTGCATATATTTTAATTAATTTTTGATGTGGGATTATTTGTAATTTAAACATAGTTTTGTACCATACAACATAACATTTTCTATATGTATCCAAATTAAATTGTTTTGTGCGTATATAAGGACTATTATACCTAGTGCACATATATTTTCTAGAAATTTTTAATCTATTTTACTATTTTTTCCATGTGTGTGAAACACAGGCCTTTTTTTTTAATAAAGGCTAGTAGCCTATATATATTATTAATTATAAATAGGAAATACAATATATCATTACACTTCAAAATTGATAATACTTTGATTAGACCCATTTGCAACACTTTCTAGCTATGATCCTATGCCATTCTATTGTATACATAGCCATAAGCATAATATATTATGATATTTACAAAAAAACAATAATATATTGCAATTGACGTAGCCTGGGGAAGACCTCTTGGAATTGCCTGATGCAGGGGTTTAGCCAAAAACGTGCATTTGACAAAAAATTGTGCTTGTCAGCACCAAAACTCCTTTTTCCATGACTTATCAACTATAGCTTGCATATCAAAGCCACCTATTAGCACCAAAAACTTCCATCAACGCTTGAAAACTTTTTCTATAGACATGACTAGAAATCCTTCTTTGATTACCAAGCCCAAAAAGAACTATTGCAGCCAGCTTCTTACTCTTCCATCTGCATAATCTCTGGAGAGTTGTTTCCTTGCTCTTCATTTCCCACTTCCATTTTCTGGGAGTTGGATGTGGCATTCATATCAAGGAAAACATGGTGGCAATGGGGATTGAATGCTTGAGTGAGAGCCAATGAAATATTCTAAAGCATATGCTGAGGTATCCCCTACGATGTTGGAGGAGCACTTACTAGTTGACAGTGATTTACACAGGCTGTTGCATGGTAACAATTATGGTGAAATATAAAAGACACATAATGGTACTTCTCCCTAAAGCATTTAGAAATTTCCCTTCTCGGGTGGTGACTGTATCTTGACAAAGCCCTATTGAGATGACTTGGATCACTAAGCTTAAGAGATAGCTTTAAGGCATCAAAGACATTGATGAATGCTCTATTGTGGGGTACGAAATGTGGTGGGAAGATTCCACCAACATAGCCATCACCCATACCAAAAACATATTTTTGGGTGCAAACCAAGAGGGCATCATTCTGGAGGAATACCTCATTAACCATTTTTTCTACAATTAAATTCACTGAATCTAGGTATTGCAACATGTCCATGAGATTAGAGATAAAAATAGACAAAATATTTGAAGGAATAGTAACCTTCTTGACTTAGGGTGAAGGATTTTCATCCCGATGACAAATTTGAGGCATTTGTAGCCACAAGGACAATGAAGCTTGAACAATGATTGTAGTTGAGCTTCATCCAAACTACCTAAGAACGGTAACTCCCGCCATTGAACTAGAAACCACACTCAAAAATTATTTGGTTGATAATCCATCCCTATTGTCAAATTTTTGACCACCACACCACCTTAGCCTGAGCTCTTGCAATCCTTCATTAAGCTTTAACCCTTAAGTGAATAGAGGATAGAAACTCTTAGCTTCTAATGAGACTGCATAATCTTACAGACAAATTTTATGTTGCCATTGTTTATTTTCTTTGGGCGAATAAATAGAGGAGATTTGTCAGATATCATAATCATTAATGATGACTTAGTATTAGGAGTGAACAAATATTTTCCATACCATTAGAAAAATCACATGTAGCAAATGTTGTAGAGTCCTCACACGCCTCCAGAATAAGTAGGAATATATGGGCCTTTAATACACAAGAGATTTTCGTACCGAATTCCCTGAAAGCATACCATGGATTGATTAGTTATATTCACTTGCAATCATGAAACAAATGTTAATACATTTGAGGGGGAAAAAAGTGTGAAATCCAAATGCACCACAACATATAAATGGCATCACTGGTTTGCTCTGAATTTTCCTGAGGTCGTCCTGAGGAGTACGAGTTCAGTGAGTCACACATGTATTTACTTACATCAGAAACAAGCAACTAATAGCTTCTTACATCACATTGGATTGGGAATGTTCCCTGATTCGATTCCTATCAATGTGAACCTGAGAGCTCATGATTTAACATACACCCAAATCTTTGTGCAAACATTTGGCACTGGAACTTGTGTACCCTCAAATTTGAAAGTAGACCATTTCCATGGAAGCATTTCCCTGCTAAGAAAACTATGCCACATAAGCCTAGCTTGCTTACTAGAGTCGCTACATCAGCCATTTTCCACGAGTCTGACTTGCACAATTAGAGTGCCAAGGACCGCCCTTACTACTTATGCATAAATATTTGGCATAACCCCGATGTAAACAAAAAAATTATCTTTTCCTCTAAGAGAGTGAAAGCTAGGCATTTAAATGTGTAGAGGAGTACCCTCCCTTAGTAGGATTTCTTCAAATTTAGGAGGCATTTTCCCTAGCACAATCATATGAGTGACTTCATCAGGTGTTTGGTCACAACCAAAGTTAGCTAGATAATTTTCCATACAATTTCCTTCTCCATAGACATAGATAATGTGGTAGTATTCTATTTTGTCGAGTAAGGTCCAAATCTGTTTAACTATGTACCCAAGCTTCTAGTTAACAATCTTGTGTTCCCTTGCATGCATTTTTTAGGATCAAGTAGTCTCCCTCTATTTGAAGTTTAGATAACTTGAGAGAAATTGCTAGCTTTAACCCTTGAAGTAGAGCTTGAACCTCAGCTGCATTATTAGTCCCTATTTTCAATTTAAAATATTTCGCACATAATATCAATCATATATAGTCCTTGATTGCAACTCCAGCTCCTAAAGAGCCTGGATTCCTCCTTGTTCCCCTGTCAAAGTTTAATTTGAATAAACCTGCTGGAGGAGGCTTCCAAGAGATTTTTTCCCTATTAACTTTTTGGACTAGCTAATGTAGGCTCCCTTTGAAAGGCAGTTTAAGAAGAGGTCATTTTCTCATTAGCTTTGAATCCCAGTCAGTAAAGTTTGAACCAACATGTTTTACTTTTTGCACATACCCATTTACTATCTCTGAGATTGACATCTCCAACCTGAGTAATAACTGATCCATGTTGAGTTTTTCTTTCCTAAAGATACATTTATTTCTTTCCCACTAGTGGCCCATGTTACTGAGGTCAGGATGATGGACCAAATGCTTGAAAAAATGAGCTTTTGTAAGCCTCTAGCCAACTTGAAAACAATTTCCAAAGTGTGTTGGGAAATGTCGATTGCCAATTCATTTTTGATACTACATGTAACCAACATGCTTGAGCTATTAGACAATGTAAAACTAAATGGTTGACATTCTTAGGTTCTTTTCCACATATGACACATTGAAATGGCCCTGCTATCCCAAGCTTTGTTAGCGCGCCACTTGTCAATATTTTGTGCTTTATAGCTAACCATGAAAAACAACTAGCTTTGGGTAAAACCTTTGAGTTCCAATAAAATTTGTATGCTCTTTGCACTCCTTGTGGAGTAGCTTGGGAAACTAAATTGTAACCCTCTTTAAATGAATAGCTTCCTGACTTTTCTTTTGTCCAAACCATCCTATCTGCACCTAAGTAAATGAAGACAATCCTTTTAAAGAGAGCAGATTGAATGAGTATTTTGTGAGCAACACTGATGGGCACATTTGAAAAGTCTGTCCATATGACTTTCCCTGTCAGTATATCAACATGATGAACATAGTCCTTGACCCTTGAGCCCTATCATTCAGATAAATATTTTTTAGAAGTTTGAAAATTGTGTAAACCATTTAAGACTGGGTAGCCATTCCATGAGTCTTTCCAGAAAAAAGCCTAATTCCCGTCATTTACTTCCCAAGACAAGTGTGGAAGAATGACTTTTCTATAGGAGACAAGAAAATTCCACATTACAAAGCTTGTGGGTTGATTTCACACTATTAAAATTCTTGATGGATTTAGATTATCCAAATACTTATGCTTCATGATCCGACACCATTTTAAGTGATACTTTATATACATGCGCCAAACCATTTTAGCACCTAGTGCTAGGTTCCTTTCCGCCAAACTGTGTAACCTTGCACCCCCTTTTAGTTTTTGTAGACACATTGTTTCTAGGGATATTAAAGGAAACAAAAGATTTGTTGTCTAAATTTCCAGTCCATAAAAATATTCTAATCAGCATTTGAATTTTTTGTACAATGGATTTAGAGGCCTTTAAAACTGACATAAAGTAATTTGGAATTGATGAAAGGACATATTTCACCAATAAAATTCTTCCTAACAAAGACAACCATCTCCCTTTCCATTAAATAATTCTTGATTTTATACTAAGAATAATTTTGTGTCAATGAGAGATCTTGTCCTGACCTGTAAAAAAAGGGAATACCAAGATATTTATAGGGGAGTTGTGCTTTTTGGAACCCAAGCAACTTCACAATCCATTTTTCAACTAATGGTTTTGTGTTAAACACATACACTTTTGATTTGCCCTCATTAATCTTTTTCCTAGAAGCAAAGGTATACCTGTCTAATAGTGTTTTGATATGTTCAACTTCTACAACAATGACCTTTCCAAAAAGAAGTCTATCATCAAAAAATAAAGAGTGGGTCGCTGATATGGATGTGTTGGGGATACGAATTCCATGTATGATTCCCTATTCATGAGCATTACAAAATGATCTGCTCAAGGCCTCCACTAAGATAATGAAGAGAAAAGGCGAAAGAGGGTCACCTTGATGCACTCCTTGAGTGGATCGAAAAAAAATTATAGGTGATCTGTTAATCAACACTGAGAACTTGGCACCTGACAAGCAGGACATGATCCATTTGCACTATTTTTGAGAGAAACCAAACCTTTGTAGCACCTACTTCAAAAAAGACCATTCCACCCTATCATATACCTTTTTCATATCCAATTTTATGATCATAGATGATAGCTTATTCGCAACTATAGAATGAATGACTTCATGTGCAATAATATCTCCTTCTACCATTTCCCTTCCAAACACAAAACCCCCTACTCTACAGATATGATTTTGGGCACCAAAGGATGTAAGTGGAGATGCATAGCCTTTGTGAAAATTTGGTATATCACATTAAAAAGAGAAATTGTTCTAAAATCTAAAAAAGTTCTAGGTGAGTCTATCTTTGGAATGATAGCAATGTGAGTTAAGTTGAATTTCTTTAGCATTCCACCTATCTTTCTTGACTCCTCTAGTGCATTTAAGACATCAATTCCAATAAAGTCCCAACATTTCTGGAAGAAATTTTTTGTAAATCCATCAGGACCTGGTGCTTCCTACCTCCAATACACTTCTTCTCTTGATAACAGCCCCTTCCATTCTTATTGCAATTGCATCTACTCTTCAAAAAGTGCATCATATAACCCATTAGCAATGATGAGCTCATTAATCTCAGAGAGTCTCTTGTACACCAAGTCTTTCTACACAAAAATATTCTTAAAAACTTGACAGTTCTAAATTTTAATATGTTACTTCAAGTGATCCAACTTCTTACTCAATTGGTACATGCGAGAACCACTACAGAAAGGAGCATTTAACCACCATTGTCTTAACCTATCCAAGAACTAAGGGTTTCGAAACCACATTGCCTCAAATTTGAAAGAAGATTTTCAATCTGTCTTGATTTTATTTTGAGATAGAACTAAGGAAATTGTAAAATGATTTGAAGTTGAGAATGGAAAAATTTTAGATGACAAAACGTAATCAAATGTTACCCAATTTGGAGAAGATAGAAACCTATCTCTTTGTTATTTGAAGGAATTTTTTCCTCCTTTTTTTCCAGGTAAACTTTCCATTTAGTGGGATGATATCAATAAGTGCATTGTCCTGTATCAAGGAGGAGAAATCTTCCATATCCTTCTTGGAGGGGCATATACCACCTTTTTTTCCTCCAATTATTTTATTGCATTGAAATCCCTCGCAAGAATAACTGTCTTGACCCAATAATTCAATAGATTCCTTCAACTTGTCCCACAACAATTTTTTACCCACTAAAGTAGTTGGGCCATAAACATTTATTACCCAAAAAGATAGGTCAAAGTGTGTCACTTTCATTAATTGCCAATTGGGCTCACATGTAACATTGCTAACACATATAGATTTGGGATTCCATAATGATATAAGACCTCCTGAATTACCTTGTGAAGGCGAATGTGAAGAGTTCCACTAGGACCAACTCTTTGAGAAATTACCAAAAGATTCAGTTGTTATTTTTGTTTCTTGAAGAAGTACCAAATCAGCCCTGCAGGCATCTAGCTGCTGCTTGACTTGGACTCTCTTGTCAAAGGAATTAATGCCTCTAAAATTCCAAGATATAATCCTCATAACCTCCTAGGATAGAAAACAGGCTCTCCTTGGTCTTTTTTGTATCGAACCACCTCCCATTTGAGCATCCAATGTGGATTGGATCCTTGGTTCAATTTCTTCTTGCAATTCAGTTGTTAAGGATTTTCTTCCTCACTTGGCAGGTGACTTTTTGTTGGAGGAAGAAGATAGAAAATATTGAGAGATAGGTGATGACATAGGACCATCTTTCTCTTCCCCTTCCATCAGTATATCAGAATAATTTTCTTCTATCAATTTTTCTCTGACAAAAGTTAAGGCTTCATCTACAAAACTTTCAAGTTCTTTATCTAGGGGCATGATAAAAGATAGACAAGTTTTGGTCATTTGTATTTAGGACATAATTGTCATTGATAATGTCATCCTTTAATTAACTATCAAACACCCTCAACACTTTGGCCAATTGATTTTTCACACCAAAATTCAACATCAATGCACACAGATTCAAATGAGAAATACTGGCAAACTTAAACTAAGGGGTGAAGCAATTTAAAGTTTGAAAAAATACCTTAATTGATGATAAGAAATGTTTAGCCCAACCTTGAGCAAAGGAAATAGATATGGAGCTAAGGGCTTGAGGCCACCAATAGAAGGAACCATGTCCATATTAACAAGATTAACAGAAAATAAACCTTTGTTTCTTCCTGCACACTTTGGAGGCTCAGCCCGAGAATCATAAAAAGCTTGCTCTATCTGATGAAAGACTAGAGTATCTAGAATAACTTCACTACACACTTTCCCTAACTAGTAACAAACATGAGTCTCTGGAAAAACCAATTGCTGATTAGTGTTGCTTGAAGGCACAAAGTTCGGTTTTGACCCAGTGAAACCCTGTCGCCAACCCTGAGGAATATCCATTCCCTTAACCGAAGGAGAGAAAACCAAAGTAGTTGCAAGAGGGGACAATGCTTGTGAGGGAGAAGGTGTAATTTGAGGGTTGAGTGAATCGAGAACCTCCTTACCATTTTCCATTGCTTTAGGAGACTTCATTTGACAAGAGGAAGTAGGATGAGCAGGGAAATGACAAAGATGGCATATTTTAGATGGATCTTCAAAAACCACCTTTTGCTTCCACAGTCCATGTGAAGATTTGATGTTCAACATGGTAGGTAATTTCTTAGTTACATGAATGAGGAGACATATTATAACATGCATAGAAGGGTTATCAAAAAATTACAAATCCTAATGGACATATATGCCAAGTTGATTCCCCAGAATTTCAATAATTTGGGTCTCTCTATATTTGAGAGGAAAACCCTGTAATTGGACCCAAAAAGGGACAAACTTAATCACAGACTGAGTGGGAAAAAAATTTGGAGACCATGGCAATGTGAAAAGACCATTCCCATCACAAATCCAAGCTTTTTTCCTATAGACAGTGTTCCAGAAGTCTTTTGTAGAAAAGATAACTACAAGGAACCCTTCCCCCTTGTCTAAATAGAAAACTTGATTAGACCCCTCCCAATTTTGAAAAACTCAACTTTGCAAAAAATTTAGATCTAGGATAAAATTCCAAAACTTATAGATAATGGCGACCTCCTGAAAATCCTTGACTTGCAAGTGAAGCACATCATCTTTGAGAGTAAGGTTGACCATCCCCAACTGCATTTTGTTGGTGCCATTGCTAGTTTGGGACCCAGTCCTTCTTGATGGGAATGGGTTGAGTCGGAACCCTACCAGAGCCCTTGGAGTGAAAACCTTGACCTTTTTGACCCTAGGTGGAATTGAAAGGTACATTTTGATCCCCACTGTTAGAAGATTGTGTTTTTTGACCAATATTGGGTTTAATATTTCCCTTACCCTTAAGATGTTCATGTGCCTTGTGGCCCTGATGCAAAGAATCCGCAGATCTAAAAGACTTGTGACCTTGAAAGACCCTATTGTTAACATACATAGAATTTGGGAATGTCAGAGGAGAATGACCCGATGGCTTGAACCTCGTCATCTTTGACTGAGAAATAGCAATATTATTTGGAAAAGTGGTTGGATGTGGGATCGAAGCCTTTGGATTGAAGGGAGCTCCAACTTTGATAGGGATGGAGTTTGGGAAAGATGTCGGAGAAGAGATATAAGCAACCATATCAGACCAGCGTTGAGAACAAGATGAAGCTATAGATTTCACACTAGTTGACGAGTTTGATTCGTAGATATAAAAAATTGGTTGCTTTCCTCGAAATAAAGAAAAAAATAAAATCAGATGATTTAAAAATTAAAAAATTAAAATCAGATGATTTAAAAATTAAATTTTAGAAAAAAAAATGTTATTTTCTTTCTTTACAACAAGGGGGTCCCTGCGACCCAGCCCAGCAACCCATACCTTGGGTACCTAGGGAAAGCTAGGGCGAGACTAGCCCCCTGCAAGTGAGATCCCTCGCTAGGAAGAAGTCCCATCTCTTAAACCCGGGAGAGAGTTGAACCCAAGACCAGTGGGGAGAAAACCCACTGCCCAAGCCAACTCTGCTACCCGTGCGGGCTAGAAAAAAAATATGTTATTGTAAATATTTTTTATTTTTTAGGGAACAAGACAACCTCTCGGTCCAAGGGAGGTGTGGTAGATTTATATAATTTTTAGGATTTATATAATTAGTTATTTGTTTATAGGATATTTATTGTACTAAATTTTAAGCATTGGTTCTTTATGTGGTTTTAAAGTAGTTATGATACTTAGGAGGGAGGAGTGATAGATTTATACCAATCATTTTAGTTATTTGTATATTATTATGTTTATTGTACTAAATCTTTTACTTGTTGGTTGTTTGTGTTGGGTTTAAAGTAGTAGGTCAGATAGGTGTGGATTTATATAACTTTGTCGGATCATCCTATACATAATTAAATATTTGTGTATTATTATGAATATTAAACATTTGTTCATTATGTTTAATGTACTACATATTACATCTTGGTTGTTTATGTTAGGTTTAAAGTAGACAAGACAATCAATAAGTCATATAGAGAGGTGGATTTATATAACTTTGTCGGATCATCCTATACATCATTAGATATTTGTGTATTATTATGAATATTAGATATTTCTTAATTATTATGTTTATTGTATGAACTCCTAATGTCTTAGTTTTCTATAGTTAGTTTAAAGTAGGTTAGGCAATCAATAGGCTAGAGAGGAATAACATATTTATGTAATTTTTCCAGATCATCTTATACATAATTAGATATTTGTTCATTATTATGTTTACCATAATAAATTTCAAAATGCATATCAATGTACAAGTTGTTTACGGTAAGCTCAAAAGAAGTATGCTATATTTACATATTTGTTAGATCATTCTACACATAATTAGATATTTGTTCATTATTATGTTTACCATACTAAATCACAACATACATATCAATGTACTAGTTGTTTGCGGTAAGCTCAAAAGAAGTATACTATATTTACATTTTCATTAGATCATTCTACACATAATTAGATATTTGTCTATTATTGTGTCTATTGTACTTAGTGTCAATGTACATGCTGTCTACAATAAACTAGAAAGAGTATGTCGGATTTATATAATTTTGTCAAATCATCCTACACTTAAATTTAAATCTAAAATGTCTAAAGATCTATATTTATGTGGGACCATTCTATAAATAATTAGATATTTGTATCTTATCATGCTTATTGTACTACATTTCAATCAAATCTCAATCTATATTTATGTGGGACCATTCTATAAGTAATCAGATATTTGTCTCTTATCATGCTTATTGTACTACATTTCAATCAAATCTCAATCTTCTACTGACTGTTTAGAATGAACTGAGATGTACTAGATTCATATAACTTTGTCATATCACCCTACATTTAACCAGATACGTATCTATTTTTACATTTGCTGTAATGGCAATGGATCTTATAGAAAGATTATGACAACTTGAAGGTCACTCTCAATAGAGAAACCAAACTAGTGTTTACATTGGTTGGACTGTTTTAGTTCTTGCTTTATAATAAGAGGTGAGATGATAAATGGGAATGAAGTCAAACTCAAAGCAATACAGCTGGAGCTCCAGAGGTTTTAAAACGACGTACGCTCTCAGACAAATGAATTATTCCATGTTCATGTGAACACAAACGTCAGTTAGATGAAATGGCCATATTGGAATCTTTGTGGGGTCCTTGTATTATTGTAACTTTGTTCTTCAGGACTCAACTCAAAACTGGAGCGCCTCCATTTTATGTGGAGCTTGATTCTTTTCCCATCATACCTTTATAAAACTATTACATAATTTCAGCCCTCCTTTAAGATACTCATTGTCCTGCAATTATTGGGCTTCTATTCCTCTCTGATGGCGACTTCATAAGAGAGTGTTTTACACGTATTTGGATTCATGGCTGAGAATTGTGTGAGCATACTGTCGCCTTTAAAGGAATCATGATATTTTTGGGGTGTCAATAATGCAGAATTCTCATTGTGTAATCTTGTTGGAGTGGCTTTTGCTCTCATATGGTCATGCCTTCACCTATAATGCCCACCTGTTTCATCATGATGTAAAAGGGTATCTAGGGGTATTTATTTAATGGGCCCTCCACTTATGAAAGGAATCTAATAGTATCTTATAAGTAATATAAAATGAGACAGGTAAATTGGTTTATAAAGTTTTATAATAGTAAAAGTATTAAAAAAGAGTTAAAATTGGAATCTCTTATTATCTTCTAACAGGTCTTATAAAGTTTTACAGTGAAAAGATTAAAAAGATTTTTAAAAAGTTAAAATAGGAATATCTTATCATCTTCGAACAAGGTCTTCTAAAGTTTTATAATAGTAAAAATACTAAAAAGATTTTTAAGAGTTAAAATGAGAACTCTTTATCATTTGGAGAATAAGGTTCTTATTTAAACATCAATACAAGAATTAAGTATTGAAAAAACAAGTAGGGTCTTCATAGTAGACTAAAATATAAGAACTTAGAATTCAAATAATGATACCAACAATTATTTAAATCCAACACTTCCAACCCCATGTCATAGTGAAACCCTACCAAAGAACAAAAAAAAGACATGGACAAAGTCATACATTATCCATAAAACTAAGACACCACTTGTCAAATATCGCATTAAACCAATAAATAACCAAATATTGTCTCCACCATCACTACCACTCAATCTTCCAACCCTAGAGAAACACGTTTCACTCTTATCCACAATCTCCTTAACTATCAATGTAATGGGGTAAACTAGAGGATTGAATGAATTCAAACACATCACTTTCACTATTTCCTTTCTGTTTTTAGCTCATACATTGATTTACCATAAAATATGGGAACCTTGTGATTGCTAAAAACTTCCACAAACATGATAGTGAGTGATGAATCCAAAAATGCAACAAAAAGCTAACAATAATTTTAACAATAAAAACACCAAAATCTCTATTTCATCCTTCAACTAATAAATCAAAATAAATAAGAGTATTCCTCTAAAACGAAATCTACCATTCACGCATTATCTACCATAATTAAGATGCATCAAAAAAATAGTCAACTAATAACTTACCTAGAGCAACTAAAATTGATAAAAATAGCTAAAATGTTATTTTTAATAGTATTACATTTAAGCACAGTTGGACCTAAAAAAGTACCCATGACTCCTACATAACTAAATGAGTCTTAAGAGTGAATCTAAACCCAAGATCATAATTTGACACTAAGTTATTGAACTAGAAAATTCTAAAAAACTTGAAAATATTAAATTGTCGTTTTCAACCCCTATATGGTTGAATTTGGCTCTAAAACTTGGACCTAAAAATTTTTAGAAATCTTAAATAGATTGAATAACCCAAGAAAATTTATAAGGATAATTCAAAGCTACATAAACTAGAATAACTTAAACAATGCAAACCACCAACTCTGAGAGATACATGCAACATGTCAAGATGATAGAATTGTATTAAGAGCTTCCAAGATGCAAGAGTATAAGCTAGGTAGTGAGTTTATATAGAACTAAGGAGAGGATGAAGGTGAGGAATCCAACCAATAGGAATTGACCACCAAAAGTGGAAAAAGCCATCAAAAGTGGAAAGTGTTCCACCCTTTAAGGAAGGGGACACCACATCACCTTATCTCCTAGTTATTAAATAATAAATTCACTTTAAATTATTCTAAGCAAGCTAAATAAAAGTGTTGGAAAAAACTATAAATAAAGTCCAAAATAAATTAACCCACTAGGAAAATAAAAATCTACACCAACACCCCCTTAAGCACAACTTAGGAGGATGTAAGAAACGATGGGTCTCAAAAAATGAAGGCATGTTAGTACTCATGTACATATTGAATTGCCCCCAAAAAAGAAGTTTCCCCCATAAATAGAGAGAGAACACCCACCAAAATAGAGAGTGAAGAAGAGAAGGACTAAGTAACCCCCTGAAGAGGACACCAAACTCACCCCAAGAAAAACTTGCAAATGAAGGAACTTGCTCTCGGTGAAGGGTTTTTTGAATATGGATGCAGTTTGATTTGATGTCAAATAGTAGGGTAAGTGCACAAAGATGAGGGACCAAAAAGTGGCCACTCCACTTTTTCATTTTGAAATAGAGAAAACACGCTCACATTAGTGCATTATAACCAAAACGCAAGTGCATTATAATGCACTCACATTATGGTTTGGCTTTCACAAAATGTGAGTGTGTTATAATGTTCTCGCATTATGTGATTGTACAAAACACAAGCACATTATAACACACTCACATTTTGTCTTGCATTGGAACTTTGTCACTTTATTTTTTCTTTCTCTTTTTTTCTCTCGTTTCTTTCTCTTTCAGTGAAAGTATTAGTTGAAATTTATATATGGACATTTACTTTCTTATACTTTAATTTATATTTCATGTATATAGTTTCAAAAAGTTTCAAAGTGGTTTTATATCTCTAGGAGTTATAATGCAAATTCTAGTTTTTTGGAAGACCTTGTAATTAATGCTATTAAATTTCCACAATCCATAAAAATATTAGTAGTTATTTTTAGATTCGATTGTGTGTAATCTTTTTGAATCAACGTTTCAGATCACACTCCATGATCCATCATCAGGATAGAGAGCTCAAGGATATGAAAAATTGGTTTGTTGTAGACCCAACTAGTATAAAATGAGGTAGAAGGATGTTAGAGGGATAGGAGGCACAAGGCCCAAGGGATGACAAGAAAAGAAAATAATAATATTACAATTAAAATTAAAAGAGACAAATGACCATAAAAAGAAATGTCAACATATGAGAAAGAAGAAGAAACAAAAGACCAATTAAAAAGAAAATTAAAAGACCAATTGACCATTAAAAGAAATGTAAACATAAGAAAAAACAAAACAAAAGAGAATAATATAAGTTAACCAACTAAAAGAAATTACTAACAAGAAGACCAAAGAAAAAAAATTAAAAAAGGATGATCCAAAATGAACAAAAATAAAAAAAGAAAAACTTAAAATATACTATACATAATAGTAAAACTGAAAATAAATATTTAGTATATTAATAAATTTAAAGCATAAGAACAAAAAAACCTCAAAATTATTAACAAAAAGAAAGATAAAATAAACAATAATATAAATTAAAATAATAAACATATATATGAAGTGTATAATTAAAAAAGATTAATTTTAAAGGAAGAAGAATTAAAACCAAGAAAGCTCTCACTATTAATACATTTAAAATAAAAAATTACCAAATAATATAATAATATTGATATAATATTATGATAGAAGATAAACTTAAAACTTGTAAAAAGATTAAAGGTAGAAAATAATAAATAAATAAATAGAAAAAAATAAAATATTAATGGTCAATTGGTCTTTTAATTTTCTTGTTAATTGGTCTTTTGTTTCTTCTTCTTTATCATATGTTGGCATTTCTTTTTATGGTCATATGTTCTATTAATGGTCATGCGTCTCTTTTAATTTTAATTGTAATATTATTATTTTCTTTTCTTCTCATCCCTTGGGCCTTGTGCCTCCTATCCCTCTAACATCCTTCTACCTCTTTTTATACCAGTTGGGTCTACAACAAACTAATTTTTCATATCCTTGAGCTCTCTATCCTGATGATGGATCATGGAGTGTGATCTGAAACATTGATTCAAAAAGATTACACACAATCGGATCCGAAAATAACTACTAATAGACCTTGTAATTTTTTAGATTTAGTCAAATTTCAGTAATCAACATGTCAAAACTTCAGTAATCATAAGGTCAAATTTTAGTAACCAACAAGTTGTATCATCTTTCTCTCTATCTCACTCATTTTTATCCCTTATGCTCTAGACCTCTCTCTCTCACTCCCTCCTTCCCTATCTACTTATCTCTATCTCGCCATTATCTCTCTCTCTCTCCTTCCCTTCTTCCCTCCTCACCTCTCCTATCTCCATGCCTTCCTCCTTCCCTCTTTACTTCTCTCTCTCCCACCCTCCCACATATTTCTCTCTCTCCTTCCCTCTCTAATATCTCTCTCTCTCACCTCTCTCTCCCTCCCTACTTCTATTGAACACACCAAAATACTAAGAGGGGGTTGAATCAATATTCTATCAAATCTCAAACCCACTAGAACAAACAAACACTTTAAACTCTACTACATAAGCAAGAGCATGAAAGTGGAAGACAATGCACAACAAAACAACAAATATACATGGAAAACACCACAAGGGAAAACCACGGTGAGAAAATATGCTAGGAGCTATTTTTCTAATCTAGCCTCACAATATGAACAACATTTACAACTTTGTTTTAAGGATACAACCCAAGGAAGCTACAAATCCCTAATGAAGGTTTTAGGGTCACTCCCAAGGAAGCTACAACTTCTTGAACTAAGTACACACTCTAGAAAGGTTACAAAATGACATCCCTTCCACTATCTAAAATTGACAATTAAGCAAGCACTCCTTTTGATGATTACAATTTTTCACTATCACTTCTCTTTTGATGATTGCAATTTTTCTTTTCCACTTCTTCAAATATCTTCTCATGTTCTTACTAACTCACTAATTTCAGCAATCAAGAAGTTCTACATTTGGTTCCCTTCCTCCAACAAACAATTAAACACACTTCTTCACTTCCCTTTTGTCACGGAGATATGATCAAGATGAAATTGGATATAATCTATCACTTCTTCTCTTTCTTTTTCAGTCACTTACACAATTGTCATAATGCATCACACACTCATGCATCACCCTAGATCAACTAGGTTTATAATTTATACATGATATTACATTCATTGCATTTCACGTGTTGGCCTACAACAAAATTATTACATCTCCAAGTCAACCAACAATAAAAAAAACAATATGAAATGTGTCGAGGGAAAGATCCAAAAGAATACATGCAACACCATGAAGAGGAACACACCTTATAGTTTCCAACACACACTTAACTTGGTCCTAAACAATCTTCACACTTTTGATATTCAATAGGAATCATCCACACACTTTGCAAATTCAAAATAGGTTAGCCATAAGCAATAAAATATGTAACATGTAGCATGTCGACCTTCACATCATTGGTGATACACATGAATGATAAACAATTACTTGCACTTCTTTTAGATGAGTTATAAAGACCCATACAACACCTTCAAACACTCAAACTCCATGAAAACTTGAAGTTTTGGGACATACCCTTAACATACCATAGTCAACCAAGCAAAAGAAAAACCAAAAAAAAATCATTTCAAACCACAACCTATTCTGGAGAAACCATCACAAACACCTAGCAGATCATCAACAAACATTGTATTATATTCAAGAACACTCTCACACATCCCTTTCACAAATTCATACAGCAACAAGTTGGTACAAGCCAACAGACATTGAAACTAGTCACCAGACAACACAATCCTACACTTTGTCACTTCTAACTTTCTCTGTGAAAGGATTAATGACATGAGATTTTGGATATAACACCTTCACATATCTATGAACTTAACTTTTGATCCACACAACCATATCTAATAATTCATAGATATGCAAATCCAACCTTTTCACCTCTAAGAACATCCTCACATAATCAACACAAACTTGAATCTGTCATTCTCAAAACAACATTTTTGGTAACCCAAAAGACTTGAAACTTGGATTACACATTCCTTGACATAATATGAATCTATCTTCCAAATTGTAGGAGCAACACATCATCAACAAAGAAATGTGGAGCATCTCTTAGAGACTCTAGCAACCAAATTGTTTAAAGACTTTAACACACTCCAATGAACTTTTGAGATCAATGAAAACCAAACTGTAACAATCTACCACTTTGTTAGTGATGGAAAAACCATCCTCACACCACTTTGGTGTACAACCTCTCCCTCTCGAACTCTCCAATCTCTCCCCTTTGACATTAAGGACAAAGGGAAAAAGGGACTCCCCCTTTTGACAATCTCTTTTTCTTGAAGCAACATCCACTACCTTCTCCCCCTGAGAGGTAGCTCCCATTAGTCCAAGAATAAAGATACGACTTCAATTAATCCCCTTAGAAAGATGCTCCAACTATGCATCTAACAAGAATAAGGAGGGATAATAACCCCTAACTTCAGTCTGAGATAATAAAATGTATCCTTTGCTAGTTCCTTTGTGAAAATGTTTGTAATATGATCCTTTGTAGATACATACTCCAACTTTACTTCTTTATCTATAACCTTATCTCTCAGAAAGTGATACCTAATTTATATGTGCTTGGTCCTAGAATGCATCACTGGATTCTTTTAAATATTGATAGCACTTGTATTATCACATAAAATAGAAATGGGGTCATCATACTTTATCTTGATGTACTTCAATATTTTTTTCATCCACAACACCCGAGTACAAGAAGATGCTACTACAATATACTATGCTTTTGCTATTGACAAAGATAATGAATCTTGCTTCTTACTATGCAATGAAACCAACCTATTTCCTAAAAAAAAAACACCACCATTGGTACTCCTATCATCAACATCAATGTATCCACTTAGATCAAAGTTATTACCTTTTGGATACCATAATCCATAATCTAGGGTGCTCTTCAAATATTTGAAGATTCTCTTGACTACCTTCACATGATTTTCTTTAGGATTAGCTTGAAATTTTGCAAACAAACATAACACATGCATAATATCAAGTCTTGAAGCAGTTAATTACAACAAGCTTCCAATCATATATTTGTATAGAATTTGATAAGCTAGGTGAGACTCATCATCCTTCCTCAAATGACAACCATTTACCATAGGAGTACTCACCGATTTGTAATCTTCCATACCAAACTTTTTCAATATCTCCTTGACATAATTGGCTTGAGGAATAAATATACCATCATCTAGTTGAGCAATTTGAAGACCAAGAAAGAAGGATAACACTTATCATAGACATTTCAAATTCCTTCTACATTTCTTCAGCAAAAAAATTTCACATTTCATCATTTCCACCAAATATTATATTATCAACATACCCAACAACTAACAAAATTCTTTCATCCTCAATCTTGAAGTAAATATTACTATTTGTGGTACCTTTCTTGAAACCTTGTTGAAGCCAATACTTGTCCAACCTTACATACCAAACCCTAGGAGCTTGTTTGAGACCATACAATCCCTTTTGGAGTTTGCACACCATGTTTGGTTCTTCGTATAACTTATAGAATCCATCAAGTTTCTCTATGTAGACTTCTAAATCTCCATTTAGGAAGGCTGATTTGACATCCATCTGAAATAATTTGAAGTCCTCATGGGCTAAAAGAACAAGAAACATTTTGATTGCTTCCATTCTTGCTACAAATCAAAATTATCCTCAAAATAATTCCTTATACCTATTAATAACACTTACATACCAGTCTTACTTTGTTTCTTACAACTTGTCCATCTTCATTCAACTTATTCATAAATAACCACTTTGATCCTATCACATTTTTTTCCAAATGCCTTGGAATCAGTTCCCAATTCTAATTCTTCTCAATATGATTCAATTCTTCTTCCATTGCTTGTATCCATCCTTCATCCTTTCTAGCATCAACAAATTTTTTTTGTTCTATATTTGATAATAAACAAAAGCTTACATATTCATTTGTCTTTGCAAGCCTTCTCCTAGTTAGCACTTCTTCATTCTTATCTCCAATAATCTAATCCCCTAAATGATTCCTTTGGACATACTTGGTTGGAGTCTTATTGTGTTTTTCTCTTGTTTCTTCTTTTTCTTCAACTTCTTCTTCTTCTGAGCAGAGAGAGGCATCAAATCTACAATCCTCAATTTCATACATATTTTGATGTAGATATTGATCAACCTTAAAATTTCTACTTTCAACTATTCTTTATCCAAAACTTACCCAAAACATCTTTATCTCTTCTAATGTAACATATAGGTGCTACAACAAAATATTGTTCTTGAGACCTTTAACATAAAGAACATCTTTTGTCATATTCTTTCCATCGATACTTATTGTACCTTTTCCACATATTTGTACTAAAGTATTATCTCCAAAATTTACTATGCCCCCATTTCACTTCACAAGCTTGATAAAATTTCTTCTATCCCCTGTCATATGGTTGGAACAACCACTTTCAATCACCTAGGATTTTGACTCAACTTTTGCATGAAAAGTAGTACACACAACTCTTGAGTCATTAGTCTTCTTGGCAGCCAAAAATGTTATTTCATCCTCATTATTCGAACCACTAATTTATCATCCTTTGAAGAGTAGGAATCTTCCTTAGAGGGGTATGTGCAAGATCATCATGAAAAAAATAGGCCCTTAAGTGGCGAAAAATTCAAAAAATTAGAGTTAGGCAACTTGACGTAAAAATTTGAATAAGTTATCTATATTATTTCAAAAATATGTAAGAATAGAATTTGTAGCAAATTGAATGTAGTTTCTAAACTACTAGGTTTTTTTTTTTTAAATCTATTTGGTGAAAATTTGAAATTTCAATGCAGTAGTACTTAAATTTCAGGGAAAAATAAGAAGTAGGTGTTTGCCTGACCACCCTAACCACAATAAAATGATAATATTTTTTATAATATTTTATTTATAAGTAGAGGTCTCATATCCGGATGTGATGCATATTTTTTTGTAATTTTTTTCCAAGTAAATAATTAATTATGATTTTTTTATTATAACTTTTAAAAAATATAAAAACTTGTATGTCTGACCACCTTAACTTGGTCAAAAATTCATGAAATTCATTTTTTTAAATCCTATAGTATGTGAAGCATAGAATTTGATGCATGTATCAAATTCAAAAAATGTGATGTCGTTTGAAAGCTATAGATTTTTTTCAATCAGCCTATCAATCAAGACTTTAGTTGTAATTCAAATAGAAAATGAATAATAATTATTTATTAAATTCAAAGTAAAGCATAATTTATATTGGTGTAAAGTTGAGAATCTCCTTTAAAATCCCTTTTCCTTTCATCAATTTTGGGTAAAAAAAAGTTATCAACAACATACCCTACACATACCTATCATATCGCCACTTTTTGGCCCATCATGATCCTGCACATACCCAGAGTAGAGACTCCTTTTGAACTTATTTCTTCTTGGATTTTTATATCTCTTTTCAGAATCTTTTAAGGGACATTTAGAAGAAAAATGACCAACCTTTCCACACTTAAAACATTTGAAAGGTAGCTGTCCTTTGTAATTGTTGCTACCCCTCTTCAACTTCCATACAAATTTTGCTTCTTCTTCATCAGTGTCACTACTATGATTAGATGCTTCATGTACATCTCCTTCTTACTATCTTTGAAAGATTCTTCCTTATTTGTTTCTTCTTTGTCAAACTCTCTCATTTCAAATGCAGTGAAGGCACTATACAATTAATCCATTGAACATTTATCCAAATCTCTAGCTTCCTCAATAAAAGATGCTTTAGGAAGAGATCTCAATACCTTTTTAACCACCACCAATTCTTCCAGTTCTTCACCAAGAACTCTAATTGCATTGACCACTTCATCTACCTGAAGCAGATATCTTGCAATATCTTCATCCTCTAGCATTTTCAAGTTCTCAAACTTGCCTCTATAGATCTTCAACTTGGCTTGTTTTTCTTTAATGTCTCCTTCATATCTACCACTAATCTTTTCCCAGACCTTTTTTTGTACTTGTAGTACATTACTTTTACAAGATCAAAATATGCTATCCCACTCAAAATAGCATTCTTGGCCTTTTTCATTGTTCTCATAGGCCCTAATATTTTTCAGACCGATTGGAGGAGTAGCAAGAATAGTATAATCATCCTTGACAAATTTCCAAACACTAAACCTTAAATAGGTTAGATAGGTTTCCATCCTAAATCACCAAAAAGTGAAATTTGTTCCATTAAACCTAAGAACCTTGTGAGACACTTCTTGTTACATCCCAGATCTTCCTCAAACTATAGGACTTCTTCTAAGAAACTAGGCTTTGATACCAATTTTTGAACATGTTGGAATATTGAGAAGGGGGTGAATCATTATTCTATCAAATATCAAAACCTCCAAAAAAAAAAAATCTCTACCACATAAGCAAGAACATGAAAGTAGAAGATAATTCACAACACAACACAACAACATTTATACATGGAAAACCCCACAAGGGAAAAACCATGGTAAAAAAACTTGTTAAGAGCTACTATCCTAATCTAGCCTCACAATATGAACAAAATTTACAACTTTGTATTAGGGCTACAACCCAAGGAAGCTACAACTCCCCGATATGAACATTAGTGTATGCACTTAGATCAAAGTTATTAACTTTTGGATACCATAATCCATAATCCAGAGTGCTCTTCAAATGTAAAAAGATTATCTTGACTACCTTAACATGAGTTTCTTTAGGATTAACTTGAAATATTGCAACCAAACATACCACATGCATAATATAAGTTCTTGAAGCAGTTAAGTAAAACAAGCTTCCAATCATAGATCTATATAGAGTTTGATCAACCAATACAAACTCATCATTCTTGCTCAAATGACAACCAGTTACCATATGAGTACTCACCGGTTTGTAATCTTCCATACCAAAAATTTTCAACATCTCTTTGATATACATGGCTTGAGAAATAGAGATACCATCATCTAGCTAAGCAATTTGAAGACTATGAAAGAAGCATAACTCACTTGTCATAGAAATTTCAAATTCCTTCAACATTTTTTTAGCAAATTTTTTGCACATATCATTATTTCCACCAAAGATTATATCATCAAAATACACAACTATCAAAATTATTTCATCCTTAATCTTGAATTAAAGATTACTATCTTGAAGAGATAGAAATAAGGGGGAGAAAGGAAGAGGGAGAGAGAGGGAAGGAGAGAGGGGGAGAGAGAGAGGTAGGGATGGAGTTAGAGAGGTGTGTGAGAGAGAGAGAGAGTGGTGAGCTAAAGAGGAGAGAGTGAGAGAGAAAGAGGGGGGAGCGAGGGAGGGATAGAGGGAGAGAGAGTAGAGAGGGACAAAGAGAGAGGGGGAAGGGATGGAGGGATAGAGGGAGAGAGGGAGAGGGAGAGGGGGGAGGGAGAGGAGAGATGGAGAGTAGAGACAGAAGGAGAGCGGGAGGGAGATGTAGGAAAGGAGATAGAGGTGTTTTTATGTATGTGTGTGAGAGAGAATGGTGAGATAGAGGAGAGAGTGAGAGAGAAAGAGGGGGGATAGTGATGCAGGAGCATCCCTTGTAAATCAATCCTATATCAACCAAAAACATTTATTTTCTTACATTTCATTTAGTGGCAATTTCAAAGTTTCATTTTGAATTTCACTACATTATCATTTCTCAGCTTGTGGAGCAAGATATAGCATCTACATATGGAAATCTATCACATATCCATATGTCAAATGATTTACATTTGTCTACTAAAAGTTATCGCTCTCAAAATTTTACTATATTTCACGGTCAAAGAATTTGGGGCTAACCTGATCCAGATTTATTAGTACAAACCTATTCCAAAATGTGTGGAGCTTAATGGGACATCATACAAGCATTTTGGGTCCAATGGGATCTATCTTCAAGATTCACAAGTCATTTATTTTCACAAAATATTATCTTTCATATATTTTTAGGTTGACCTTCACAATTATTCATTCATTAGGTTTGTGAACCCTTGTGGTTGATACAGACCTTTGTTGGAGCTTGAGAAGCATATTTATAATCATTTGTAATCATTTGTATGTAATTTATTCAACTAGAGATAGATAGATAGATATATTTTTGCATCAACCCTTTGTGGATTGTAATAAGGCCTTTGGCTAGTTGTAATGTTGAATGCCCTTGTGGTAGGCCTGTGAGACCTGATTATTCACCCATGAGGCATATGTTGCATGTAATATTTTCAATTCAATAAATATTCATAGTTGTAGATCAATTCTTTGTTTTATTTCCACTGTGTTGTCCCTAAGTTGCATGGTTTGTACTATTCTTTTTTAACCCTCCATCCGTGACTACACCAAGTGGTATCAAAGTGAGTTTGCAAGTATTGAAGGCATTCCTTGAGGTGAAGAAATAACAGACTTGAGATAGACTACATGTTTTTTCAACCAATCATCAATTATGAGGTAGTTGAGACCCAACTAGATCATCGAATTGAGGTAGTTACATCAAATTTGAGGGGAGAGATGTTGCTGAGGAGAGAACCTACTATGGTGAATGTTGCTAGAGGAGTGGATAAATGTTGGAAATGATGCACGAGATGTGAGTCTAATTAGATGTAGTAGAAGAAGACCAAAGGCAAGGCATAAACCCTAGGCATGAGGATGCAAGCGATGAAGAAGTAGACCATGTTGTGAACTAATTTGTAGAAGCCATAGGTGAAGAAGAAGAATCAAGTTGGATGAAGATGTTGAAAGAAATCTCTAAGATTGGAAAAATACCTAGAGTTGAAATTAAAAATTATGTGGGAAATTTAAATCCTAAAGAATTGATTGATTGGATCAATGAAATCGAAGAATACTTTGAATATGAATAAATTGAAGATCCAAAAAGAGTTAGATTTGCAAAAATAAAGTTGAAAGGTCATGTTGCTTTATGGTGGAAAGAAGTTCAATTGGATAGAAATAGAAGAGGAAAGGAGAAAATCATCAAATGGGATAGAATGGTGAAAAAATTAAAGAATCAATTCATACTAGCTGACTATGAACTGAAATTGTTGAAGAGATTGTAGAACCTGAGACAAAAGAAAAGATTTGTGAAGGAGTATACTGAAGAATTCTACAAGACGATAATTAGAATTGGTCATAGTGAAGCAAGCAAAGAAAAGGTTGCAAGATACATCAATGGACTAAGAACAAATATTCAAGAAGAATTGAGCCTAGTAAAGATGATATCAATTGAAGAAGCATATCAGTTTGCAATGAAAGTGGAAGAGAAGTTGAACAAGAAGTTTGAATAAAGGCAAAGAAGTGCAAGAGGAATATTCCAGAAGAGTGGATCATAATATGGAGAAAGAAGGCCTTACATAGAGAAAAACAAAGATGGAAAACTCTACCATAGCAAAGAAAAGGATAATAATTCATACCGCAAAGGAAGAGAAAATAGAATTTTCTAGCATAGTGATAGAGGAGGTCATAATTCTTAATACAATGAAGGAAAATATGAGAGAAGACCATTCGGAGGAACTTGTTTTAAGTGTTGAGGTGAAGGACATAGAGAAATTGAGTGTCATCAAGGAATCACTAGAAAGAAACCTGAGCATACTAGAAGAGCAGCTTATGTGGATGAAGAACATGTTGAATCCCCTAATTCAATTGGGAAACCTAAGAATGGAAAATTACTGGTGATGAGAAGATCTTTGACACATGAAGAAGTGACTGAGGATCCACCGCAAAGAAAAATTCTATTCAAAACCAGATGTAAGTCTGTAGGAAAGGTACGTAAAGTTATCATTGATAGTGGTAGTATTGATAATCTATTTTCAAAGGATATGGTAACCAAGTTGAATTTGCAGATACTAAAACATCCAAACCCCTATAGGATATCATGGATTCAAGATGAGCATAAGGTATTGGTGAATGAGAAATGTTTGGTGAAATTTCATATAGGATCATATAGGGATGAAGTATTGTGTGATATTATTCCTATGGATGCTTTTCATTTACTGTTAGGAAGACCATGAAAATATGATAAGAAATAAATTCATGATGGAAGAATGAATAATTACACTGTGACTTCAAATGGTAAAATAATTAAGTTGATACCTTTAGAGGAAGAGGAGAAAACTAAAGTTTGTGGCACTGCCTGAATATGTTTGGTAGATAGAAGGAAATTTTTAGATGGTTTGAGGCATGCAAGTATTTTTTTTGCATTAATTCCAAAGAAGTACGGTAAACCAGAGGCAGAGAATCATACTGCAAAAGGTTAGGAGTTAGTAGAATTGTTAGCAAAATATGAGGACATCGTGCCAGAGAATGTACTAGATGGACTTCCGCCAGTCTGAAGTATCGGTCATCATTAGATATAATACTGGGGGAAATTTTTCCAAACAAGGAAACACATAGAATGACACCAACAAAGAATACAAAGTTGAAATGAAAGATACAAGAGTTGTTGAGGAAAGGATTCATCAAAGAAAGTTTGAGCCCATGTGTAGTACCTATTGTACTTGCACCAAAGAAAGATGGAGAATGGAGAATGTGCATAGATTCAAGAGAAATCAATAGGATCACTGTCAAGTATTGATTTCCATTGATAAGGATGGATGACATTATGGACTGTTTGAGTGAAGAAAGTTATTTCCCAAAGATTGACCTAAAGAGTGGATACCATCTTATTAGGATCAAAGAAGGAGATGAATGGAAGACTACATTTAAGACTAATGAAGGATTGTATGAGTGGTTAGTAATTCCTTTTGGATTGACCAATGCACTGAGAACTTTCATGAGATTGATGAATGAGGTATTCAAGAAATTCTTGGGTAAGTTTTCCATTGTTTACTTGGATGATATTCTAATTTTCAATAAGACTAGAGAAGAACATTTGTGGCACATCAGACAAGTATTGCAAAAGTTGAGAGAAGAGAAATTGTTGATTAATGTTAAGAAGTATGGCTTCATGAAGATAGAGTTGGTATATCTTGGTTTTGTTATTTCTACTGAAGGATTGAAGATGTACCTTGAGAAGGTTAGAGAAATTATTGATTGGCCTACACCAATGAACATTGGAGAAGTGAGATCATTCCATGGATTAGCTAGTTTCTACTAGAATTTTATCAAGAACTTTAGTAGTGTTTGTACACCTATAACAGAGACAGTGAGAGGAGATAAGAAGGATTTTAAGTGGAAATTTAGAACACAACAAAGTTTTTAATTGTTGAATAAAAAGGTGAAAGAACAGTTGGTGTTAGCATTATCGGATTTTGACAAACTATTTCAAGTTGATTGTGATGCAAGTGAAAATGCAATTGGAGCAGTTTTGAGTCAAGAAGGAGGACCTATAGCTTATTTCAGTGAGAATTTGAATGATGCTAGAAGAATATATTTAGTTTATGGATAAGAATTTGATGCCATAATTCAAGCCTTGAAGAAGTGAAGACATTACTTGTTGCCTAAGGAGTTCATGTTGTATACTGATCATCAAGATTTGGAGTATTTGAATAGTCAAGGTAAGTTGAATTAGAGACATATGAGGTCGGTTGAGTTCTTGGAAAGTTATACATTTGTGTGGAAGCATAGGAGTGGCACGTAAAACAAGGTTGTAGATGTATTATGTAGAAGAAACAATTTATTGACAGAGATGAGGATATAAGTATTGGGTTTTGAAGAATTGAAGCATGTGTATGAGGATGATCCAAAAAAATTTGAAGCTTGGAGAGTTTGTAAGGAACCAATAGTAATAGACTAGAGCCAATGGTTGGAGTATTTCATTCAATAATACATGTTGTTTGAAGGAAATTAGTTGTGTATTCCGAGGAGTTCAATGAGGGAGAATTTGATCAAAGAGAATAATAGTGGAGGACTAGCAAGACATTTTGGAGTAGATAAGACACTAGCTTTGGTGATTGAACATTATTTTTGACCATAGATATATAAGGATGTTAGGAAGTATGTTCAAAGTTGTAGAATTTCTCAAGTTGTAAAATAGAGTAGTAAGAATACTAGATTGTATAAACCTTTGATAGTACTGAAGAGACCTTGGGAAGATATAAGCATGAATTTCATATTGGTATTACCAAGAACATAGAGAGGGAATGATTCTATAATGGTAATAGTGGAATTTTCTTTTAAAATGGCACATTTTATTCCTTGTACTTAAAGACCAATGATGTTTTGCATGTTGCTGACCTATTTTCCAAGGAGAATGTGAGATTGCATGGATTACCTAAGAGTATAGTTTCAGTCAGAGACACCAAATTCATTGGATAGTTTTGGAGGATATTGTGGAAGAAGATGAAGGCATACCTGAAGTTCAGTTCAACATATCACCCACAAACAGATGGAAAAATACTAGTAAATAGAAGTTTGGGTAACTTGTTGAGATGTTTGGTTGGAGATAAGGAAATTGGGACATATTTCTACTGCAAGGAACATTTTCATACAATAATTTAGTGAACCAAAGTACAAAGAAGAAACCATTTGAGATTGTGAAAAGAGTACATCCTAGAGGAGTTGTAGAACTAAGAGAAATTAGTATGGAGAATAAGAGTGTGGAGGAAGAATATTTTATAGATTTCATGGAAACATTGCATAATCAAGTACGAAAGAATTTAGAAGATATGAATAGTAAGGATAAGGATAAGGTAGATTAGAAAAGAGGACATAAGTAATTTTCTATTGGAGATGAAGTGATGGTATATTTGAGGAAGGAGAGATTTCTAGTAGGAGCATACAACAAGTTGAAGATGAGGAAGTTTGGACCATGTAAGATTCTAATGAACTTTAATTAAAAAAATACATATGAAGTGGAGTTACCCGATACATTGGGTATATCACCTATTTTCAATATTATAGACATCTATGAGTACCATGAAGGAAATTCAAGTGGAAATAGTAGTGAGGTGGATTCAAAGGAGTAGTTATTATGAATGTTAAATTCCTTGAGCTCCCTCCTGGTGGTTTTTGTTTTCACTAAGTATCGGCTCGTGCCTCATCATTTTGAACTCCATCCACTAATGACACATGTCCACCAGGCGCTCGCCGCAAAAAACTCTTCCTTCACTCTCCTGCCAACTTTCACCATGCTTCCACGTGTTATCACCACGAGCACTTAAATACTGCTTTCCATCAATTTTCAATTAGGCCCCATTCGCGTGCCACATACCTTTCATCTGCGTACACTTTTTGGCGGACCCCATAGTCAGCACCGATAGTAAATAATGCCTCCATGTGTCTTCACTATGCAGTCTTTCAATGCAAGGAGGAGGAATCAATGAGAAATACTTGACTTGTTGCCACGTGTCTCTTTTGCAGGACCTTCATCAAAGGGAAGACAAGAGTGAGCTATGTACCCCGCCAAGTTGTCGTGTGTCTTAACCAATTGCATGATTGAATGACACATGTCTACGAAGGAGTTTTTTGGGACCATTGTCAACATTTAGAGAGGATGCTTATGTTTGAGAAGTGATTACATTCCATGTCTTGAATCTTTTTTGTTGCAACGAACAAAGGAAATCATTGTTGCAAACATCATTGCTCATGATACAAAATCTTTTTATGTTAGTGGCCTACCAAGTGGTGGGAGTTTTATCTATATATACTGCTTCTTCCTTCCAAAAATGAGCTTAGAAGATACAAAAAAATTAGGGAAAAGACACCAGGCCTTTTGTATTTCTTTTAGATTATTGTATAAGACTCTTAGACTGTGCCATTTTTTGGCCTTTCTTTTTTATTAAGCTATTTGATAAAACATTATATTTTTCCATTATTGTCCTGAATTTTTTATTTGCAAAACTTATATGATTTCAATACAAGTTTGTTGGTTTAGATCATGTCTTTGACTCCTCTTTCCAATAAATGTGTATGAGAATTATTTTATATCATTGAATAAAATATTTAGGTTTTCACCTTTGATTTCTATTATTCTAGAACATAGTAGATTGTTGGTCAGACCCTTAAATCGAATTCCAAAAGATAGATTTACCATGCCTATATCTATTCCTTAGTGCATCACATTATTTAGATCTTTATTTTTTTTTATCGGCTTCCTTTTCCCATTCCAAAACCCCAATTACAAAAGAAGTCGACTTCTTTAAAACCCTAGAGGTCACTCAGTTTAACGCAATTGGTCCCCCCATTAACTGATTTTCCGATAAAGGCTATTACCTTGCCAATTTTTGGCATCAACAACCTTTTTTCTAGCACGCCCGGTGGGACTGCTTAAATGAGTCATCGGCCTATTACTAGATCTCAAACAATAAATAACCCTAGTTTGTTAGTACTGCCACTAGGAACAGTACAAGCCACAACCCAAATAGTGAATGTTGTGCTTCCTTCGTCCCTTCCGCTAGCCATGTTGCCAGTTGCTAACAAAAATTATGTGGCATGGGATGTTGAAAGTCCTCTTGTAGCACCAGTAGCACCTATCGTTTGGGCCCCTATTCTAGTCTCTACTTTAAAAGCTATACCTAAGTTCACCGGAGATGTCTCAAGAACACCATCCGAACATTTGCAAGATGTGGCAGATGTGTGTTTGGTGCACAGAATTACAAACCAAAATATAGTGCTAAGGTTGCTCGTAGCCTCTTTCAGAGGTAAATCATTGGATTGGTACCGCACCTTGTAGGCTAATACTATTGCTACCTAGGATCAACTTAGATACCCTTTCTATGAAAGACTTTCAAATGATGGAGACAGGTCTTTGCAATATCATCAATTGTCAATCATAAAAAGAGCCCCATATGAAGCCATGACTGACTTCAATGCCCGGTTCCATATAACTTGGCAGAGAATTCAGGTTGCTCTCTTCCCACCAGCAAAGTTGGAATTCATGTTCTACTTTAAAATACATCAATGTTGACATTTCTATAATGATCTAGTCTCTTGGCAGAACCATGCTACCAGATGCATACAGTGTCACATTCAAGGTAGAGAATAATCTAATAGACGCAGGGAAGTTGTTGCCTCAGCCCATTATGCCTATATTTCCTAAAATATCAGTTCCCGCCCAAGAGATTCTATCTACAAGTGTGCCCACTCCACCTTAGTCTATGTATACATATTTGGGCGCACCATAGAACATTGTTTCTACATCCGGATCTTCAAAGGATGAGATGAGCGACATTAAGGAAATGTTGTGGACCATTGCCAATGAAATAATTGTCATCAAGAAAAACCAGTCTGTACCCCCTAATCCAACCTGTCAAAATTATCAAGGTGGAAGGTCTTCTTAACAACAAAACTAGTTCTAAGGAGGCTCACATACAAATCCACAGGTGCAAACATCTAATCAAATAGTACTCATGCCTTCTCCATTATAGAGTGCTAACCCAAGCTCAAGCAAAGAGCTAATAGTTGGGAAAAACAATCTAGTCGATGACATCAACCCCTGGTGCTTCCCTTGCAGTGACGCACATATGCCCCGAAACTGCCCATGTGGCAATCTTCAACAAAAGGTGGCAGAACAATGCAACCAAGGCACGATGTTAGACCATGGAGGTTATGTATATACCTCTCTGTGAATGGAAAATTTGGTACACACTGTGCAAATGCAAGGGATGTCCCTGGAGCAAGAAACATATATTACTCCCAATCACATGCTCTTCTCATGGATGGAAGAAGAAGAGGCGGTGTTTTCCAACGATGCATCCACATCAAAAACCCCGCAAGTGCAATCTAATTACAAAACTCACTCAAAGAGGAGATTAATGGGAAAACCAGTCATCCCGCAACCAGTCATTCTACATCCCAAATGTGCTTTCGACCAGACACCTAGTACCTCCGCAGTGGCACAAAAATATTTTCCGCGAAGGGAAATTGTTATAATCAGAGCTAAGGAGTAGAAGCCTCCAAATCTGCCACCATTCAATGTAGTGGAACAATTGAAAAAATCATCCGCTAATATGTCTCTTTGGGATATCTTAGCCATTCTAGAGCAAAAGACATTTCTATAGAAGGCTCTCTAGGAGGATCCAATCACTGAGCCAATAGATCAATCACTCAAGGGAAAGGCTATTGATCCATCACCTCCTACCAAAGTTCTCATGAATAGCACAAAGGAATCCTCTATCAAAGTTATAGATAAGCAAAAACCCAAGCCCTTTTTCCTAACCCTTATTGTGGGAGAGAAATTATTGCACAATGTCATGATTGACTCTGGCCCTAGCACTACAGTCATGCCCAAGAAAATAGTTGAAGCCTTAGGACTTAGCTATGAACATTTAAAGAGGGGGGTTATGTAGGTTGATAGGAACAAATTCAAAACTATAGGTGTCATAAAAGACCTTCTCTTGACTCTATTCTCCTACCTTAGCATCACAGTTCCACAAGATACTATGATCATAGATGTTCCTCCCATGTTCAGTCTTTTCCTATCCCGAGAATTCACTTCAAAGATAGGTGGGTATCTTTCTCTAGACTAGTCACACTTGATCCTAAGGACCAAGCATGGAGCTAAAATAAAAATAGTGTCTGAAGCTATGCATTTGGAACATGTGGCCAATGAAGCTATGACCAACTTTGAGGCCACTCATACCTCTTTCACCAAAAAGGAAATGTATTGCACCAAGTTGCTAGAAGATGAAAAAGTGACCAGAGTTTGGACTAATCAAGAAGAAGTTCTCTTGAGAAAATATATAGATGTTGACCCTTTGAGCAACTATCATGCTACCAGGTTAGGAACCTCTCATCTATGATGAAGATCAAGTGCTTTTGAAGGTTGTGAAGGAACTTGAAAGTGACCAAGCTTTAGAGCTATGGATGTTTCACTTTGATGGAGCAAGATGCAAAGTGGGTGTAGGAGCCAAGATATGCTTAATATCCCCACACAATGAAAAGACACTCTGGTCCTTCCATTTCTCATTCACTTGTTCAAACAATGAAGTTTAATATGAAGGCCTAGTGCAAGGTCTAAGCCTTGCGGAGTGGATGGGCATCAAGAAATTAATGGTGTTTAGATATTCTGAACTAGTAGTCAACCAAGTCTGAGGGATTTCCACTACTAAGAATGTCCGCATGAGATCTTATAGACATAGGTTCTGGGACCTGGTTGAGGGTTTCAAATCCTTTAACATCCAAATAATTCCCAAAGAACAAAATGTTGATGTGGACCGCATGACCGCAATCGGATCTCAGTTTGACCCTGCCTCCGACCTAAGTCATAACAAACACTCTCTACAAGTGATAGTATGACCAAAAATTATAGATAATGATCAGAGCTAGTAGGTATTTGACAATGATGAATACATTGCCTCATTCATTCAGTAGTTAGGAGAGTTTTCCAACCAACTCTAACTGAAGATTGCCAAGGCCTACGACAGACAAATCATTTAGTTAAAGTGTAACAAGCTTCTGAAGGGACTGGTCACTCTCGAAAACTTGCTTGATTGTGATGATGCAAGAAATGATAAAAGGAAGTTTGTATCAGACAAAAGTGATAATAAAGACCTCTAGGTCAGAGATGGAAGAAAGCTCAAAGTCAGGAAAGACGTTTCGCATCACGATAAGGAGAGGCTCATCAACTTCTGTGAGAAGTATAAAGGAGTAGTGGCCTAGTCATGTGATGACCTCAAGGGATACGATCCTAAAATCATCCAACATATAATAGAGCTAACAGAAGGTGCAAAACCTATCCACCAAAAGTAGAGACCAGTGAATCTGAAGGTTGAAGCCTTGATGACGCAAGAGCTAACAAAGCTAATTCAGTCTCAGATCATCTTCTTGATTAAAGATAGTACATGAGTATCCAACCTAGTTCCAGTCTAAAATAAAAATGCAGATATCCACTTATGTGTTGATTTATGGGACCTAAACAGAGCATCCCCAAAGGACCACTATCTATTGCCTTTTATGGAGTCAATCTTGCAAATAGTAGAAGGGTCAGAAATTTTTTCTCTATTAGACGACTTCTTCGGTTACAATCAAATCTAGGTCAAAGAAGAGGACCGACACAAAACAATGTTCACTACCAAGTGGGGAACATTCGCATATGCTAAAATTCCTTTCGACCTCTCAAATGTGGGAGCCACTTTCTAGTGGGCGATGGATATTGATTTTAGCGAATTGATCAACAAGATTATCCTGATCTATTTGGATGATCTGACTATATTCTCCAAACATAAGGATGATCACTTCGATCACCTTGAGATGGTTTTCAAAAAGTGCCAAGAGTTTGGAGTATCCCTGAACCTGAAAAAATGTGTCTTTAGAGTGTTGCAAGGAAAATTATTAGGACATGTAGTTTCCATAGAAGGAATTGCAATTGATCCTGAGTGGGTGAAATCAATCACTATCGGTCAATAAAAAAAGAGTCTAGTCTTTCTTAGGGAAGGTAAATTTCGTAAGAAAAATCATTTCAGATTTTGTAGGAATAATTAGACCAATCACCCTTATGCTGAAAAATGATCAATTATTCAAATGGACTAAAAAAGCTAGAGAAGCCTTCGAGAAGGTTAAGAACGCTATTTCTTTGGCTCCTATGCTAGTAAATGTAGACTTGTCAAAGGATTTCATAATGTATGTATTCAGTAGCAAGTCAAGCATTGCTACTGTCTTAACTCAAAAACATGATGAAGGAAAGGGAGAACATCCGATAGCATTTCACTCTCGGACCCTAAAGGAGTATGAGACGAACTACTTCATCGAGAGGAAAGCATTTGCAATTGTTAAGGGACTCAAGAAGTTCTGACACCTCATAGCTTGCAACAAGGTGATTATCTATGTCGCGCATTCTAGTGTGCATGAATACATCATGGAAGGAAAAATTACTAAAAAGAGGGCCAATTGGATCACTAAGATCCTTGAATATGACATTGAGGTCAAGCCCACCAAGACCGTCTGAGGAAGAGGATAGTGTAGGTATCTGGCACATGATGGGGAAATGATAGCCAAAGAAGAGAAGTTGGAGCTAGTTCTAACGAATGAGTCTAAGTCCAAAGGTTGTTGGCTGGTGGAAAAAGTAAGGTTCATGCATACCGAAAAATACCCGCCAAGCCTTCCTTCTCAAAAGAGAAGATTCTATTGAGTACAAAACAATAGGTATGCACTCATCAAAGGGATACTTTTCAAAATGAACTTCAATGATATTCTACTACAGTGTGTCACCATGGAGCAAATGAAAATAATTATTGACACTTTCCACAACAGTCCCATAGGCAGACACTTCTCTGCGAGGACCACCATCATTAAAATCATGTGCACTAGGTACTTATGGCCTACATTATTCAACGACTCACACTCTTTGGTAAAAGCTTTCAAGGAATGCCAATTCTTTGCAAAAAGAGGAAAAACTCCACAATGCCTCTCAACCCAATAGTGGTTGATGAGCTTTTTGCGCAATGGGGCCTTTATTTTATTGCAATGATCAATCCCGCCTCTAGCACCTTACACAAATAGATTCTAACAGCCATAGACTACTTTACCAAGTGGACCAAATCCATGCCCTTGAAGAATGCAATGGAGGTGGAGATAGTGGACTTCCTTGAAGAACTAATGATGAGATTTGGCCTACTCAAAACCATCATCTCCAGCAACGCCAAGGTTTTCCTAAGATCTAAGGTATGTCAATTCACACTTGTGCATGGCATATTATTGAAAGCATCATTCAACTATTACCCATAGGGGAATGGCTTGGCTGAGTCAACTAGCAAAAATTTAGTTTGACTCATCAAAAGAATCGGGTCAAAATACTAGCGAAAATGGAATAAAAACCTTCAAGCGGTATCGTGGGCAGACTGCATAACTCCCAAGCAAGTCCTCAAGAATTCACCGTATGAGCTAGTGTATGGGAAATAAGTTCTATTTCCTATCTCCATGGAGATTCCAACACTACAATTGCTCAAATCTCTCGAGGTCGAACAAAATGGTGCCATGGAGGTTCAATTGGCTGAGTTGTTGGAAGTGCAAGAAAAAAGGGAAAAGGCTCTAATAGCCATGTCCAATCGTCAGCAGGTGGTTAAGAGATGGTTTAAAAAGAAAGCCTCATACCAAAGTCTAATGTGCAGGGATCTAGTGCTAAAATTCAACAAAAGGGTTGTAAAGCCAGGCCAACACAGAAAGTTTGACAACCTCTGGGAAGGCCCTTTCAAAATAATTCAATGCAAGTAACACAATGCATTTGAATTAGAAAACATGGAGCAAGAAGCATTGGGTATTCTACTTAACAGAATTCACCTAAAATTATTTAATTAAACTTTGCAATTATTGTGCCAGTGTAAATATGTGAGTAGTGTAATTATTTTTCTTTTGTGTTTTTTAGTGGCCGGTCTTTCAATAATTTTCATTCCACAGTGTGAGGAAGCAGGAAACAAATGAATCCCATTATTGCGAAAGCAAAGAAAAAGGAGACAAAATTTTAATATGAGCAGTATATTCATTATATATATATGCTTTGATAAGTACAATTTGAAAATGGCTCTAAGGCCATATGTTTAAAAGTATATTTTTATATTTTGTATCTTCTTCATATATATCTTCGATAAAGCCTTTTTCTAGGCATATATACAAAAAATAGAACAAAGTGATGATTTCTTAAAGCATAAAAGTTTTAGTAATGGGTAGGGGCAATGGAGGCATCAATAGTAGCATCTAGAATTACTTCATTAGTAGGAACAATAGTAGAACCAACAACAACATCCATAGGAGCAATGGTGAGTGGTAGAGGGAACACCAGGTACCTGAAGTCAATGTACCAGTTGATGTCATAGAAAGGAACAACATTGTACAAGCAAAATAGGAAGTGGCAAGAACAGGTTACCCTTTGATGATGATTTTCTTGTGAATTTATGTGGAACCTGCTCAGGAATGGCACCCATGGTACTATTGTGTCTTCTTCAATATACTTCTGAAGGTCACTCACCATTGGTAGGCCTAGACCAAATGCAACATTTTCCACCACCTCTTTGAGGCCGCCGAGGTGCTTATTTGGAAATACTTCAAGCACCAGACAAAGAATAAATGGCTTGGGAACTTGGATTTCAAGAATAGAGATGATGAAGTGAGAGCATATTTTAGTATTAACTCTGTACTTATCTTCATATTCAATACAGTCCCTCCCTAGAACCCACTTCATCACTACAATGGCCAATGAATGTTTATTCTTGGTCATTCTTTTCAGTCGCCTAGTCAATATTTCCCCTAGGAATGCTATTTGGCATTTCTTATAGACTAACCTAATAGGGGTATTCATGGTAGCAAGCTCTATGCAACTATCTGACACTAGCTCTACATAAACTGCCTAAGTCTAGCTAGCGCTAAATTCTAAACCAACTTCCTATTACCGATTCTGCTCAAATTGCTAAGTGTGATTTTGCTATTGCCTAAGCGCCTATTTATAGAAATTTATAAGATATGTGTGGTAATTTTCTTACCATAAGCATGATGCTAATCAAGTACCAACTCAAAAATATCACCAGAGCTTGCTTGAATTTCTCACCCAGTTGTGTCTACTAGGTATGGTTTTTTGTGTGCAAGATAAATAAGGGCTAATTAATTATCATAAGCTAGTGGTAGTCATCGGCGATCATTTGTATGGCCAAATGTTGATGTGTCATTCTATAGGTGCTTCTCAAACTTTAAAGATGAACACAAATCTTTTCAAGTAATTATTGTGTCTTTGGCCTAATTATTCTCTTTGGGATATTAATTTCCTAGGCATGCGAAAGCCTAAACCACCTTCAAATTGTCAACTCAAGTTTCAAGGAAATCATGTCGTACAACATGATTATCAAATCATCATTATGAATTATGGTCATTTCAAAATGGCAAGTAATCCATTTCACACAAGCAAAAGAGTTGGCAGTACATGCCAAATTTAATGCTAAAAGGTGAGCGTTGTTGGCTACCTAAGAAAGAAATAACTATTTATTGCATGCAAGGAGCTAACATTGTCAAAGATTTTTTAGCACACTACCCAGAGCAAAGGTTTTGAGCATAGGCAGAGCCAAAGTGAATTATAGATAATTTTAACACAGCTGAAGTTACAGTACCCTGAAATGGCTGAAAGTTCTCAAATGGAGGCATAGGCTAAGGCAACCCAAAGCTTGTATGACTACATGATAGAGGTACCAATCATCAATATCTTTGATGAAACCTCTTACACATCACCTAGAATGCTGGAAAAACCAGAATGGGTTCACACGCGGGCCCTAGACAAACTAAAAAATTACAGGGACCAAAGCTAAATAAAGGAGGAATGGGATAATATCCATGAAACCTTCCTCACGAAGAACCCTAAGACTCTTAGGGAAGGAGCATGTGAAAGAATGAAAAAGGATGATAGCGCAGGGAAAATGGCATATAAGCTATGGTTCAGCGGTCTCCTGCAGTACATGGTCAATTTTGTGCATTATTTCCCAGAGCTTGTTCACAAGGCCATTGAACATTTCAACCCAGATACCAACACCATCGAAGTCCAAATGATGAGACTCAACATCAATGTAGACGTTATCTAGAGCATGCTATGTATCCTAGTGAGCCACTCTAAAGTAGACAGAATGGAGGCATTTACTCCAGAAAGTGGGTGCATCTTTTGGAAGGGCATAGGTAAAGCTTTGGAATTTTATAATGTGGAAACACAAAGGCCTAAGGAATTTTGTGATGAGTCGCCACAAATTCCAGTCGTGCACAACACCTTCAAGTAAGATATGAAGGATGTGCTCTCCATGATGGTGTTTGTTTGCGGCTTGGACAAAGACAAATGGGTGCAAGAATTTTAGTTGGGTTTGGGATTTCAACTACAAAGGCATAAGTCCTTGTTCTGGTATGACTTTGTAAGAGTCATTTATCAAGAAATTATGAAATAAATATAGGAGTACAAGATGCAACACAAGTTCAAGTTTCCTTCCTTGCTTGCTCATATGTTCTTATACCAGAACCCCGAATTCTTCAATAAAATGATGCCATTATCTATTTTTACTAATAAGGGAGCCAAAAAGCTAGTTTCTGTATGGACTCCCCTTCTTTCTGCAACACATGACTATTATGCATTTTTGGAGTTTTTCTTAACTCTAATTCTATGAGATTTTGATAAGAATACTTGTCTCTATTGGCTTTCCACCGACCAAATGGAGTAGATGCAGAGATTCACTCCTAAATGTAACTAGTTCCTTGGGAGGTATTTTACATTCATCCACATGCGCGGCTTTACCAAGGATCCATTTTAGCTCCTAGAGTATGTCACTCACAGGGTATTGACCCTTGAAATGTTCCAGCAGATGTTCATTATTGATTATAAATTTTGCGGAGGAAAGGGCAAGAGAGGATTTTTCAAATGTCCGCTAACCTTCAAATGGGTGGTAATGGTGAAAAAGAAATTGCACAAGCTACTGGAAGAAAATTTGGCTCACCTAAGGTTAGTGATTATCTACAACAAATGGAATTACAACCCCTTCGATGACTTGGGTAACGAATTCATCAAGGTAACCCACAACCCCCGACCATATTGGGAAAAGTGGAAAAGTCTGATGGAGGAGCATGATGACCTATTGGTAGACCTAGCCTATATTCTTACCGATGATAGTAGGCCACCATGGCTTCAATTCTACCTCTAGTTAGCAAAGTATAATAAGAAGTGCCAAATAGGGGTCGCCCTCTGCAGTGAGTTGTCAAAGAAACAAAACTAGAGCGATGAAAGAATTAGAGATTTCTAGATCCACCGACAAGAAATCCAATGCCTTGATGCTCCTTACCAGAGTGTAGAGATGATGAAAGATTCGATAAATTATGGGATGATGTGCATACTGATTCTTATGCGAGCAATGATGAAAATTTCAACCTAGGGGAGTTTGAAACACATGAAAAGAAGGAAAAGGAGGATGAAAGTGAAGTACAGACGACCCTAGTGCAACAAAAAGAAAAGGCGATGGAACAGCCTAGAAAAGCCTCTTCAAATGTGTGGATCAATATATCACAGTCGAGATCCTCACATACATGCACCTGGATTGCAAAAAGGTCAAAAACAACCCAACAACAACAGTTTGAGACCATACAAGTGGAGGAATCACCACCCAACAAGAGGCAGTGCATAGATGCAGTTGAGGAAGAGGGTTCGCAGGATCCTGTAATAAGCCTGGGTCCTACAATGAGTGACAAGCTAGCAACAAGCCAAGGACTGCAACCATCTGGACAACAGGTAACTTTTTCTCCCTCTTCTCTTATTTCACAATCTTTAGTTACTCCTGCTATGTTCGTGGCGCCCCTTACTGCAAGTGTCGGCCCTTCTTTTTCCACTTCTACCGCAATGGTCGTGAAAGGTTTCTCCCAATTCTCCCAAGAAATACCATTTTTCTTGAATCCTCCATAGACCCTTACACCTTTTTCCGCTACCCAATTTGCATCCTTTATTGCCTCTCTTTTGGCATATGTAGCTGCCATTGATACCCCTCCTGCTACTATTAAATCACGCCCAACCTAGTCTTCCCAACAAATGGATTTTTCCATGACCTCGCTACCACCACAACACCTAATGAGTCCTCCCATTGGTTCACAAACTATGTTTTTACAAATTCTTCCATTCTCCCCACAAATAATCTCTCTTTGAGGGAAAAAGTCACTCAAAATCACTACCCTCTTGTTCCCTTTCACCCTACCTCCTAATGTACCTTTTGTAGGCGAGTTATTTCAGTTGCCAACCCAATTTATGATGTACGGTGATAAAATGAAGGAAGTGTGGGCTATCAAAATCCAAAAGCAAAAGGCCAAGGATGCCAAAAAGCTAGAAAATCCAAAGGTACATACTATCTTCAATGAGGCTCAGTGATTACTGCATTTCGCAACCATGTATTTGAACATCATCAAACTACAGGGGGAAATGCAGCCCAATGATTACAACATGTTTTTCATGGGACTTGATCTAAGCATAGCCTAGCCGTAGGAAAAAGTTGAGCTCATGGAAGAAACATAGCGGGTGGTGACCATCGACTTCCTCAAGTCTGATCGCTAGCTAAAGAAGAAAGAAGAGGAGCTAAAACTAGTAAAGGATAGGATTGAGGTCTTGCTGGCAAAGGATAAGGCAAGAGAAGCAGAAATCGCATGCTTATCAGACTAAATGCAAACAATGCAAGAAGAGAAAACTAAACTCCAAGAGGAACTTACAAAGTTCCAATCCTATGACCCCAATCTGGTCGATGTGCTGCAGCGGAGGAACCAGGAATATCATAACTAATTGGCTCTGGTGGAGCAGGGGATGCAACAAAAAAGTGAGGAGTTTGAACGTCAATGTGCTCAATTAGAGAAAAAATTACAATAGAAGGATGCAGATTTTGAGAACCAAAAATTCCAATTGGAGAAGGAACTCTAAGAAATGAAGCTTTCCCTTGAGACAAAATCAATGAACAAAAAACTAGGTTGAGGAAAAATGGCTCACCGAATGGAGGGATTTATTGGAACAACTTGTAGCCACAGACCAAAAGATCACGGAACTAACATAGAATTTCAGCTCAAGAGATGTGAAGATTTCCCTTCTAAAGAGTCTTCCCCAACCCCTTGCTGCCCAATCAAACCTCCTTCAATTGGCTCAACAATTATACATTTCATATTGGAAAAGGGTCAAGGCCTTCTACCTGACCCTTCATCCAACGCTCCAATTTATGGTGGAGGCAAAAAATTTAGGCAGGGAGGTTCATGGAGCAATTGAGAAGTTCCCTTAAATCATCACGGAAAAGGTTCCTAAGGAAAAATATTTTCTAGATAAGATATACATGGTCTTAGATGAAATCTTAGAAAACGTAGGGATTGGGGATCGGAAGGCCACTGCTAAAACAACAAATAGGTTCATCCACTGCCACTCGACCATCCTCCATGCTAGTGAGTGCACTACCAAACTGGACTAAACCATGAATAGCATGCAAGCTAGGTTCTCCTAATTAACTCAAATGGGCTTACCCTCCCCATTTCTTTCTGATGAATCAGTGGCTATTGCAGAGAAAATTGTGGCAAAAATAGGAGAGAAGCAGTAGGACACATCCACTTTCCAAAGTTTCAGTCAACCCCCTACTGTAGAAGATATCGAGGGTTTCACACTCGATAGCGTGACTGCTCTTCCAACTTGATTCCAGGGATAATATATCTGTGACACTACCTTACAAAGAAATGATTGATCTGAGTGGAGCACAAGAGGATCTTTGTGACATATCGACGACATCTAAGGCTGACTAGCTACCTCTGCAAGCCACTCTCTCTAAGCTCTAACCCTGTCGCCCAATGGATGGGACTCCCATCTGCGGGCCAAAAAAATTTTGGGTTCCCCATTCCACAAGTGAAATGCCCCTGGTAGTTGCCAAAAGCTATGAATGTTAAATTCCTCAAGCTCCCTCTAGGTGGTTTTTGTTTTCACTAAGTATTGGCTCGCGCCTCATCTTTTTGAACTCCATCTACTACTTCCATGTGTCTTCCAGGAACTCACTACAGAAAATTCTTCCTTCACTCTCTTCTCAGATTTCACCATGCTTCCACATGTTTTCACTATAGGTATTTAAATAATGTTTCCCTTCACTTTTCAATCAGGCCTCGTACACTTTTTGGTGGACCCCATAGTCAACACCGATAGTAAAGAATGTCTCCACATGTCTTCACTGTGTAGTATTTCAATGCATGAAGGAGGAATTAATGAGCAAGCCCCAAACTATTTCCATGTGTCTCTTTCATGGGGACTTCATCAAAGGGAAGACAAGAGTGAGATGTGTGCCCCACCAAGTTATTGTGTGTCTTAACTGACTATAGGATTGAATAACACGTGTGTGTGAAGTAGTTTGTTGGGACCACTACCAGCATTCAGAGGGGATGCATCTATTTGAGAAGCGACTACATTCCATGACCTGAATTTTTTCTATTGCAATGGCTGAAGGAAATCATTGCTGCAAGCATCATTGCTCATGATACATAATCTTTCTATGTTACTGGTTCGTGAGGCGGTGGGATTTTTATCTATATATACTACTTCTTCCTTCCAAAAATGAGTTCAGAAGATACATAAAAATTAGGGAAAAGACACCAGGCCTTTTGTATTAGTTTTAGATTATTCTACAAGACTCTCATACTGTGCCATTGTTCATCCTTTCTATTTTCTTAAGATATTTGATAAAACATTATACTGTGTCCTTATTGTCTTGAATTGTTTATTTATAGAACTTCTATAATTTTAATACAAGTTTGTTGGTTTAGATCATGTGTTTGAATCCTCTTTCAAATAAATGTGTATGAGAATTATTTTATGTCATTGAATAAAATATTCAGGTTTTCATCTTTGATTTCTTTTATTCTGGAACATAGCAAATTGTTGGTTGGCCCCTTAAATAAAATCCCAAAAGATAGATTTACAGTGCCTATATCTATTCCTTGGCGCATTACCTTAGTGAGATCTTTATTTTTTATATCTATTTCTTTTTCCTATTCCAAAACCCTAATTATAGAAGAATTCAGCTTCTTGAACAACTTAGAGGTCACTTAGTTTAGCACAATTGGTCCCCCCATTAACTGAGTTTTCCATAAAGGTTGTTACCTGGCCAATTTTTAGCATCAACAGTTACCACATCAAGAACTAGAGGAGATTGAGAATATTTTGGATACCAGAATCGGAAGGAGCACTAGGAACAAGTAGTACAAAGAATATCTTGTGAAGTGGAAAGGTAGAACAATGCAGGATTCATCATGGATTTCTCAGGATGAGTCTTACCATCTTGGTTTTCCTCTTAGCCCTAGAAAGTGAGGGACTCACTTTTCTTCCAACCTCAGGTGTCTGATGCAGGAGCATCCCTGATAGTAAAGAAATCATGTACCAACCAAAAATATTTGTTTTCATGCATTTCATTTAGTGGTAGTTTCAGAGTTTCATTTTTCATTTCACTACATTATCATTTCTTAGCTCACACAGAAATATATAGCATCTATACATGGACATCTACCACATATCTAGATTTCAATTAATTTGCATTTGTCTACTGAAAGTTACCACTCTCATAGTTTCATTATATTTCAGAGTCAGAGCATTTGGGGCTGACCTAGTCCAAATTTCTTAGTGCAGACTTATTCCAGAATGTGTGGAGCTTAATGAGACATCATACAATCATTTTGGGTCCAATGGGATCTATTTTCAAGATCCTTAAATCATTTCTTTTTGTGAAGAATTATCTTTCATATTTTTTTAGGCCAACCTTCATAGTTGTTCATTCATCAGTTTTGTGAACCCTTGTGGCCAATGCGGACCTTTCTTGGAGCTTGACAAACATATTTATAATCATTTTCAATCATTTGGAAGTAATTTATTCAAATAGAGATAGATAGATAGATATATTTTTGCATCAACCCTTTGGGGACTATAATAAGGCCTTTGGCTAGTTGTAATGTTGAATTCCCTTGTGGCAAGCCTATGAGCCCTGATTATTCACCCATGAGACATATGTTGCATGTAATATTTCCAATTCAATAAAGATTCATAATTGTAGACCAATTTCTTATGTCATTTTTGCTATGTTGACTCTAAGTTGCATGGTTTGGACTATTATTTCTGAACCCTCCATTTGTGACTACACCAAATAGAGAGATGGAGAGAGAAAGAGAGAGGTAGAGGGAGGGAGAGGGTAGATAAATATTAGAGAGGAAAGAGGTAGGGAGGGAGATATAGGTGAGATAGAGAAAGATAGAGAGGGAGAGGGGAGATAAAGATAATTAGAGAGGGAAGGAGAGGTAGAGAGAGAGGAGAGATAGAGATAACTAGGGAGGTAGAGATAGGGAGAGAGGGAGAGGTAGGGAGAGAGGGAGGTAGGGAGTGAGGGAGATAGAAGTGTGTGTGTGTGTGTGAGTGAGAGAGATAGAGAGAATGGTGAGATATATAGGAGAGAGTGAGAGAGAAAGAGAAAGACAAAGAGGGGGGAGGAAGGGAGGAAAGGAGAGGGAGGGAGGGAGATGATAGATATAGATTAGAGAGAAGGATAGAGTGAGAGAAAGATAGGGGATGCAGTGAAGGATAGAGGGGGAGACAAAGAGAGTGGTAAGGAGTGGAGGGAGAGGTGGGTAGAGAGAGAGGGAGGGATAGGTAAGGAGGGAGAGAGAGAGATGAGAGAGAGAATTAGGAAGGGAAGGAGGGAGGGAGAATGAGATAGAGAGAGTGGTGATATAGAGAGAAGTAGAGAGGGAAGGAGAGGATGATAGAGAGAGAGGTGGTGGGAGGATAGGTAGAGAGGAGGGAAGGTGAGAGAGAGAAGGGAGGTAAGGAGAGGCAAAAAGGGATAGGTGATATAAAGAGTAGAGAGAAGCAGAGTGAGAGGGATGGAGAGAGAGAATGGTGAGACAGAGGATAAAGTGAGAGAGAGAGAAGAGAGAGAGAGAGAGAGAGAGAGAGAGAGAGAGAGAGAGAGAGAGAGAGAGAGAGAGAGAGAGAGACACGAGACAGAGAGAAGAGAGACTGAGACAGAGGAAAAATGGATGACAGATGGATGGACAGAGACAGGAAGGACAGAGACACAGAGGAGGAGAGAGAGACACACAGACAAGGAGGAAGGAAAGAGGAAAGAGGGAAGGATGGAGGTAGTGGAGGAAGAAAGAAGTGGAGGGAGGAGGAAGGAGACAGAGTGGAGAGAGAGGAAAGGGTGGACCCCACTGTCAATGGAAAAAAGAGGACTTAGGAACGAGGATGAAGGAAGGAGGATCCCAACAGCCAAAAGTGGGGAAATGCACCAAGAAGCCTTTACCCGAGGATGGAAGCGGATGATAGATGCAAAATGAAAGTGTGAATGCATACGAAAACAAAATAAAGACAAGTTCAAACCTATAAAAATGGGCTAATGGCCTAGCTAGCTAACTAAAGGGCCAAAATGATGCAATCAAGTAAATAAAGTATTCTCTAATATTATAAAGCAGAAATGCAAGAGTGAAAAGGGAAAGAATGATCTCACCAAGGAATTCAGTCGCCTGCTAGCTCTTCAAAAGCACATTCACCTACACATATAAAGAGAGGAAAATGTTGGCTAGTTGTATAGGGGCCTTCCTTAGTCAGACCCCCGTTTAGGTATTTCCACCTCCAGGGGCAGCCAAAGGAAACGAGATAAAGAAAGCAATATAATGAAAAGCACAAAGGGACTACAAAAATAGTAAAGTGCTAACTCAACCAAGTGATAGAAGGAAAGAAAGGAAAGCTTACCACCTCCACCAAGAGCACTCAAGGCTACTTGGGGGAGAGAATGAGAGTGCTCGAGCCTTTATTGCAATGGTGTTTCATTCCCAACTTGTTCTAATAAAGATGGAGTGTTGTGTTTGTTGCAATGAGGTGCTAGAATGTTGCTTGAAAGCTTGAGAGTAAGTGCAAGAATATGAAGTGAGCTTGTGAATGGAGTGAAGAGTGTGAAGTGATCTTGTGAATGCAGTCAAGAGTTGGATTGAATGCTTATAAGGTTGGAATACTTGTGGAAGGAATGAATTTGAAGGAAAGAAAGAAACGGTCATATTTGGGTCGGTCGGCCGAAGGGGACATTAGAACTTGACCCCCAATGAGAAGTGTAATGCCTCTGTAGGTTCAGCTGCAGGAATCTTCCAAGGACATAAGCGTGTTGCATAGATGTTTCCACATTGTGTGGGCGTACCTGACAAAAAATGCCTCCAACAACGCTCAAAACAAGTTCCAAGTGGGATGCAAGCAGTGGGATTAGGTGGAATTAAGCCTTCAAACTTGGTTTTCTAAAGTGAAGAAGGAAAAAAGGGGAATTTACACATGAGGTGCAAATTTACTCCTATACATTTTTCCCCACTTTAGTGAGCATGAATACAGATGAGTGCTCGGTAAAGTAGATCAAAGATAGCGTAAGGTTAGGAATGTATACCTGAATCGTTGAGGAAGCAGAGCTCAGTTTGGCGTGCCTGAAGGTAGAAGGAAGGAAAAGAACCCCATAGCTACTCAAAACTGTGAAGTTGAAAAGAGAAAGTGCCTTACAGGTTCTCAATCCTACAAGGAAGGTGTCCCCCAAAAACTCTAGCATGGAGGATATGCTATGAAGTAAGCGCCTTATAGGTTCTTAGTCCTACAAGGAAGGCATCCCCCAAAATATATAGCATGGAGGAGACCCAAAGGAAGTTCCCTATAGGCTCTCAATCCCATAGGGAAGGTATTCTCCATGAACTCAAACATGAAGAACACCAAAAGAATCACCCTATAGGCTCTCAGTCCTATAGGGAAGGTATTCTCCATGAACTCAAGCATGAAGAACACCCAAGGAAGTACCCATAGGCTCTCAGTCCTATAGGGAAGGTAACCCCCAAGATCTCTCCCATGGAGGAACCCAAGAAAGTGCCCTACAGGCTCTCAGTCTTGTAGGGGATCCACCCCCAAGATCTCTCACATGGAGGAAGCTCAAAGGAAAGTAGACTCCACAGAGTTAAAAAGTGGCCATATAGGCAAGTGAGAAAACAGTTCCACAGACTCTCAATAGTCTTGAAATTTTTTGAAGGGGTCCCTTAGGAACCTACCATGAAGAGAGGGTCCACTCAAGGGATTCACACACAATTCAAAAGTAGATGTTCTTTCTCTCGAATCGATCCTTCATCAAGGAATCCTTTTGAAAGATGTTCACTCCATCAAGGAATTTGAAAGGAAGAATATTCCCCCACGCAAGGGGAAGATTAAAGTTGTTCCCACATTGGAGGAAGGTTCAAGTCCTTTCTTTATGAACCCATGATGAAGGAAACATGTTTTGTTAGGGTTTTAAGTTGAGAATACAATTCTGAAGAAAGGCTTGCGAGGATTTTCAAGAAAATATTGGTTGGCCATGAATGCATCTTCTGAAAATTGAAATGTTGAAGAAAGAAAGTTGTTGCACATAGGAGGGATAAATCAAGCAAAGAAAAGACAAAGATAAAGAGAAAGAAAACCTAAACAAAGGGCACAGGGGTAGCCTGATATTTCGGGGTAAGAACTACTCATCAATAAGATCAAGAAGAGGCCTCCTCCTAACATTGATCATCCAAGAGGTCATCTGCTTCCCACTCTAAATCATCAAAGGGGGAAGGAGGAAGAGCTTGCAGTGGAGGGATGTTAAGATGAGGGCCGCCTGGCCCTCCCGCAACAAGGGCTAAGGAAGAGGGCCCCTCGAGGTCCTCTCCACCAAGCTCTTGTAGAGTCAAGGTCAACGATTTTGTGAAGATTGTTGATGGGGATAGAACCTCATCCACAGAGTTAAACATGCACCCCATAGGAGCACCATGTCTAACTTTAGTAGACAGGGTAGGATAAGCCTGAGATTCACCACTGGGCTTTCCAAATGACTCATGAGAAGTAACAAACTTAGGGCAAGCTAGGACTGATTCTGTCACTAGGATAGAACAAGTCAGTACAGGACCACTTTGTGAAGAAGGTGGGCTCATCTTTTTCCCTTCGTTGCTAGAAGGACCACTCTTCACCTTCTTCTTCATTGGAGGAGATGAAATCCCCATAGATGAGGCTAGGGGTGTAGAGGAAGAGGAGGAAAGTACCGCAGTAGATACGACTGAGGTTTTAATCATATCCATGGACTTCAAAAAAGGCTGAATATCAAAAATGGACATCAGAAAAGGTGGCTCCACCGAAGGAGTGATGAACACCTGTACCCCCTTGTGGTAGGTGCATTTGCACTTGCAACAGAAGCTAGAAATAGTGTAGGACTAGACTAGAGAGAAGCAAAATGGAGGGAAGCGGGGGACACTACAGGAGGCCCTGAAGCAGGGGCGGTCATCTCTTTCTCCTTCCTTTGTGAGGCATCCTACTTAGCTAAGAGATCCTTTCGCCGACACTTGCACTCACGCACAAGGTGGTTTCTTCAACTCTTAAAGCTAGAGGCTGGAGGCTACAAAGGAGCAAAGGGCTCCTACTCAACCATAGGAACATCCACTATGGTCGTTTCCAGCAGAGGAATGGATTCCTAAATGGGAGCAGGAGGAACAAGTTGAGTAGCAGCAAGAGGAGTTGGGTCAAGAGCCTTGGCAGTGGGCCTCTGAGCAGGGGCAGTAGGAGGCCATGGAGGTTGAGACAAAGAGGAATCTCCTTGGGAGACCTTCTTCCTATCATACCAAATGGATCTAGGCTCCTTTGGTAGAATAGGAAGCTCGAATGTAGGACGTATAGGCTTTCACCAAGCGAGCACCATAGGATTCTCCTATAGACAAGGAGCATAACCTGATGGTACCACAACAATGTGAGAAGAAGCATCAGAATGACCAATAGGAGAAGAAGAAGGAGGATCATGGGACCACTTCTCTTCTTCCTTCTTTCAGGCCTTAGTGATATCACTGTTAGCCTTTAGGCAATCCCTATGTGAAATAGCATAAGGCGAGGGAGGGTATCTAACTCTCAGCCTCAGATGCCCTTTCTTATAGTTCTAGTATCTTTGGTGCAGAAGGTCCATCCTAGGTGGGAGAGGACCAATGGTCATAGGCCAAGAGTAGTCCAAGGAGTAGTTACCATGTGCAATTGGTGGTCTATAACCGGTGTTGTGGATTACATGTACGAAACCTCTGTGGATAAATTTTAGACATTTACACATGACAAAGGGTGCTTCGTTCATCGTCACCAACCAAGGGATACCCAATTTCACCCTAAAGAGCTTAGACCTAGGGATGATGTCAAATAAGAGGTTCATAGATTTAGGTCCCACTAGGACTGGCATGACGATACTGCCTAAAGGGGGCAAGGAAATCTCGTCATGTGTGTGGATAGTACTCACAGGTGCATCATACCCATCTTTATGTAAAAAGTTGATCGACATAATCTCCATAGTGATTATGTTTACTTATGACATCAGATTAGCGAGAACACCCGATATGATGTTCCCATTAATCCGCATGGGAATATAGAGAGGAGATGGTTCTCTATTGAAACCCATTGGCAAGTCTTGTGAAGTAAAGGTTATTCCAAAACCACTGTCCACATGTTGCATAGAGGGGATAGGTTGATGCAAGAAGGAGGCCATAACACACACTAGACAATAATTTCATAGAGTCCCTAAAGGTAAAAGGATAAGATAGTGACCCAACTAAGGTTTCATCATGCAATACCTTTGGAACCTTCCAACTACGCCAACTAGGGGTCACAGGTTGGGTTGTAAGGAAATAGCCTCACAACACTCACACCTACAACACTCCTAGAGTACGAGGAAAGGAACTTTTAGTATTGCAAAAATGGAACCAAAATGGTTCATGTCAAGCTCACCAAAATGTAAGGTAGGGGGACCTCCACATGCAAGGCCCCAAGTCACGGAGGGCCAAGATGTGGAAAGCTTCCCTAACTTACCTCAGCTAAATGCGATGTTTAGGGTATGAGGATGAGAATGATGAGGACTATAAATTCTTGCAATCACTCTACAATCTTAAATTTCAAAGTGGGGCCAAGTGAGCTAGTTTTCAGGTTCAACACTGTGCCTCAGGAAGCTCTCTACCCAAGGACGAAAGTGCAGTCCTTGGATGACATCGCAACACATTGGCATCTCTGAAGTGCGCTAGCATCTGTACGGCCAGACAACAATAGAGACAAGTTAAAACCTATCAAAATGGGCTAATAGCCTAGCTAGCTAACTAAAGGGCCAAAATTATGCAATCAAGTAAATAAAGTATTCTCTAATATCATAAAGCATAAATGCAAGAGTGAAAAGGGCAAGAATGATCTCACCAAGGAATTTGGTTTCCAGCTAGCTCTTCAAAAGCATGTCCACCTACACACAAAAAGAGAGGGAAATTTTGGGTAGTTGTATAGGGTTCTGCCTTAATCAGACCCATGTTTAGGTATTTCCACCTCCATGGACAGCCAAAGGAAATGAGATAAATAAGGAAATATAATGAAAAGCATAAAAGCACTACAAAATAGTAAAGTGCTAACTCAACCAAGTGATAGAATGAAAGAAAGGGAAGCTTACCACCTCCACCAAGAGCACTCAAGGCTGCTTGGGGGAGAAAATGAGAGTACTAAAGCCTCTATTGCAATGGTGTTTTGTTCCCAACTTGTTCTACCAAAGATAGAGTGTTGTGTTTGCTACAATGAGGTGCTAGAATGTTGCTTGAAAGCTTGAGAGTAAGTGCATGAGTGTGAAGTGAGCATGTGAATGGAGTGAAGAGTTGGATTGAATGCTTAGAAGGTTGGAATACTTGTGGAAGGAATGAATTTGAAGAAGGAAAGAAAGAAACGGCCATATTCAGGTCAGTCGGCCAAAGGGGATATTACAACTTGACCCCCAATGAGAATTATAACGCCTCTGTAGGTTCAACTGCAAGAATCTGCCAGGGACGTAAGTGCACTGCATGGATCTATGTGCACTGCATGGGCATCCCTAGTAGAAACACCTCCTCCTACGCTCAAAATAGGTGTCAAGTGGGATGCAAGCAGCGGGCTTAGGTGGAATTAATCCTTCAAACTTGGTTTTCTAAAGTCGAGAAGGAAAAAAGGGGAATTTACACATGACATGCAAATTAACTCCTATACAAAGAGTAGAGGGGGAAAGAGGTATGAAAGGATACATAGGTGAGATAAAGATAGTGATGGAGGGAGAGGTAGGTAGAGATAGGGGGAGGGGAGATAAAGATAAGTAGAGAGGGAAGGAGACATAAAGAGAGAGGAGAGATAGAGAGAAGTAGAGAGGTAAGGAGGGAGGGAGGGAGAGGTAGGGAGGGAGATAGAGGTGTGTGTGTGTGTGAGAGAGAGAGAGAGAGAGGTAGAGAGAATGGTAAGATAGAGAGGAGAGTGAGAGAGACGGGGAGAGAGAATACTGAGATTGAGAGAAGGTTAGAGTGAGAGAGAAATAGGGGGAAGCAAAGAGAAAGAGTGAGAGAGAGAGAGGGAGAGGAGAGATATAGAGTAGAAAGGAAAAGAGGTAGGGAGGGATACATAGGTCAGATAGATAGAGAGTGATGAAGGGAGAGGTAGGTAGAGAGAGGGAGAGGGTAGATTAAGTAGAGAGGGAAGGAAAGGTAGAGAGAGAGAGGAGAGATAGAGAGAAGTAGAGAGGGAATGATGGAGGGAGGGAGAGGTTGGGAGGGAGTGAGAGGTCAGATAGAGATGTGTAGAGAGAGTGAGTGGTAGGGAGTGATGGATGGAGAGGTAGGTAGAGAGAGGGATTGGGTAGATAGAGAGTAGAGAGGGAAGGAGAGAGGGAGGCATAGGTATGGATGGATAGTGGGAGGTGAGAGAGAGGTGAGATAGAGATCACCCCCTATTTCTCTCACTCTCTCCCTTCCTCCTTCCACCATCTTTCTATCTCTCCTCTTTATCTCACCATTCTCTCTCTCCCTCTCTCTCACCCCCTCCTCTCTATCTCAATTCTCTCTCTAATTCTCTCTATCTCACTTCTCTCTCCCTCACTTCCTCCCTCTTTCCCTCTATACTTAATTTTCTATTTCATGTATATACTTAAGCACCTCTCTCTCTAGGGAGAGAGGTGAGAGATAGAGAAAGAAAGAGGAGGAAGGGAGAGGTAGAGAGAGAAGTAGAGAGGGTAGGAGGGAGGGAGGGAGAGATGGAGAGAGAGAGTGGTGATATAGAGAGAAGTGGAGAGGGAAGGAGAGAACAAAAAAGAGAGAGGAAGGATGGAGAGGTAGAGAGGGATACGTGAGACAAAGAGAAGTAGAGAGAGATGGAAGGAAGGAAGGATGAAGGGATGGTGCGAGAGAGGGGATGGAGGTAAATGTAAAGATGGATAGGTGAGATAAAGATTATAGAGAGAGTGGAGGGATGGTTGAATAGAGAGAGGGGATGGAGGGAGAAGTAAAGTGGGAGAGGTGATATAGAGAGAAGTTGATAGAGAAGGGGGAAGGAAGGAGGGAGGAAGTGACAAAGATAGAGGGAGAAAAAATGGTGAGATAGAGAGAAGTAGAGAGAGAGAGAGAGAGAAGGGAGGAGGAGGTAGAGAGAGAGGGAGGGAGAAGAGAGGGAATGAGGGAGGGATATAAAGGTATGGATGGGATATAGGTGTGAGAGAGAGGGGGGCAGGGAGGGAGGGAGAGATACATAGAGAGTAGATAGGGAAGGATAGAGTGAGAGAGAAAGAGGGGAAGCATGGAGGGATAGAGGGAGAGGGAGGGAGAGGGAGGGAGAGGAAAGATAGAGAGAATTAGAGGGAAGGAGGGAGAGAGTGAGAGAGAGAGAGATAGAATGCAAAATGGGAGAGGAGAGAGTGAGGAGGGAGTGAGAAACGGTGAGACATATGAAAGAGATGCTATGTGAGAGAGAGAGGGAGAGGAGAGATAGAGAGAGAGGGAAGAGGGAGGGAGGACATAGTGAGATAGATAGAGATAGAAAAGAAAGATGGGAGGAGAGTGATGGAGCAGAGGGAGAGAGAGGAAAAGGAGATAAATATAAGTAGAGAGGAAGGAGAGGTAGAGAGAGGAGAGATAGAGGGAAGTAGAGAGGGAAGGAGGGATGGAGGGAGAGGTATGGAGGTAGATAAAGGTTTTCATGTGAGTTTGTGTGTGTGTTTTTGAGAGAGAGAGAGAGAGAATCGTGATATAGAGAGAAGGAGAGAGACAGAAAAAAGGGGAGGGATGGGAGGGAAGAAGGGAGAGAGAGGGAGGGAGAAGAGAGATAGAGAGTAGAGAGGGAAGGAGAGAGTGAGACAGAAAGAGGGGGGAGGGATAGAGGGACAAAGAGAGAGGTAGAGAGAGAGGTAGGGAGTTGAGAGAGAGGTAGGTAGCGAAAGGGAGAGGAGAGATATAGAGAAGTAGAGAGTGACAAAGAGAGGGAGGGATATGTATTGAGGGAGAGAGATAGAGAGGTAAGAGACAAAGAGAATTAGAGAAGGATGAAGAAAGGGAGGGAGAGGTGGGGAGGGAGGGAGAGTGATGAGATAGAGAGAAGTAGAGAGAAGAGGAGAGAATGAGAAAGAGAGGAATGTGGGAATGAGGGAGAGGTATAGAGGGACATGTTATATAGATAGAATTAGAGAGAGAGGGGAGGAGGGAGGGTGAGAGAGAGAGGGGAGGGAGTGAGAGGTAAAGAGGGATAGGTGAGATAAAGAGAAAAAGAGAGAGATAAGGAGAGAGTGAGAGAAAGAGGGATGAGGGATCAAGGGAGAGAGAGAGGGACAAAGAGAGAGGAAAAGAGAGGTAGGTGAGGGAGGGGGAGGAGAGATAGAGAGTAGAGAGGGAAAGAGATAGGGAGGAAGAGAAATAGATAAAGAGAGATAGATAGACAAAGAGAGTGATGGAGGCAGAGGTAGGTAGAGAGATGGAGAGGGTAGATAAAGATAAGTAGAGAGGGAAGGAGAGTTAGAGAGAGGAGAGATAGAGAAGTAGAGAGGGTATGAGGGATGGAGGGAGAGGTAGGGAGGGAGAGAGGTGAGATAGAGAGATGTAGAGAGAGTGAGTGGTAGGGAGTGATCTATAGAGAGGTAGGTAGAGAGTTGGATTGGGACATAGATATTAGATAGGGAAGGAGGGATGGAGAGGTATAGATGGAGATAAAGGGAGGTGAGAGAGAGGTTATATAGAGATCAATATAGAGAGTGGTAGAGATTGATGGATGGAGGGGTAGGTAGAGAGAGGGAGCGGGGATATATAGATTAGTAGAGAGGGAAAGAGAGAGGGAGGGAGAGGTAAGGAGGGAGAGAGAGAGATAGAGGTGAGATAGAGGGATAAAGAGAGAGAGGGGGGGAGGATGAAGGGAGTGAGAGGTAGGGGAGAGAGAGAGAAAGAGAGATATAGAGATGAGATATAAATAGAGAGAGGAGAGAGTGAGAGAGAGAGAGAGAGAGAGAGAGAGAGAAGTAAAAGGAGAGGAAGAGAGGATATTGAGAGATGTAGATATGGGAGGAAGGGAGGGAGAGAGGGAGAGAGAAGTGAGATAGAGAGAATTAGAGAGATAGAGCGATGGAGGTAGAGAGGGAGAGAGAGAGAGGTGAGATAAAAATAGAGAGGGAAGGAGCGAGCAAGCAAAATAGATAGAGGTAGGAGGGAGAGGGAGAGAGGAGATAGAGATATGTAGGGAGGGAGGGAGGGAGGGAGAGAGAGGAGGAGAGAAGTGAGATAGAGAGAATTAGAGAGGGAAGGAGTGAGAGAGAGAGGTGATATAGAGAGAAGTAGAGAGGGAAGGGGAGAGAGGGGGATGTAAGGAAAGCAACGGTGTGGAAGCAACTTTCCTAACGTCAAAACCATAGGGGAGTAAGCATACAGTACTTTTAATTTTTCTAATTACAATTCAATTAAGATACACATGAAATATTTGTAGAAACAGAGAAGATACTCAAAGGAAATGAATAACAAATTTACGTGGGAAACCCTTTCGGGAAAAAACCCACCGCACCAAGTTGAACCTCTTTGTATTACAGTAACAACAATAACATACAATCAGAGATACAACTCTCTGGTATTAGTTCACAGTAGCTTCATTCACCATTCATTCAGTTACAAAAATGCTCTCATCAATCCGATCTTACTCATCATGATTTCAAATTAGAATCGATCCTTTAAATCTTATCGCATTCTGATTTTTGCCTCCTGTTCATCCTTATCTGCCAATGCTCCATCGAAGAAAGTTTCCATGCTTTTTCAGATTTTTCCTTGCATGCAGTTTTTCCAATGTTGCAACTGATGCAAAAATCCAACTGTCATCTGTTTGAACACTGCTTCCTCTTATTGGTCCAGTGGGATGCCACATAGGATGGTCACACGGTCAAAGGCGATCAAACTTTGTCGGCATATCGGTGAGAAACTAACAGTGTCTCCCCGATGCCACAAATTCTTCATATCGATATCGCCATAGCTTCCACGAGTCGTCAAGACATTTTACCGATGCCCACAAAGCATATCAATTTCCACTTTTCCATCAGCAAGACTTCCCATTCGCCAAAAGTTTTCGTCGAGTCTCCTTAGGTTTCACCGAAGCATCTGATAGTCGGCAAGACATTCGTCTTTTGCCAAGACTTCATACTGAGCTCATCCAAGTCTTACTAAGTCGACAAGACTTAAGTCTTTCGCTAAGACCTTACACCAGCTGAACATGTCACACTGAAGCATCAAAGAGTCGATAAGACTTATCGTCTTTGCCAAGACCTTATACCGAGGTCTTAAGTCACCCCGAGCGCTGCATTCACCAATCGGAAAGACTTATGTCTTTCACCGAGACCACATATCGAGCGCCCATGTCTTGCTGAGTCGGCAAGACATTTGACTTTGCTAAGACGTTTCACCGGGCACCAACAGCTACACCAATGACTGTCAGCGTGACTTATTCAAGTCGCCAAGACTTCTCAGCGAAGTCTTTTGTCACCATGAATGGACCAAGAGAATACTTTCGTCGATGAGACATACCTTCTTTGATGAGACCTCTCCCTGATGATCCATGTGTGTTAGCTCGATAGCCAAAAGCTATCGGTGAGACTTACACCATTTGCTGGGACATCTCACCGAAGCCCTAGAGTTAACCTGATAAGATCAACTATCACCCAAAGTTCTTCCGATCGAAAAAAGGTCGCGCCGAACACAGAGAGTCACAGCGATAGTCATTTTCGGCAAGACATCAACTCTGTCTTGGTGACATGAATCTATCAAGCAGATTTAGAACAGTTAGTTGCCCAGATGTGAACAATGTCACAACGAATTTTCCCTTCAGGAGTTACATGTCAGTAAGGATTGAGGCACATATTCCAACAAGCTCCCACTTAACGAAGATCTTACTGACACCTCCAGAGCATAAACAAACTACTGAAAAACATGGGCCAAGAGGCCCATTGAATTGGCACACCACCTGTATTTGTCTGTGCTCATAGGCTTTGTCAATTCATTTGCAACATTCTCTAGAGTATCCACTTTCTCCAAAGAGACCTTCCCATCCTCCACCATATCTCATACAAAGTGATACTGTACATCTATATGTTTTGTCCTAGCATGGAAAGTAGGATTCTTTGCCAAACATATAGCACTCTGGCTATCACAATAAATAGTAATTTTTCTTGCATCAAAACCAATGTTAGAACACAAATGTTTTAACTAGATTGCTTCTTTACAGGCATGTGTAGCTACCATGTATTCCGCCTCTGTAGTGTACAAAGCGACTACAACCTGCCACTTGCTCATCCAACTCATTGCACCACCATTCATCATGAAAACATATCCACTGGTGGATCTTCTGCTATCAATGTCCCCTGCCCAATTAGAGTCCACATAACCTAGAATACTGAGAGTCCTCTGTGATTCAACCAAGTTCCCATGGTAACATAGAGCATAGTATGAAGTACCCTTCAGATATCTAAACACTCTCTTCACAGCATCCCAATGTGTCCTTCTAGGATTAGCCATAAACCGACTAAGAACTCCCACTGCTTGGGCAATGTCTGGCCTTGTACAGACCATTGCATACATAAGGTTGCCAACTGCACTAGCATAAGGTACATTGGTCATGTCCTCCATCTCAGTAGGAGATTTTGGACAATCCTCAACAGATAGCTTCGTTCCCTGTGTAACTGGAACAACTAGCTGCTTGCACTCAGTCATACAAAATCTCTATAGAATAGTCATGATATACTTACTCTGACTGAGCCAAAGTTTTCTATTTTTTTGTCCCTGGTTATTTCCATTCCCAGAATATACCTTGCTGCACCAAGATCTTTCATTTCAAACTTTGCAGACAATTGAGACTTAAGATCAGAAATCATTAGCTTACTATTGCCTATGAACAACATATCATCAACATAGAGAGCAATAATAAGGACTTGATCACTTTTAGCTTTGTAATATACACAATGATCACATTTTGATCTTACAAATCTCAATGACAAAACAAAAGTGTCAAATTTCTGGTACCACATTCTAGGAGACTGTTTTAACCCATACAGAGATTTCTTTAACTTGCAAACCATTCTTTCCTTACCTTTTTCCACAAAGTGCTCCGGCTAGGACATATAAATTTCTTCTTCAAGATCACCATGAAGAAATGTTGTCTTCACATCCATCTGTTCAATTTCTATACGTCGCTGCAAGTGACAAAAGAAATCTAATAGACGTCAGCTTAGCTACAGGAGAAAAATTTCTCCATAATCAATTCCCTCTACCTGGGAATAACCTTTTGCAACCAGCCTTGCTTTATATTTTCTACACTGCCATCTAGACCAATTTTCCTTTTGAATACCCATTTACAGCCCACAGCTTTTCTGCCTTTAGGCAATGGCACCAAACTCTAAGTATCATTCTTTTCTAATGATGCCATTTCTTCATTCATGGCTTCCAACCAAGAATTTGAATCAGACATTTTAAATGCTTCTTTCACAGTCCTACGTTCATCGCTAGAAATTAAAAATAGGCACAAGTAAACTCTATTAAAGAAAACCCATACCTATCAGGTTGCTTTCTTTCACAGTTGACCTCCTCACAGGCGAGGTGAGGTGGTTCTTCATCTTCTTCAGAATTTCAGAACTGCTTGAGCTCTCCTTATCACATTTTTATTTTTCAATTCCTCTTTATCTGGTGTCGGAGGAATTCTTGCTACATCCTTTTCATTTTCATATTTTTTTCTAACTGCAGATCTGTTGTGCAGTTTTTCGCACACATGCCCCGCTGAAAGCAGGGACCCCCTTTCGCTTCATTTTGGTGTTTTGGCCCTTTCTTTTTGAGGTTTTGTCTTACTTAGGCACGTGCTTAATTGTTTATTTTGAATGCCTAAGTGTTTTCCCCAGGTTACTCATTGAAAATCTTAAGTTCTAAATGAATTTTGGGCTTTTGCCCTGATTCGGGATTTTCTAACCTGGTCGGATTTTCTCGGATCCTGCTTAGACAATGGCTGGACCCTTGTTGTTCGAGGATTTCTGATCCTCACGGATTTCCATGTGGGCCAGATTTCCACAGATTCTACCCTGTTATCGGATTCCGAAAATCCTTCTCTGGTTGTCTTATCAACTACATTAATGGCTCCATGCATGTTCTGAGAAGTGTATTTAACTTGATTCGAAGATCTTTTGCACCATTATGCTCACTATTTGTTGTTGTCTGAGTTGAGAGCCACATCCTTAGAGTTTGTTCTTTGATCTTTTGGCTTTGATTTGTGCGTTTGGGTTTGAATTGGTCTCGTTTGGTGGGAATTTCTTGTGCATTATTGCTTGTGTTCGTTGCGGACCCCATTGAGCTTCGCGTTTGCTGCTTCTGAGGTCAATTCCCGCTTCATAATGATATGTGGCTGATTGCTCTGCTTTGAATTGAATTATGAATGACCTTGTAGGATTTGAATTCCTATGTATTTGTTTATTTAGTGCTAGGGTTGTTCAGTATTGCATCCTTTGTCATCTCCCAAGCGAGTTTTGAGTTCATGTGCCCATTTTCATTTTAATGAATCCCACCTAAGAGTAATTAGTAAACCCTAGTGATGACTCAACAGTGGAAACAACTAAATTTTGAACGTGTCTATGTGCTAATGGCGGATGAGTTGGGTTTTTGGACTTAGGGCAGTGCCGTATCAGGTGATTTCATCTTAAGATTGACCTAGAATACAAAGAAAATTCATGAGAGGTCCATCCCTAACTTTCCCTAAGTTAAACTTTTCAAAATCCTTAGTTGGTTCAGTGTCTGGATGAAATCAGGACTCTCCGTCCCTTCCGGATTCCCTTCGCTGTGACCATTCGAGATCGCTGAGATATCATATTGACCACCTTGAGGTTCGCCGAAGTTGTCTTCCTAGGTTCATGTTGGCTCACCGTGACACTATCATTTTTACACCGATGAAATCCTTCATGCATATCATTCGACGAGACCTTTACTTTTGCCCAGACCTCACCCCACGATGAGATGTCTCATCAACATGCTTACTCATACTCGCTTTCAGCAAGACAAGTCCTAGTCACCAAGAGGTCATAGTGGGATCCAAGCTTTACCGATATTCGTCTGCTTCGCCAAGACATCCGTCCTTCGGCGAGACCTCCCACCAAGCACCTTTCGTCTTGCCGATCTTCCATTCTGTCACTAGGACTTTCGCTTTCAGCGAGACCTTTCGCCAAACATATTATGCTCTTGTCAAGTGCTCTTAAAATTTGGGGAAACATTCATGCTTCGTTGAGACCTTACCGCGAGCTCCCTTACTCTTATCGAAGCCTTCGCTTTCGGTGAGACTCCTAACATTCCCCAGGACTTCATAGCAAAAATTTTCTTTTAGCGAGCCCTGATCTCCTGTCGGGGTGACTTCATAATGTTGGCAAGAGGTTATGCTGATGGAACTCTTCATCAGCGAAACATAATGCAGTTGCTCGGACCTCATATCGAAAACTTGAGTATAGTCGAAGTGATTGTTTAAACTCTGACGGTCGGTGAGACAAGATGAATTCGCCAAGACCTTACCCCGACCACCCTTGGCTCATACCGACATGTTTTCTATGTCCCTTTTCGCTGAGACATTACATCGAAACAATTGACTCTTGGCGAAACCTATTCTGATTGCATCCTTCAGCGTGACTCCCGGAAGTTGCCGAGACTTTTCAGCGAGCTCATAACTCTTGCCAAAACCTGCGTTCTAGGAATTCCCATTGGTCCAGAACTTTTCCTTGACCTTGGATGTCTTCCGGTACCATATTTCTCTAAAATCTGCCATCTCCCAGGTTTCCCGAAAATCCTCTTTGGCCCGTTCTTTGCGGAAATCCGTCCCTCGCGGATTTCCCCGAAACTTGATGAAACATAAAGGAACATGAAATAATTGGATTCGTTTATAATTTATAATGCATTTGATGATTATTTCATGTCATATTTGGATCTCTCATATGATTTATAGATGAAAAATGATCAAGTTTAATGATTAAGTAGGTGTTTCCTAGTTATTCCGTTGGAATCCAATCAGTCTGGAATTTCCCGAATTCCTCTTTGGCTTAGATTTTGTGGATGGTCTTGAAACCTGAAATCTGTTGTGGTCATTTTATATGAATTTTAATAACACCTTGACTATATAAGATGCATTATAACAATGTTTTCATGAGTTAACCTTGCTCTCTTATGGTTTTTAGTATGATTTTCATGTTGAGTGTAGGCTGAATCAAGCAAGGTAACACCTGGTTCCTCATTATCCGATGCAGAGAGGATCAAGCTAGAAATTAAGAGCAAGGTCCCAAAGAGTAAGATCACTTTTTTCTAGTCAAAAGTCACTAATACAAATGTTGGCATATGGTACTATGAGGAATTTAAAGCAAGGATGGCAGCCAAGGATCCTCCTTTGGTGACTAGAAGAATGATGGAATCAGGATTGTCACATGTTGTTGGTTTGCCTTCTATGGTGCAATGCTATGAGCTGGTCCTTGAGTGTGCCAGGCACTATGATCAGGATAGTCAGAGGATAATTGGTCCTTAGGGGAGAGTCGTTTCCAATCTCAACCCGGTCTCCATTGCCCAAACCTTTGACATGCCAGACAAATCTCATGTGATGGGATTCACCATTGAGGCAGCTCAGGAGTTCCATGATGACCATACCATAAAGTCACATCAGCTGATCAATTCTTGGCTGGAGAAGCCCAAGTCCCACTATTCCAAGTTGCCCAAGCAGCTATTTAGAGCAAAATTCAAGAAGGAATACTATGATGCCATCACCTTTCTTAGCAGGGTGCTTGGATTGAGGAGTGCTCGTACATTTGAGAATTGGATGTGCCATGCAATTGTGAGGATGGAACAAGAAAAGATTAACTACCATTGGGCAGGGGTCATCACCCAAGTAATTCACAAGTAGTTATCCAATGTGTTGCGGACAAAGACCTTCACAATGACCTCATACTTGTTCTATGCGATGGCTAGATTCCATCCATATAGAGGATTGGATACAAAAGGAATTTTCGGGCAGAATATTATTTATGAAGTTTTCCCTCAGTTGCACTGGGGAGGTTCAAACTATAGGAGGCAAACCATGCATTTACCATGCATATCACTAGAATGTTTCAGGAAGCGGATCATGTCAGAATTTCATATCAAGCCAAAGAGCTCATTAAGAAATATGGAGCTTGGTTTATTCAATTCCCAACCTTCTCCTACATTTGGATCGATGGCTACCAAAGGGCCCCATATAGACTTCTAAGTTATCCCACTGACCACATCACATTGTTGGAAGTAACTAGACAGATTTGTGATTTTGATGCCATTGTCAAGAAGGACAAGCATAAGACTGGATTTGGCAGCAATTTTCCCCTAAGGATTGGCACTGGTGAGGCTTGTCCTTCCACTGGTTCTGCCCAAGCTTCACAAGAAGAAATGAGTACTCTTGGCTTGTCTTTCCACTCTGAGAGATCCAGATTTGACATCACGGGAGAAGCTCAAAGAAGGCCAGTAAAGAATATAGTCATAAGGTTGATTTAGAAGACTACTAGGCCAATTGTGGTGATGAATATGAGGTCAGAAAGAAGAAATTCTCTCAGCTTCCAGTGGATGCAGTCTTATTGTATAATGTAAGGGTAGTGCCTGATCAATTGGAGGATGATGGGGACTTAATTTAGGATCACACCTATGAGGCAGTAAAAGATAGGCCTATTGGTGATATAGATTGGTTAGAGGAGGAGCAAACAGAACTGAAGCAACTGATGGATCCATTTCTCAAAGTTACCAAGATGTGGCTCAAACACACTATATGGGAGTTGGAGAATAAAGGAGTGAAGTGCACATACAACTTGATGGGAGACTTAGATTCCCATTCCACTTCTGAGAAGTCCACGGGGCAGCAAGATCCTAAAGGTAAAGGCAAATTGGACTCCACATCCAAGATCAAGAAAAAAGGTGTTAAGGAAATAGAGGTCCAAGAGATAGAGAAACAGAGAAGGCCAAAGGCTAAGAGGGGGACAAGAACTAAAAGGTTTGAATAAAAGGAAGTCGAAGAACAGAATCTTGAGGCTGATGCTCCTATGCCTAAGAGGAAAAGAATTGTCAAATTATCAGAGAAGGCAAGCTCCAAGGCTGGGGAGGAAGAAGTCTCCCCATCGGTAATAAATGTTGAAAGTTCGGAGGAGAGAGCAAAGGTATATACAAGGAGGTCTAGTACTCCCTCTCCCAAGAATGATGTGCCTAAGGAAGACTTTCTTCCTGCCACTCTTCATGAGGAGCAACATGATGAAGTGCCTCCCGATCATGAAGCTCAAAGAAAACTAGGTGAGTCAAGGGATGCTGACGGTCATCCGGGTAATGAAGGGGAAGAGTTTCATGAAGGTGAAATCTATAGTGCGGAGGCCGAAATTGAAAAGGAAATACAATCTCCTTTGATTGCACATGCCGATTCTCCTGTTAGGACTAAGGAAGTTGAATCTCCTACAAGAGAAGTAGAGGCAATGAGAGATCCATCACCTGAGCAAGAGGGAGAGCATATTGAAGAGGAAGGAAATACGGATGAGACCCCTGATAAACAAGATTTGGAAGGGGAGATACCTAAGGATCGACAAAAGGAAACAGGACTGAGCCAGGTGCAATTAGAGCTTGTTGTTCCAAAGTGGCTGGACAAGGAGATAAAGAGAAAATAGGTTGTAGTATAAGACAGTCCACCGAATTGGGATGCATTGCTAGCCATAATTGGAAAAGATAAAAGTAAGAAGAAGGCTAGAGTGATCTCAAGGGTTGAAAGGGATCAAGCACATAACAAAGTTGTTCACATCGCAACCCTTGCTTCAGAACAAGATAGAAATGATGTGGTCAGAAAAGATTACAGTGTTCAGACTCTCAATCTAGGGCCTACATCAACTAAGCAGGATATTGAAGACTATGAGGTATCTAGTACTGTTATTGTGGATCAATTAAGGAAGGAATTGAAGAACAAGTAGGAGCTAAAGAAAGAGAATGCAAATCTCAAGAAATGCTTGGAGGAATTAATGAAGCCACTGCAGTCCATTAATCCCTCTTCCTCTGCTACAAATCCTCTACCTCAGGAGACCATCACCGAGCTAGAAAAGATGAAAGCCTTAGTTGTTGCCACTAGGAATTGGTTGAAAGGGGTGCAAATAAAAGGTGATGAGGCTATCAAGGATATCCTATCAACAGGAAAGGATGCTACAAGGACCATTGAATGGTTAAAACAGGTGTTGACACAAGACAAGGAGGATACAAATCTTCTTCTCCACAAAACCAGGACTATAATGGAGTACACCCGAGACAAGTTGGTGAGTGATGGGATCCTTCCTTCTTATAGAGCTGTCGAACCATGGGAATGGTTCGAAGCATTGAAAATTAGGTAGAAGGTGTTCAAGAAGATCTACAAACAAATGAGGTAGATTGATGACACCCTAACTGGGGTTTACAATGGTTCCATTGCCTTCTTTGAAATCATGACGGGAAGAAGAAAGATCGCGCCCAAGTACTTGAGCCTGGAATAGTTGAGAGAATGGTGGCATGATGTTTATACACCACTTGATGATGGGTCCATTTCCGAGCACCAGCTAGATGATGCGGCCACCTACCTTGCAGTTATTCATAAGTATTTGACGCATAAGGTAGAATGGGATGGGTCAGTCAAACACTCAAGAGAAGAGATTGCGTCCATTGAGAATTGACCTAGGGTTCTGCCCCTGCCACCAGTCGCGGACCTGGATGGGATGTTCTTGAAGGTACACAAAGAGCCAGATCATAGCAGAGATAATAGGGAAGGGAGCTAATGATAGGCTGCGGCACGATTTGGGCTTCTCTATTATCTTCCCGCACATCGTCTAAGCTACAGATCTCGGGCTGACTTGGATGGGATGTGCATTTAATGCAAGTTTCACCCATTTTGAAGACTCTCTCGGCCGGGTGGTTGTGTTGAGTTATTGTTGCGAAACCCTTGCCTAGCTGATGGATTTCTTGAGAATTCTATATATTGGGCATGTCGCCTCATTTGTAAAGGGTTAGAACAGTTAGAAATAGTTAGAAGGTCATAATTTGTAGCCAGAATATAAAGCAGAGCTAGTTAGAAGTAGATTAAGTTAGCAAGTAGTTTCCTTCAAGCAAATATTGTAACAGAGAGTTAGAATTGTTGCTACAGTGAACAATTTGAATACAAGAAATGACATTGTGATTTGGTGCCATACTTGTTTCTTTTGTTTTGCATGGTTCAAATTATTCCATCTTTAAAATTGTTTTGAGAAGGTTAATGTTTAGATTAGATTTGATTTAATAATGTTTGTGATTCAATACTTGAATGTTGCAGCAATCCTTCAGTCCACACTTTTCGCAACCAACTGATCGTTAGTTGCTTTGCAAAGTTATCTTGGACTTTATATTTTGTGTGCTTAAGTTCGATTGTAAAGATTTGTTCATTTTTAACTACAATAGAGTTATTTGAATGAAGGTTTACGATTTGAAAATCTTAACACCTCAGAAGATTGCACTATTTTTTGTGAGATTGTAGATTTATCTTGGTCAAGTAGAAATCAGTTTTGAAGGATTGGTCCATTTTGAGTATTGGTTACTTTCATTGTTAATCTTAGGTTTAGTATTAAATTTAGAACTCTCTCTGAAACCCTTATCCTTTTTTATTTCTTTGATTATTGGGTTAAATCTAGGATTGAAGCACCATCAGATTGTTAGATCTGATAAAATTGATTCAGCATTTTGCTTGTAGTAAGGTCCCATTGTGATTACCAGCATTTTCATATTTCGTTACTGAGTTGTTTATGCACTGTCAAGACCTGACATTAGAGACCTTGGGGTTATCTCTTGAGGCTTGCCGATAGAGATTTAACTTTCAAGAGAGATAGGATATTATATTATGTCTGGCTGTTATTGTGCAGAAAACACAATCAACAGGAACTGGCGCTAGGAGGACCCTGAATAAGCGAGTTGGATCAGTTTTTGAACGTCATCTCTCCTAAAAGATTCAGAAGAAGAACAAGATCCGCTCCAGGAGAGGAAGAATTTTAGGAATTACCAGACCCTACTAGGTCAAGAAGGACTAGAAGGGGAGGATCATCCTCATCTCATCCACCTCTTACATCTCCATCATCCCCATCTTCATCAAGTTCATCTGAGTCTGAAACCATTCCCAGTCCACAACCTCAGCCAGTCCTAAATCATCCATTACCACCCCCACCTCCACCAATGGATTTCCTAGCAACCAACCCATCTCCACTAAGTTTTGCTATCTACAATGTTATGCCAAAGAACCCTGAACACTTTTGTTCAAAATTCCATATCAATGATCCCAATAGAACCGTTGAGGAGCACATTAGAATCTTTCAGACTAGCCTTAAAGATAGAGGGCTAAACCATGAGGATGTAGCATGTAGGATATTTCCTTATTCACTAGGGGAAGATGCATTTTATTGGTATAACACTTACCTACTGGATCTATCCACCATTGGACTGAGCTAGAAGCTGCTTTCTTGTAGAAATTTCAAATCCCCATTAGTTCTAATGAGCTTTACCGTCAATTCACTAATGTGAAAAGAGAGGTCAATGAGCCCACAAGATCTTTCAACAATAGGTTTCATCATGCCTATACCAGATTACAGACCCTATATGTTGTTGATGAAGTCACTGCCCTAGAAGTCTATTATGAAGGACTTGATAGTCTAACAACTACTTTTATGAAATGGAGTAATAACCCTCCTAAGAGTTTACTAGATGCATATGCAGAGGCTATAAAAGTTAGCACAAATCTAAGGCAACATTTTTCTAGGCCTTTACCCTCATTAGGACCCATTGCTCACCCTGGACAAGTTCCAGCTCTCAATCAAGCTTTTGCGAACCACACCCTGATCATGAACCAGGTATCTCAGTTGCCTCTAGTCCCTTACCCAGGACCTCCTGGCAGACAAGTTTCATCCGCAGTTAGTTATCCTCAGCAAAAGGTGAATCAACCTCTACATATCCAGCCTCAGACTAGTTATCCTTCATACCTGCAAAATTCTAAAGTTCTAAACCAGTCACTAAATCCTAATGCTGCAGTTGGGTATTCCCAGAATAGTGTGAATCAACCTTCATACAGTAATCCTAACAAGGAAAGACTGGATGAATTGTCGGAACAAATAAAGAAACTAAATATGGAGGTGACCTACTTAAGGAATCAAAACAGTTAGTTGCAAGCTGCCCAGAGGAATATGCAGTCCACTCAGAATAGAGAGAATCCACAAGGACAACACTTTGATAGAGGGCAACATCAGGACAGAGGATACAACAACGATAGAGGATATAACTAGGACAGAGGTTACAATAATGGCAGGGGATATAATAATGAAAGGAGGTAGAATTATGACAAAGGACAATCATCAGGTCATAACTTTAACAGAGCACTAGGTGGTGGACAAGGGTTTGAAAGAAGATAGTAGTCAGGACAGAATAGGACTTGGAACACTGGTCCCAACAATGGAGGAGTTCCCACCCCATTGGATCAACCAATCAGTCAACCTATTAATCAGTCTATCAGTCAGTCGGTTAATCAAGAGAAGCCTCCTAGTGGTGTATACCTAGCTGAGGCTGCTTTATCAGGGTGGTGTAGGCTCCATAAGACTAGTCAGCATTCTGAGATGGACTATCAAGAGTTTCAAACAGCAACCTCAATCTTTCGGTATGAGGTGGAGAATAATGCAACATGTCAAGAGATAGTACCCTCTATTCCTTATGATTCACCAGTGTTGGTATTAAACCATGCTCCTTTTCTGCAAAGTAAGGACAATGTACATAAAGAAGAATCTGACCAGTTGGATGATGAGGCAGACCAGGTCTGCAATGGAGATGAAATGACACAATTATTTGACAAGAATACAATGAATGAAAATGGTCTCAAAGATGAAGAAGAAGCTTACATTGAAGAAGTGCAAACCTTCTGGAGACCTATCAAGAGATATGATTTAAGAGAGTTACCACACAGGCGCCCATAGGCTGGAGGCCCCTTTACTACTTCCATTCCACCAAACAATTTCAACACGCCTCCGGACCCCAGTGCTAGCAACAATCCCTCATTGCCTCTGGTTTCCAGGCAATATTTATCTCAAGGACATGCTGAGGTACCAAAGGGAAGAAATGCTGATGCAGGTAAAGAAAAGATGGTGGAGTACCCGAGGGAGAACCCCACTGATTTAAATGAAGAATAATTGGCCATTTATGTTGCTGAAGAACTCTGAAAATTGAAGGTAAATCTATTTGCATTTGAGCTATTAAGAGTTCTATCCATTAGGAATGCAGTTTTAAGTTCTTATGATGCAAATTCTACGTTGCAAGATAAATCAGTTAGCAAGAATGTCCATAAAGTATCTAGTTCTTAGCCAATAGGAGGGAAAAATTAGTCTCATGATCAAGTCCATATGCCCCTTGGAGACACTAGGAAGGAAAGGGACAAATCTCAAGTTCAAGTAGATACTCCCTTAACTCTGTTCCAAGGGAAAATAGATACTCCCCCATTCTTGATTTCTATCCACATATTTGGCAAGAATTTACATAATTATTTGTTGGATTCTAGTGCCTCAACCAATGTTATGCCCCTTGGTGTCTGTAGAGCTATGGGTATCACCCCAGCTGATTCTCAAAAGAAAGTCACACAGTTGGATAGAACCAAAGTCAATGTTGTAGGAGAGTTGAATATGATCCACCTACAGATTGCTTATGATCCTAGAATTTAGCAAGTTGTCAATATACAAGTGGCTGACATCCTTGATGCCTATGGCCTAATCTTGGGGAGGGACTTTACTAGGGCTCTGAATGGATATGTTTCAACTGATCACTCCCATATGTGGCTTCCCTGGAAAGGGGTACTAAATCATATGAGAATTGAACGAGAACCCAGAATGAAATACATGATTACAGAGTATCAGAAAACCTCTACTAAAATTATGGTGTCAGAAGTAAGTATGGGTAGTTACATGCTTTCCGCTCCCCTTGAAGAACCGAATTCGGAGGAGGTCCTCATGTTGCATATAGTCTCTCACAGCCTCATGATAGAGTCTAGTGGTGTTGAAACCCTAGTAGACCCAGTTAAGGACAATGGTGAACCAACTGAAAGTAATGATGATCCAAAGGATAATCAGCTGGCTTTGTTAGACAGTTTTCAAGAGTTCCTTCAAAAATGTATTGAAGGTCAGATTCAGTTAGGAAGAAGAATGAACTTTGAAGAGTTACTTTTTCCCAATTGGTCCAAGGTACATAATGCTTCACATTCAGAATTGGACTGTTGTTTATGCCAAGCTGTAGTAAAACAAATACAGAAGTATACTAATCCTACTCCTGTAGTTCCCATCAATATCCAAGAAGACCACAAAGGAAAAGGAGTGATGCCTTCGAAAAAGCCATCCAACAACAACAATGTAAGTAAGGAAGCAAAGAAGTCTGTAGGTGCTTGCTATTGGACATTAAGATTCGATGGCTCTAAATCAAAATAAGGAGTTGGGGCAGGATTTGAGCTAATCAGCCCAAAAGGTAAGACATTTTTTGTTGCTCATAGACTTTAGTTTCATTGTACAAATAACGTAGTAGAATATGAAGCTTTGGTTCATAGATTGTTGATGGCCTTGAAAAAGAAGGTTAAGATCTTGCAAGTGTATGGAGATTCTGAATTAGTAGTCAAGTAAGTTAAAAGGCAGTACTCCTGCCATGACAGAAGAATGACTAACTACAGACACTGAGTATGGGACCTTATTGAAGGATTTGATGCCTTCAACATTCAGCTGATTCCACGAAATAAAAATCACACAACTGATTCTTTGGCCCAGGCAGCCAACACTCTGCAGCCTCTATCTCTTTCTGGGTTGAAGAAGTTTATAGTGGAACTGACCCCGGTGCCCTCAGTCCCTAATAATGTTACCAGCTTCCAAGTGTTTGACGATGATAAGCATATTCTAGACTTTATCACAAACACAGATGTCTTTGCTTCTTAGATCATTGATGAAATTGAGCCTCAAGAGGCAGAGATAGACTTGGAAGGGGTAATCAACTTGAAGACCAACACAATCCCCAGGGGAATGGTGCAGCTAGAAAGGATCTTTGATCTGGACAAGATCAGAGACCATAATCAAGACACTAGGAAAGATTCCATTAGTGGACAATGTGTCAAGTATAATATGGGATCCCAGGAGGATGTAAAAAATATTCTTATTGGAAAAGTATGCACCCCAGAAGAAAGACAGGGAATCATTGATGCATTGCACAAATACCCAAACATGATAGCCTGGAGTTATGAAGACTTGGAGACTTATGATACATTAGTCATAACTCATACTATCCCTCTCACTCTAGGAGTGAAGCCCTTCAGACAGAGGCAGAGACCTATTAATGCTCTGCTGGAACCGGTAATACAAAGGGAAATGCAGAAACTGTTGTCTGTGAGAATCATATTTTCAGTCAAACACTCTACTTGGGTTGCAAACTTGGTTTCTGTACGAAAGAAAAATGGCGAAATCAGATTGTGCATAGATTTCAGGAACCTGAACTAAGCATCAAAGAAAGACAATTATCTAGTGCCCTCACTAGATGAAGTACTCCAGATTGTCAATGGATCTTAGATGATGTCTTTTCTGGATGGTTACTCAGGATATAACCAGGTCATGGTGCAATATGAAGATAGACATAAGACTGTTTTCACCACTAAGTGGGGCACCTTTGCTTATAGAAGAATTCCTTTTGGCTTGATTAATGTTGGAGCTACATTCCAAAGAGCAATGGACATAGCCTTTAAAGATATAATTGGCAAGTGCATAATCATCTATATGGATGACCTGATGGTATTTTCAAAGAACAGAGGCGACCATATCTCATATTTGTGCAAAGTTTTCCAGAAATGCAGAGAGTTTGGAATATCCCTCAACCCAAAGAAATGCATCTTTGGAGTAACAGAAGGTAAGTTGTTAGGGCATATTATCTCTGAAAATGGGATTGCAATTGATCAAGAACGTATAGAGGCTATTCTCAAGATCCCACCACCTACTAGTAAAAAGGAAATGAAATTGTTCTTTGGAAAAATCAACTTTGTTAGGAAGTTCATCATTGGGTTTGCAGAGATAGTCAAGCCACTGAATGCCATGTTGAAGCAGGAGGCCAAGGTGGAATGGAATGCAAAAGCAAAAGAAGCATTCACTGAAATAAAGAGAGCTATTGTTGAAGCTCCAATTTTAGTAAGTCCCGATTATGCCAAACCATTCTACATATATTCATTTGCTTTTGACCACTCCTGTGCTGCTATTCTGACTTAGAAATCTGACCAAGGCAATGAACACCCCATAGAATTCATGAGCACACCATTAAAGGATGCAGAACTAAGGTACCCAAATGTGGAGAAGCAGGCTTATGCCTTAGTTAGGGCAGTCAAAAAATTCAGACATTACATCCTCAGAAATAAGATCTTTGCTATAGTTCTCGACCCTGTAGTCAAGCTGCTCTTGATACAGAATGAATTGGGAAAACGAAGAGCCAAGTGGGTAACTATGCTACAAAATTATGATATGGAAATTCAACCCATGAAGCTGGTAAGAGGGCAAGGGCTCACAAAGACAATGGCAGAGAGGCCCCGATCTTACAGCTCGGGCTTATACTTTAGAGGATGTTTCTCCCGGCGAGTGGTATGATGATGTTGTTCATTATCTCCTGACTCAGACGTACCCTAATCATCTCAATCCAATACAAAGAAGAGCACTGTGCTTAAAGAGTGACAGTTTCATGTTAAAAGGGGCTGTCTTATACAAGAAAAATCATGAGGGTGTGTGCTTAAGGTGCTTAGGAAGGGCAGAATCTGAAAGAATGATGTCGGAATTCCATGACAGATATGGTACAGGCCATGGGTCAGCACCATCTACAGCAAACCAGATTCTCAGAGCTGGTTACTACTGGCCTACATTGTTCAAAGACACCCACAGTCATGTCAGGACATGCCATGTGTGTCAGACGGCAGCCACCAAAGAGAAGTATGCCACACTCCCACTTCAGCCGGTTGTCGAGGTAAAACCTTTTACTTAATGGGGAATGGACTTCATTGGCCCCATCAATCCACCCTCCTCTGCTGGTCATAGGTATATTCTCACCATTGCTGATTATTTTATGAGATGGACAGAAGCTCTTGCATGCAAATAGTGTACTTCTGAAGTAGTGATTAACTTCCTTGAATCTGGTATTCTTAACTGTTTTGGATGCCCCACGTCTTTAGTTTGTGATAATGGTCCTGCATTTTCATCGTTAAAGTTTTCTAAATGGGATTTTGATCATGGGATCATTATAAAATTTGCATCCAATTACTATCCGCAGGGTAATGGGTTGGTTGAATCCTCTAATAAGAATCTTTTGACTGTCATCCGCAAGTTATTAGGAAGGAACCCTAGAGACTGGCATACCCAACTCAGATTTTCTCTTTGGGAAGATTGTATAAGACATAAAGCCTCCATAGGAATATCACCCTACCACCTGGTTTATGGATTAGAACCTGTGTTTCCCATATAATTAAAAATTCCTACCCTTCAGTTCATCAATGAATATTATGATGAGGGAGATAGACGTGAGGCAAGACTTGCCGAACTGTTGCACCTTGAAGAAAAGAGAGATGAAGCCCTGGAGAACTTTGCTAAGCATCAAGGGGTTGTCAAGAGATGGTTTGATAAGAGAGCCAAGGTTAAGGCTTTTAGGATTTCTGACTTGGTTCTTTCCTGGGATAAAGCCCATGACCATAAGGGAGAGCATGGAAAATTTGATAAACTTTGGCTCAGTCCTTACTAGATCTCATAAATCCTAGGAGATAATGCTTTTCATTTGAAAACTCTCACTGGAGAGGACATCCCACTGCTTGTCAATGGGCAGTATTTGAAGCATTATTTCCAGTCTTGAGCTATTTTCAGCTCTGGTCTTGTATATAGTTAGATTAGGGTTTTCCTTTCTGCTTTGTTTTTGTTTGCTTTTGGTTTGTTTTGGTTTGTTTTGTTTTGCTCTGCTCTTGTTGTGGGGGGTTTCTCTATTTTTGCCTGGGTATGTTGCACCTGTATGGAAAATCTGCCTTCTCTGGAATTGTTCTAAGTATTTCTTTGGGTGAACTTTACTCTTGCATCTTGAAAGGACGGTTGAAATCTTTGTTGTTGCCAATAGTTTAATGTCAGATCTATAGAAGATTAAGTCACGGGCTTTGATTTGAATTTGAAGTAATCTAAAAATCTTATATCCATCATATATCTTAAGAACCCTGATGTCACTATAGGAATCCTTGTGAAGTCTTGTCAAGTGAAAAATCCTATTTTTGCTTCAACACCACTGTAGTTCTCAGCCCTGAGTGTGAACTTCATTGTTCACAGGTTGAAATAAAACTGACATATAAAGAATATCAAAAGAAAGAAAAGTGAAATGTTGAAAATCAAAAGAATAAATTCAACTTATCAGGGATACCTGAATATCTCTACCAGGGCTATGGATGCCTGGCTGGCAATAGAGCTATGTTCAGGAGAGTCACAAGGATAACCTCGTCGGAGCTATGGACGCCTGACTGGCAGTGAGGCCCTATCCAGGTTTCTTTTGAAGTTAGAATCCTTGCGTAGCCTGACTTGACTGAACTTGATTTTTGTAGTAACTTAAGGAGGAAAATGAACTCATGTGCACACACTTGGATTTTTAGTTTATGGAAGGTTTGATCTATCCTTTAGTTCTCATTCTTTAAATCTTGCATTCTGACTTATTTTTTTGATGGTGAGATTGAAACCAGAGATTTTGGGTTCTTCATTCCTGTTCATCATCAAATGCTCTAGAGCATTTTCCCAGCAGAAGTCGCCATTTGTTGTGCAGTTTTTCACACACACACCCCGCTGAAAGTAGGGACCCCTTTTGCTTCATTTTGGTGTTTTGGCCCTTTCTTTTTGAGGTTTTGTCTTACTTAGGCACGTGCTTAATTGTTTATTTTGAATGCCTAAGTGTTTTCCCTAGGTTACTCATTGAAAATCTTAAGTTCTAGATGAATTTCGGGCTTTTGCCCTGATTCAGGATTTTCCGCCCTGGTTGGATTTTCTCAGATCCTGCTTAGACTCTAGCTGGACCCTTGTTGTTCGGGGATTTCTGATCCTCACGGATTTCCATGTGGGCTAGATTTCTTCGGATTCTACCCTGTTATCGGATTCCCGAAATCCTTCTCTAGCTGTCTTATCAACTGCATTAATGGCTCCGTGCGTGTTCTAAGAAGTGTATTTAACTTGATTTGGAGATCTTTTGCACCATTATGCTCACTATTTGCTATTGTCTGAGTTGAGAGCCACATCCTTAGAATTTGTTCTTTGAGCTTTTGGCTTTGATTTGGGCGTTTGGGTTTGAATTGGTCTCGTTTGGTGGGAATTTCTTGTGCATTATTGCCTGTGTTTGTTGCAGACCCCATTGAGCTTCACATTTGCTACTTCTGAGGTCAATTCTCACTTCATAATGGTATGTGGCTGATTGCTCTACTTTGAATTGAATTATGAATGAGCTTGTAGGATTTGAATTCCTATGTATTTGCTTATTTAGTGCTAGGGTTGTCCAGTAATGCATCCTTTGTCATCTCCCAAGCGAGTTTTGAGTTCATGTGCCCATTTGCATTTTAATGAATCTCGCCTAAGAGTAATTAGTAAACCCTAGTGATGAATCGACAGTGGAAACAACTAAATTTTGAACGTGCCTATGTGCTATTGGCGGATCAGTTAGGTTTTTCGACTTAGGGTGGTGCCATATCAGGTGATTTCATCTTAAGATTGACCTAGAATTCAAAGAAAATTCATGAGAGGTCCGTCCCCGACTTGCCCTAAGTTAAACTTTTCAAAATCCTTAGTTGGATCAATGTCTGGATGAAATCGGGACTCTCCATCCCTTCCGAATTCCCTTCGTTGTGACCATTCGAGATCGCTGAGATATCAAATCGACCACCTTGAGGTTCACCGAAGTGGTCTTCCTAGGTTCATGTTAGATCGCCGTGACACTATCATTTTTACACCGATGAAATCCTTCATGCATATCAGTTGGCAAGAACTTTACTTTCGCCCAGACCTCACCCCACAAGGAGATGTCTCATCGACACGCTTACTCATACTCGCTTTCAGCAAGACAAGTCCTAGTCGCCAAGAGGTCATAGCGGGATCCAAGCTTTACCAATATTCGTCTGCTTCGCCAACACATCCGTCCTTCGGCGAGACCTCCCACCGAGCACCTTTCATCTTGCTGATCTTCCATTCTGTCATTGGGACTTTCGCTTTCGAAGAGACCTTTCGCCGAACATATCCTGCTCTTGTCAAGTGCTCTTCAAAATCAGGGAAACATTCATGCTTCGCTGAGACCTTACCTAGAGCTCCCTTGATCTTGCTGAATCCTTTGCTTTCAGCGAGACTCCTAACACTCGCTAGGACTTCATAGCGAAAATTTTCTCTTGGCAAGCCCTGATCTCCTATCGGGGTGACTTCATAATGTCGGCAAGAGGTTATGCCGAGGGAACTCTTCATCGGCGAAACATAATGCAGTCGCTAGGACCTCATATCGAAAACTTGAATCTGGCCGAAATGATTGTTTAAACTCTGATGGTCAGTGAGACAAGATGAATTTTCCAAGACCTTACCCTAACCACCCTTGGCTCATACTGATATGTTTGCTATGTCCCTTTTCACTGAGACATTACATCGAAACAATTGACTCTTGCCGAAACCTATTCTGATTGCATCCTTCGGCGTGACTCCCAGAAGTCACCGAGAGTTCTCGGCGAGCTCATAACTCTTGTCGAAACCTACATTTTGGGAATTCCCATTGGTCTGAAACTTTTCCTTGACCGTGGATGTCCGCCAGTACCAGATTTCTCCGAAATCCGCCATCTCCCAGGTTTCCCAAAAATCCTCTTTGGCCCATTTTTCACAGAAATCCGTCCCTCACAGATTTCCCCAAAACTTGATGAAACATAAAGGAACATAAAATAATTGGATTCATTTATAATTTATGATGCATTTGATGATTATTTCATGTCATATTTGGATCTCTCATGTGATTTATAGATTAAAAATGATCAAGTTTAATGATTAAGTAGGTGTTTCCTGGTTATTCTGTTGGAATCCGATCAGTCTAGATTTTCCCAAATTCCTCTCTGGCTTAGATTCCACAGATGGTCTTGAAACTCGAAATCTGTTGTGGTCATTTTATATGAATTTTAATAACACCTTGACTATATGAGATGCATTCTAACGGTGTTTTGATGAATTAACCTTGCTCTCCTATGGTTTTTACTATGATTTTCATGTTGAGTGCAGGCTGAATCAAGCAAGGTAACAGTTGGTTCCTCATTATCCGATGCAGAGAGGATCAAGGTGGACATTAAGAGCAAGGTCCCGGAGAGTAAGATCACTTCTGTCTAGTAAGAAGTCACTAATACAAATGTTGGCATACGGGACTATGAGTAATTTAAAGCAAGGATGGCAGCCAAGGATCCTCCTTTGGTGACTAGAAGAATGATCGAATCAGGATTGTCACATGTTGTTGGTTTCCCTTCTACAGTGCAATGCTATGAGCTGGTCCTTGAGTGTGCTAGGCACTATGATCAAGATACATAGAGGATAATTGGTCCTTAGGGGAGAGTCATTGCCAATCTCAACCCAGTCTCCATTGCCCAAACCTTTGACATTCTAGACAGATCTCATGTGGTGGGATTCACCATTGAGGCAGCTCAGGAGTTTTATGATGACCAGACCATGAAGTCACATCAGCTGATCAATTCCTGGCTGGAGAAACCCAAGTCCCACTATTCCAAGTTGCCCAAGTAGCTGTTCAAAGCAAAATTCAAGAAGGAATACTATGATGCCATCACCTTTCTTAGCAGGGTGCTTGGATTGAGGAGTGCTCGTACATTTGAGAATTTGATGTGCCATGCGATTGTGAGGATGGAACAAGAAAAGATTAACTACCATTGGGAAGGGGTCATCAGCCAAGTAATTCACAAGCAGTTGTCCAATGTGTTGCAGACAAAGACTTTCAAAATGACCTCATACTTGGTCTATGCGCTGGCTAGATTCCATCCCTATAGAAAACCAGGACTATAATGGAGTACACCTGAGACAGGTTGGTGAGTGATAGGATCCTTCCTTCTTCTAGAGCTGTTGAACCATGGGAATGGTTTGAGGCATTGCAAATTAGGTAGAAGGTGTTGAAGATGATCTACAAACAAAGGAGGCAGATTGATGACACCCTAACTGGGGTTTATAATGGTTCCATTGCCTTCTTTGAAATCATGATGGGAAGAAGAAAGATTGCGCCCAAGTACTTGAGCCTGGAACAGTTGAGAGAATGGTGGCATGATGTCTATGCACCACTTGATGATGGGTTCATTTCCGAGCACCAGTTGGATGATGCGGCCACCTACCTTGCAGTTATTGATAAGTATTTGACGCATAAGGTAGAATGGGATGGGTCAGTCAAACACTCAAGAGAAGGGATTGCGTCTATTGAGAATCGACTTAGGGTTCTGCCCCTGCCACGAGTCGCGGACCTAGATGGGACGTTTTTGAAGGTACACAAAGAGCCAGATCAGAGCAGAGATAATAGGGAAGCGAGCTAATGATAGGCTGCGGCGTGATTTGGGCTTCTCTATTATCTTCCCGCGCATCATCCGAGCTGCGGATCTCGGGCCAACTTGGATGGGATGTGCATTTAATGCCTGTTTGTCCCATTTTGAAGACTCTCTCGGCCAGGTGGTTGTGCTGAGTTATTGCTGCAAAACCCTTGCCTAGTCAACGAATTTCTAGGGAATTCTATATATTGGGCATGTCGCCTCATTTGTAAAGGGTTAGAATAGTTAGAAATAGTTAGGTCATAATTTGTAGCCAGAATATAGAGCAGAGCTAGTTAGAAGTAGAGTAAGTTAGCAGGTAGTTGCCCTCAAGCAAATATTGTAACAAAAAGCTAGAATTGTTGCTATAGTGAACAATTTGAATACAAGAAATGACATTGTGATTTGGTGCCATACTTGTTTCTTTTGTTTTGCATGGTTCCAGTTATTCCATCTTTAAAATTTCTTTGAGAAGGTTAATGTTTAGATTAGATTTGATTTAATAATGTTTGTGATTCAATACTTGAATGTTGCAGCAATCCTTCAGTCCACACTTTTCGCAACCAACTGATCATTAGTTGCTTTGCAAAGTTAGCCTGGACTTTATATTCTATGTGCTTAAGTTCGATTGTAAAGATTTGTTCATTTTTAACTGCAATAGAGTTATTTGAATGAAGGTTTACGATTTGAAAATCTTAACACCTCAAAAGATTGCACTATTTTTTGTGAGATTGTAGATTTATCTTGGTCAAGTAGAAATCAGTTTTGAAGGATTGGTCCATTTTGAGTATTGGTTACTTTCATTGTTAATCTTAGGTTTAGTATTAAATTTAGAACTCTCTCTGAAACCCTTATCCTTTTTTATTTCTTTGATTATTGGGTTAAATCTAGGATTGAAGCACCATCAGATTGTTAGATCTGATAAAATTGATTCAGCATTTTGCTTGTAGTAAGGTCCCATTGTGATTACCAGCATTTTCACATTTCGTTATTGAGTTGTTTATGCACTGTCAAGACCTGACATTAGAGACCTTGGGGTTATCTTTTGACGCTTACCGATAGAGATTTAACTTTCAAGAGAGATAGGATATTATATTATGTCTGGCTGTTATTGTGCAGAAAACACGATCAACAAGATCCAATGTAGAAGATTTCAGCTCATGAAAGATAACACTTCTGCTGTACAAAACCTTCTCAGTCTTAGGATTCCAAAGCTTGTATCCTTTTATTCTATCGCTATAGCCAATAAAAATGCACTTCACAGCTTTGTTTTCCAACTTAGATCTTTTTTCAAATGGCACATATGCATATGCCTCACAGCCAAAGACACGAATATGTCTCAGAGAGGGCTTCTTTCCAGACCATGCTTCCAAAGGCGTCTTCTCAACAGGAGCAGAGTTAGTAGAATGATTTACCAAGTAACATGTTGTAGAGACTGCTTCAACCTAGAACTTCTCCTCCAAGCTAGCACTACTCAGCATACTTCATGCTCTTTCCATTACTGTCCTGTTGAACCTTTCAACAACTCCATTTTGCTGTGGAGTATAAGGTGTAGTCTTATGTCTTTTAATCCCATGATTTGTATAGTACCTTTCGAATTCATTTGAACAAAACTCACCACCATTGTCAGTCCTCAAGAATTTTATTTTCCTACCAGTCTGATTTTCAACAAGGTTTTTAAATTCCTTAAACCGACTGAACACTTCGATTTACTTTTCAGAAAATATACAAATGTTCTTCTTGAATAATCATCAATAAATGACACATAGTATCTTGATTTACACAGAGAAGGAACATTCACTGGACCAAAAACATCAGAATGAATATAATCAAGCAAACCAGAAGATTTGTGAGGACTGGAATAAAATGAAACACGGTGTTGCTTTCCATATATGCAATGTTCACAAAATTCAAACTCAAGGTTACAATCTTCAAGCTGTTCTACCAGGTTTTTATTTTTCAAGGTTTTTAAAGTTTTTTCACCAATGTGGCCAAGCCTATGATGCCAGAGCATAGTCTTTTCTGCTGGAAGTTTAACCTCCATGGCATTTACTCCATCAGAAACGTTTTCCTTCTTTTCTCCATGGGTAGCCTTAAGTGACTTCGCAGAGACACTATTGCATTGAATAGCTTGTGCATCTAGCTTGTACAAGGTACCAATTCGAGCACCCCTAGCCAACACCATAGAGCCTCTAGTCATCTTGCATCCATTTCCAGAGAACGTGTCATGCACTTCGATATCATTCAACTTACTTACAGAAAGTAAATTATGAGCTAGACCTGGTATATGCATCACATCATTGATTCCCTTCACTCTTCCATCAGGGAATTGAATTATGACTCTTCCACAACCAACAATTTCCAAAGATGAATTACTTGCTAAGTACACCTTTCCACCAATGTATTCTTCATACTTTGTGAACCAATCTCTATGAGATGTCATGTGGAAAGATGCTCCAGAATCAATCAGCCAGACATCATCTGATGCCTGTGTAGCCAAAGCTGCAATGAAGGCATCTGCATCACTCTGAGAAGAATCATTTCCAGAAGAGTTCTTCTTCTTCTTTTTCTCCTCCTTGCAATCCTTTTAGACATGACCAGGTTTCCCACAATTCTAGCATTTCACCTTGGACTTCTTGCTAGGAGACTTTGATCTCCCTTCTGATTTTGATCTGGACTTCTTGCCTTTCTCCTTCGATCTGCCTCTGACAGCCAGAGCCTCCTTTGTCATCTCAGAATATTTTCTTCTCATCTCTTCCAACAACAAAGAAGCAACAACATCTTCCATCTTGAAAGTGGATGTCGTACTCCCAATAGCCATCACCAGATGATCCCAAGAATCTGGAAAAGAACATAATAGCAGCATGCAGCGATCTTCATCTTCAATCTTCACACCAACAGATGTTAACTGAGCAAGCAGCATGTTGAAAGCATTTAAGTGATCAGCAACAGATCCTCCCTCTTGCATTCTCAAAGAGTACAACTTCTTCCTCAAGAACAACTTGTTCACCAAGGACTTGCCCTGATAAATAGATGCTAGTTTTTTCCACAAGGAAGAGGCAGTATTTTCTTCATGAACGTTCAGAAGAACAAAGTCTGCCAAATAGAGCCTTATCAACCCCTTAGACTTTCTATCTACAAGGTCTCAATTCTCTTGCTTCATGCCTTGAGGCATTGTTCCAGACACAGCAATCCAAAGATCTTGGTCTACTAACAGATCTTCCATTTTGAGTTTCCACAGCTCAAAATTGCTACCATTGAATTCCTCTATATCCATCCTTCGGGATGTGCTTGCCATCTTAATTTGTAATTAAACTATCAGACCTCTACCAAACTCCCACTAAAAAAGAATTGACACAAAAAACCCAACCCTCTCACAAGGATAACACAACTGGCTAGGCTCTGATACCACTTATAAGGAAAGCAACGGTGCGGAAGCAACTTTCCTAATGTCAAAACCAAAGGGGAGTAAGCATACAGTACTTTTAATTTTTCTAATTACAATTCAATTAAGATACACATGAAAGATTTGCAGAAATAGAGAAGATACTCAAAGACAATGAACAACATATTTACGTGGGAAACCCTTTCGGGAAAAAACCCACCACACCAAGCTGAATCTTTTTATATTACGGTAACAACAATTACATACAATTAGAGATACAACTCTCTGGTATTAGTTCACAATAGCTTCATTCACTATTCATTTAGTTACAAAAATGCTCTCATCAATCCAATCTTACTCATCATGATTTCAAATCAGAATCAATCCTTTAAATCTTATCGCATTCTGATTTTTGCCTTCTGTTCATCCTTATCCGCCAATGCTCCATCGAAGAAAGTTTCCATGCCTTTTTAGATTTTTCCTTGCATGCAGTTTTTCCAGTGTTGCAACTGATGCAAAAATCCAACCGTCATCTGTTTGAACACTACTTCCTCTAATTGGTCCAGCGGGATGCCACATAGGATGGTCACACAGTCAAAGGCGATCAAACTTTGTTGGCATATCGGTGAGACACTAACAGTGTCTCCCCAATGCCACAAAGTCTTCATATCTTAAAGAATTAGCAGAAGTACGTTCATCCTTAATCACCAAGAACAATCATTCATATTCATTGGGGTCTTCATATTCTGAATCCTCATCAGATATACTATCATTCTCATTCACATAATAAGCTTTGTTAATCTTCTTCCCTTTCTTGTCTTTCTCATATCTTTGTTTATTTCTTTTAGCTCTTTTCAGACACTTCGCAACATAATGACCTATTTCTCCACAACTAAAGCATTTAAAGGGAAACTTTCCTTCATACTTGTTGGAGCATTTCCTCATTCTTCTTACAAAGTTGGATTCTATTTCATCAAAGTTTTCTTCATCTGGGTCTTTAGCTTTTGTAGCTTTAAAATCAACCTTTGATTTGCACCCATTCCTTAGACTCGGCTTCCTCATCTCATAAGATATCAAAAAACCCAACAGTAGATCCTTAGTACAAGTTTTATAATCTATAGTTTGCTCAATAGGACTCACTTTCTCACTGTAAGCATCAGGAAGAGTTCTAAGAATATTCTTTACAATCCTATATTCATCTATAGTAGCACCAAGTCCTCTCATTCTGACCACTATCTCATCCAATTTTTGTACATAAGTTTTAATATTCTCATCTTCATATATATGCAGAATATCAAACTATGTTTCCAAGTTCTATAATATTGCTTCTTTAACTCTTTCATCACCATCATGCACTCTTTCTAAAGCATCCCAAACTTCGTTAGTCATTTTCAAATTCTAAACCTTAATCAACTCATAATGTACCAGACTATTCTTCAAGATGAACTTTTCCTTATTGTTTGCTTCATGTGCTTTGATCTCTTTAGGTGTACTTGGACCATTAGCAAGAGGAGTGTAAGTATTTTTGTAAACTTTCTCCACACCATATCCATAATATTCTAGATATTCTTCCATCAATACTTTCCAGATACCATAGTTAGTTCCATCAAACCCTGGATAATCAAAAATAATTTATCCATCCATTCCAGACCTCCCTCAAGTGATTAAGCTCTTCACAATGGAACCTTGCGCTATGATACCAATTGTTGAATATGACAACTGATTGGGGATGGGTGAATCATTTGTCACATAATTAAACCCTTAATTCAACCACCAAAACTAATACTTAATACTACTTAAATGATTAACCATAAAATGTCAATGCAAAAACTCAAATCCAACACATACACACAGTAACACCAGATTTACGTGGAAAACCCAATGAGGGAAAAACCATGGTGAGGATTAACTCACACTATAGAGAATATCAAAACTGATTACAAAAAGGCTCACTGCCTGAAATAAGGACTCATTGTCTAGAACAAGGACTCACTATCCAATAGGGCTACAACCCAAAGGGCTCACTGCCATAGAGATACAAAGAATACAAAGAAGACTTGTTACAGAGAGACTACAATCCCAATGCAACAAAGGATTCCACCATAGTCACTCGATCAACTTGCATGAATCATATATTTCTCCTTTTGTTCACTGCATATGGAATCTTAGCATTAAGCTTCACACTAATCTCCCACACTCTCAACACACACTCTTAGTGAATAGAAACAATGTTGTACAAAACTACACTTTCTCTTTTCTCTTATCGCACTTCTTCTTCGCTCTTGTATATTTTCCATTACTAACTCATCTTGTATTTATACCATCTTCAACTTTGAAACATATCCAAAGTCAACTATCCAAATCCAAATTCAAATTAGTTTGGCAACAAAACATCATAGGGTGGAATTAGAATGAGAGAGACCCAAACACATGCTTCATTATTTTTGAAAGTGGTATTTCACACAAGGTCAGTCACAACAGTGTAAAACACATAGAACCATTAAGCACAAAATTTCCAAATATTGAAATTAACTCCAATAGAATTATGAAAACTCAAATTTAGAACCATACATCATAAGACTTCATCAAAAATAAATTTGGACCAACACCATTTCTCCCAGACCTCAATCGGAAATATAGAGAACCACATTTCACAATTGGTGAACACAACTTGCACTGTAACAAAAACCAACAACCAAGAATCTAAATATAACACCTTCTCATAACCATGAACAACATATCTAAACCACACAACCACAGGAGAAAATCCAAACCAAAAATCGGAGAAACCACATAACACCTACAACATATATTTATTACAATTTTCTCAATATCCTTGACGTAGCCAATAGTAACTAGTAGATAATTGGCTGACCAGTTGACATCAATGAAAACACCTTCAATATTTCCATTCTTGCAACAAGTTTGCATTATACACATTAAAAAAAATCAATGAGTTATTCAAAAAAATTAGAGGGAGCATGCTCAAATTTATATTTTACGGGATGTGTTCACTTTGAAAATTAGTAAAAAATTATATATTCATTAAAAAATTAGTAGAAAAATCAAGGATAAACTAAATGTTGTTAACTGATTTCTCATTGAAATGATTTTTGTAATACTAAAAAAAAGTTAACATTTTAGGGGGCCACACCAAATGCTATGTTATAATTTTTTTAAAAAAAATGGGACCAATTTGTGTGGACCCCTTTTTGAACCCCTTAATCTCTACCATTTAAAAAAAAATAGTAGTTTAGAAAGTAGATTCATAGCACTAAAACTCTTTTTTTTGTTTCATCTTAAAATTTTAAGTGTAATTATCTCAATATGTCATCCAAGGTCATTCTTTCCTGATTTCAAAAAAAAAAGTGACCACTTAAGACCCATTTTTGGTCCCCCTCATTGTGCACTTACCTAGTACTTGAGATTGATGATCTACTCATGAATCAACTCCTAAATGTAGCGCATGTGGATATATATGTGTTTGGTCTATTGATGATGGAATAGATTGTGAGAGATCTAAATTGCACTTTGGTTGTCACAAAAGATGATTGTAGGCTTATAAAAGGGAATGCCAAACTCAGTGAGAATTTTTTGAATCCATATGGTCTCAGTGGTAGCATTAACAACTCTTCAATACTTAGCCTCTATAGATAAAAGAGAAATAGTAGAGTGCTTCTTTCTCACCCAACAAACTAGACTAGAACAATGGGAGAAGCAATGCCCTAAAGTACACTTGTGATCCTGAGAATCACCTACCCAACCTGAATCTATTGTCCCACCAGGTCAAAATCTACACCTGTTGCATAATGAATCCCATAACTATGAGTACCCTTTATTTAGAAAAGAATTCACTTATCTACTTTCTAATGCAATTCATGTGGCTCCTGCATGAATCAAGAGACCATGCCTACAACATATGAAATATCAGGTCTTGTGTGAGTTAGGTACATGAGACTACCAATAATTTTTCAATGCAAAGTGTCATCCACCAAGGGTGAAGAAAACTTAGCCTCAATTTTGACCCCTAATAGAGATGGAGTCAATGCATGCTTACAATTAGCCATGTGAAACCTATGGAGCATATCAAGTGTGTACTTAGGCTATGCGAGAGAGATACCTAAGAAAATACTAAGTGATCTCAATCCTTAAGAAGTAGTGCAATAAGCCCAAGTTTGACATGAAAATCTGATCATGAAGAGAAATTTTCATTACCTAAATGGTGGATGAGTTATTTCCTATGATCAACAATTCATTGATGTAGAGAACCAGGAAGGTGTGAGTATCATCCTGAAATGAAGGGAAATAGGTTGTGCATAAATGGAATAGGGTTATGATGGACCTATCTTCCTCAATTTCGTTAAGAAATGAGATCCACACAAAGAATTGTCTTACAACCCTTAGGTGAGTCAACTCAAGGTGTGAATCTATAGATTTCCTTATGATTGAAGGATGGGGGTCAAAGTCAAATAGAAATTTGAGGAGAAAAACTAAGAATAGTAAACTAACACCAAAATGCAATTTAACACTTGGAATAGAAAGATTAAACTCAATACTGATAGAGCCTACAATCAAATTGCAAATCAAAGAAGGGCATATTTGAGTGTACTTTTCACCAAAATTTAGTTTCTGAAGCTAATCTTGGACTCATTCTCCCATGGGAAAATGGGTCCTTTTTTAGGGTTTTTCTATAATTTTTTGTAGCCTCTAGTCCTATCTCTGCACTTCTAGATTCTCCAGGTTTCAGTGTCAGAAATTCAAAAAAAAAATTGTAGATGAGTTTCTGTGAGATGTCAACTTTTATGACAGATTTTGCAACTTTTTCAACTTCTTAAATTTTACTCTTCAAGGGATCTTCAAGCTTTCTTCCAACTAGATCTACAAACACGAGATAAGAGGGAAAAATTGTTTGTTTTTTGGTGAATGGGGATTTTCCTTGGTCAAACCCTGTTTTGGTAATGAAACCTTAAAATGAAATGAAACATGAAAGAGGGAATGAAGAATGAACAACTCTATGTTACCACTCAACAAACCCTTGAATCAAATCTAGAATGGAAGTTTCAACTTGCATGAAATGGCTTCAATGGATGTGGATCTTGAACCTTCAATCTTGCTTCAAATAATGGCTTTGAATGCTTGAATGGATCATGAAACCTACATCACCATATTAGCTCCAAAAACATGCATGATGCAAGAAGACTTTAACATGATAATTAGATCTTTGATTGTTGCAATAAAAATCTAATAATTCTTCTCTTTAATCCCTTTGATCACAATATTTTCCTTAGAAATGCTTCTTGAAATCTTCTAGGTGAAACATAGTGAAATAATCTTATATTTATAGGTATGTATCCTCGATTTCCCAAAATTCAAATATCACAATCTGACATATGAATATATATTTAGAGATATTAAAATCCATCCAAAAAAATAATTTAAATCTAGATCCTAATGTCAAGGGAGGACCCATTCACCCATGGGTGAATGGGTCCCAGATCCCTAAACCTAGGACACACATTTCTCAATGAGAAGTGTTATGTTAAGGAATTAATAAATGTTGGGTTTCCTCTTTGAAAAATATAATAAATAGGATTTGTAAATAAATTAAGGAAAAATTAAAGAAAAAATAAGTTCAATTAATTAAGGGAGCCCTAACTAAGTGTGAAAGTGTAAAGGGGTATACTTTACAACATGAAAATAAGGCACAATTAAGTCCAAATTAACTAGGAGGGCCTAAGAAAGTGTGAAAATGTAAAGGGATACATTTTTATACACTACATTTATCCCCAAATTTAGTGAGAGAATGATCTTGTGTCAAACTTACACTAAAGTAGACCTTCAAAATATATGTATGCAGCAACGACAAGATTACTCAATCATATAATGCCAAATACTAAAATGAAAAGTAAAAACAAAAAGGTGGATCAATCCTCGACTGTTTTTCCAACACGATGTGCATCATACCTCAATTGTTTGTCCAAAAATGTTCACAAGTGGAATGTAATGTCCACTATGAACACAACAATGCATGCTCACACGGGTTAATGGAACCTCAAGCTATGCACTGGCGAGCCCTCGAAATGTGGCTAAATGAAAATTCATGCCAGGTCTACAAGCTTCCCATCATTCTAACCATACCCAATCTATATCTCTAATAACTTTGATAGTGCGCCACAAAAATTTCAAGCTTCATAAGGTTAACAAGTTTTGTTATGATAAACACTTGTGAACAAAATATAAAAATAAAGTTTGTTCAAGGGGAATTGATTTAGTTCATGTAAGGTATCCTCTTAGGGAACATCATGCCTAATATCTCCAAGAGAGGAAAATTCAAGGATAAAAGATTCAAAACTTAGGGAATGCAACACATAGCATCACCACTACGAGGAAAATCATATGCCAAGAAATATCACACTCTTGGAGGACATCAAACCCAATGTCACCACCAAGAAAAGGATGCATCGCAAGAAGAAAGAAAATTGCACAATGAAACATAAGTAATGTCAAAAATTTCAAAAATAATAATGCCAATGTATGCCTCCACTTTAAATAAATTGTTAACACCGTTGTTGTGAGCAGTTTACTTTAAAGTAGAAATTAATAAATGCTAAACAATAAAGAGACATGAGAGCTTATTTGGAAAGCCCTATCCCAAGTCATATGTTTCCACATGAAGTTTCATCCTGAAAAAGAGAGAGGGAGAGGAGTTTCCCCCAAAATGAAATCCCAAATGCATAAGGGATCTACAAATTTGGGTCAATATTTCTTTGCTACAATGTGATTATAAAGCTTGAAAACATCATCATTCCCCAAATAATCGCAAAACAAGAAGAATGACACATAGAGAGTGAAAACAAAGAAAAATATTTTGGGTTGACATGGAAGAGACCTAAATGTCTTGATGTCTTACATCATCTCCAAAAGGAAAACACAAGACAAAAAAAAAGATAAATGTTTATGACATATGAAGAATGTAAATACAAATAGAGGAATGCACATGAAGAGACACATCAAATAGCACAGTACATGGGAGATCACATTATGCACATGCAATCACATAAAGTACACATAAAAGAAAATAAATACAAGAATAGAAAGGAAAATGTGAGCCAACCTAGAATAGGTCGTTTGCATCCCAATATTGTTCAGTATGTGATGCAGGAGAATCCAAGGTGTAAGAGAAATCTTGCATCACCCAAAAAAATGTTGTTTCTTTTCAATAAGGGCTAAATTTGGCAGGGTTACTATTTTTGTAAGTTTGCATTTATGCATGGTTGGACACAAAATCTTACACAGACCTCCAGAATGGTAAATTGAAGCAAATGGAAAAGAAATAACTCCAAAACCTTTTGTCATTTGAGAGATATTAAAATTTTAATTTTCAAAAATCCTAGTAAAATCTTTGAGGTCAATTTTGAGGCACTTAGAGGCTCCAGATGGGCCTGAAAATTGGTGGAAAATAAAATTGGATGGCCTTTAGGCCCTACTTTCTAGCCCTTTCCGAAAAGGTATCGTAATAGAAAATCCAACAGTCGGATCAAAAGTTATGACCCTGTGAAGTTGTAATACCAAAATTAATAAAATTTCAAAATATCTTCCTAAGGAAGTTACACTTTCCAGAAGATTCTAGGGCGGTTACACTTTCTAGAAGATTCTAGGGTGGTTACACCTTCCAAATAAAGGATGTAAAGGGGAACTACATAGGGGAGGGGAGAGCAGAGTAGATGGCAGATCTGATTTGCAAACTTGCAAATTTATGTAATTAGAAAGCCCATGTGATGGAAAATATAATGTTGTAATTTCATTTTCATTTAAGTGATAATAGAAAATATTTTCTTTCCTTCTTGCATTTTTTTTGTTCCATTATTTGTTTTTTTTGTGAGTTTTATATTGTAAGGGGAGTACCCTTCATCAATATGCGGAACATAGACAACTAGCCAAAGGGACAGTTTCAAGTGCCAAACTAGGACTAGCACCAAGTTCAACACTCTTATTAGGAGGATTATCATTTAATCTCATAGAAGAGGAAAATAATGAATTCAACTCATTATGCACTTGTAAATCAATCTTTGCAATTTCATTATCATCATACAAGTTAATCCTAATAGGAGGTCTAATGAAAATATCCATAGAAGGTTATTGTTTATGTTATAGCGAAGGTGAAAAGGCATCATTCCTTGCTTGAGAAAAATTTGGATTTTGGTTTTCTATGTTGTTCTTTTCTTATTTTGCTTGTAATGAACAAGCAATACCATAACATCTACACCTACGCTCTCTAGTATTTCAGTTTCTTTTCATACATTTTTCAAGTTGTGATTGTGTAGGAGTGAGTTTTTCAACCACAGGTTTCTTTTCTTCCCTTAAGGGAGGAACAAAAGGAACCATAAGAGGTTTTTCAACCACTTTCTCTTTAGCTTAGTAAACTTGTTTGATTATCTTGTGGTCTCTTATAGGAGATAGGTGGAGGATTTTTCATAGGCTAATCTTGGTTACTTGGAAGGGAATTTGGTTTAATCATGGTTTCATCACAAATAGGAGGCTTAATCATGGGTTGAGGCATATTGGTAAGGGATAATTTTGTTATGCGCTTTGCCTTAAACTTTTGATAGGATTTGAAAAGAAAGTCTTCACAAGGTCTAATAAGTTCAATAGGCTCAGGCCAAAAGAAATCCAATGATAAATTCCCACAATAAGACATAGGATTAAAACCACTATGATGCATAGTAAATATTTCATTACCAAATGGAAACTTCAATCACTTATGCACAACTGACGAGACGACATTCATGGAGAAAATCCATGGATAGCCTAACTTCACACGAAATTGATCTGAAGTCGAGATGATGGTCAATGAGACATTTAATTGTTTTGGTCCAACTTTTAAAGGGATATTTATGGAACCAATCATAGGGCAAGCAAGACCATTATGAATTTTGATCCATGCTTTCTATCTTTCATATATATCTTGATAAAGTTCATTCAAAAATAGGAATTCTTCAATGATCACATTCTCTACACAGATGGGATCAATTAATATCCCATTAGTAGTCTTGTTATTGATTCTTCTAGCTATGTAAAGAGAACCATCAGGTGCATATTTAAGCATGTCTTGTTGTGAGAAAGCAATTTTAAGAGGCATCTTAGTTAGGCCCTTACAAGGTTTAGCTTCAATAAATCCAACCATAGATTATATAGAGTTTTCTTCATTATCGTTTGTGTTATCATCATCCATGTCAACATTCATCACATCATTCTTTGTTTCACTAGCTTTGACAAATTAAAGATTATGATTTGGCATAGGATTAGTAAATATTTGAAAATTTTGATTAGGAGGAGCTACATATTTATTACCTTGATCATTAACACCTCCAATTTGAATATGATTAGAATCAGTGAGGTCTTGCACAAGATGTTTAAGATGCTTGCAAGGTTTTGTATCATGTCCATTTTTTCAGTAAAAACGACAATAAGCATTTGGTATATAGTTTGAAGGTAAAGGCTTAGTAGGATCAGGAGCTCTAACAGGAGGTAAGGAAATCAAATTCGTGTCTAAGAGTTGCAACATGATATTATGAAGGGTATCAGGTAGGGGTGTAAAATTTATATTTCTATCTCCAAATGGATTTTTCATCTTTATAGAAGCCACTTAGGTGTCAAAATGTTGAGGTGGTTGAGGGGGATTAATTTGTAGAAATCCTTATTTTGTTTCTTGAAAGGTTGGTAGTTGGTTTGAGGTGTGGATTTGGACTTTTCAAGACGGTTGGAGGGAGTTTTCACTTCACAAGTACCAACCAAATTTTGATAATCACAAAGGGTTGTACACAATTGTGTGAAGGAAGGAAACCTCAACATCTCAAGATTAGCTTGGATTTTTTCTTGAAAATTGGAAATAAACACTCTTTGAAGGTCAGAATTATAAATCTCAATGTTTATTTATGAATAAAGCATTTAGTATCGGGCTACGAAATCAGTAACCTTTTCATCATCCTTTTGAATACATGTCATCAAATTAGCTAAGGTCATCTTAGTACCCATGTGAATTTGGAAGTGGTTGTAAAATGCATCAATAAGTTCATTGAATGAACGTTTTGAATTATATGGTAAAGAGAAAAACCACTCTAAAGCAATATCTTTCAAAGATCTAGGGAAGAGCTTAGCTAAGAGTTTATCTTCAAAATGAAGTCACTACATAAGGTTGTGTAAGTGGAAAAATGGATAATAGGATCTCCTTTCCCACCATATTTCTTAAACCTAGGAACCTTTATACCTTGTGGCATTTTTCTTCTCAATATCTCCAAGGATAATGGATTGGTTTTGATGTATTGTGAAGGTTGTTCATTGTTTTATTGGTTTAATCTGGTGATTTCTTATTGTAGGGATGAGATGTTTTGCAAAATTTTGTTAAGGATTGGATGGTTGTTGGTGTTGTGAGATGGAGGTGAACAAGGTGGAGTTGTGTATGTATGTGGAGGGAAAGTAAATTGTAGATTTGTGACAGGGTGGATGAGGAGATATGAGATTTGAATGCACAAAGCTAGAGGGATTCCTAGGGGAAATACCTAAGTGTTGACATTGCTAGTAGGGTGGATTTCTGTAGTAACATGAGTACTAGTGTATGTAGGGATAGAGGTAAGGGTTGTAGAAAGAGGAATTGAATTTTCAACTTGAAATTTAGTACACCCATAAGCTTGAGCACAACTAGTCATGGTAGGGACGTGTTTGTCAACAATCTAAGCTAGACTTCACACAATGTCTATTCCATGTTCATTTTCAATCATTTTCCTCACATTATTTAGAGTAGGAATGGAACTACTAGAAATGTTTTTGGAAGTCACAAAGTTTTGCAATTTTTCCATTTCTTCATCTATCCTTCTTATGTTCTCTTGCAGGACATTAGCAACCATTGTTTTGACATCATGCACATTAGTTGTGGGTAGGGAAATCATGGGAAATGAAATGTTAAGGGTATGCTCCATAGGGGGTTGACTAGTTGTCAACACTATGAGTGAAAGAGTTAGAAAACCCAAGATCCACAGCGAATGGTGTATCGCAGGATGGAATAAGTCTTGAACTACATCTCATGATAGTATTGGAAATAGGAAACAAAGTTGCAAAGCTCATACAAGTTTCACAAACTTGATATGCACCCAAAATAGATAAAAGGTAAAATGAGATGAAATATCCTAGAATTTAAAATGCAATGCAAAAATATATAGAAGCAATTTTTTAGATTTCAAACAAGATAATTTTTTAATATGCTATACAAAAATATTAAAATGATGTCTTGTAAATGCAATTTTGAATTCACACAATACATGGAATTTATCAAATGAAGCTAAATATGATCAATTTGAGATAACAAAAATTCTGCAAATTGTAACAAAATTTTGAAAATAGCAAAATAGAATAGAGAAACAAAGATTTTAATGCCCATAAATGTACGAAAAATCCCTAATCAGGGACTCATTCTCCCATGGTCGAATGGATCCTAGATGAGGGTTTTGAAAAATGAAGTTTCAAATTTCTGAGTGGATTCCTATGGTTTTTAGATTTTGGACTAATAGGTGGTTACAATTTGAATTTTCTATAAATTTAAGCCTAAATGCAAATGCAAGATAGTGATAAATGACAAACTAGGAGACCTAATTTGAGGTGCAGTTTTGATTTAATTTTTTCATGTAAATGAATGATGATGCAATGCTATGTAAATGCTTTGCAAAATGACTGATTTTTTTTTTGTATTTTTCAGATTTAAAGAAAGAAAAAATACAAACCTAAAACCCTAAATGAGATGCAAACTAATGCAAGCTAATCAACCCTAAATGAGATTAAATTCAATGAAATTCAATGCAAATGAATGAAAATCCTAGATCTAAGGCTGAAATAGAATCCAAAATAAAAAAGATACAATGCCCAAAAGTCGGGTTCACCAAAATGAAATGAAGGGAAATATGTTGTGCATCAATGGAATACAGTTATGATGGACCTATCTTCCTCAATTTCATTAGGAAATGATATCCACACAAAGAATTCTCTTACAACCCTTAGGTGAGTCAACTCAAGGTGTGAATCTATAGATTTCCTTATGACTGAAGGACTAAGGTCAAGGTCAAACAACACTCTAGGGAGAAAAACTAAAAATAGTAAACTAACACCAAAATTAAATTTCACACTTGGAATAGCAAGATTAAACTCAATGTTGAAAGAACCTACAAACAAATTGCATATTAGAGAAGGGAATATATGAGTGTACCATTCACCAAAAGTCAATTTTTGAAGATAATCTTGGACTCATTCCTCCATGGGTGAATGGGTCCTTTGTTAGGATTTTCTGAAAATTTTGGGAGCCTTTGATCCTATCTTTTCACTTCTAGATTCTTTGGGTTTCAGTGTCAGAAAGTCGAAAATAAATTTTGTAGATGAGTTTTTGTGAGATGAAAAATTTTGCAACTTTGTCAAATTCTTCAATTTTAATATTTAGGGGATCTTCAAGCTTTCTTCCACCTAGATCTACAAACATAAGATAAGAGGGAAAAAAAAAAAAAATTTGGTGAATGGGGGTTTGCCTTGGTCAAACTCCATTAACATGAAAGAGGGAATGAAGAATGAACAACTCTATGTTACCACTCAAAAAACCTTTGAATAAACTTTGGAATGGAAGTCTACAACTTGCATGAAATGACTTCAATGGATGTGGATCTTGAACCTTCAATCTTGCTTCAAATAATGGCTTTGAATGCTTGAATGGGTCATGAAACCTACATTACCATATTAGCTCCAAAAACATGCATGATGCAAGAAGACTTTGACATGATAATTGGATCTTTATTGTTGCAATAAAACGCTAATAATTCTTCATTTGAATGCCTTTGATCATAATATTTTCCTTAGGAATGCTTCTCAAAATATTCTAGGTGAAACATAGTGAAATAACCTTATATTTATAGATATGTATCATCAATTTCCTGAAATTCAAATATCACAAGCTGACATCTAAATATACACTTAGTGATATTAATATCCCGCCAAAAACATAATTTAAATTTAGGTCCTAAGATCAAGGGAGGACCCATTCACCCATGGGCGAATGGGTCCCAGGTCCCTAAACCTAGGACACACATTTCTTAATGAGAAGCGTTATGTTAAGACATTAATAAATGTCAGGTTTCCTCTTCAAAAAATATAATAAATAGGCTTGGTAAATGAATTAAAGGGATAATTAAGGAAAAATTAAGTTCAATTAATTAAGGGAGCCCTGAATAAGTGTGAAAGTGTAAAGGGGTACACTTTACAACACTAAAATAAGTCACAATTAAGTCCAAATTAATTAGGAGGGCCCAAGCAAGTGTGAAAATGTAGAGGGATACATTTTTCTACACTACACATCCTACTACAAAATGTAGACATTAGGATTAGAAAGGCATTGAGTGAACCCAAATTGTAGAAGGAAGGAATCTATCTAATTGGCATACCAAGCTTGAGGGGATTTTTAGAGGTCATAGGAAAAATTTGAAAGATGGAAAACAAGTGAAAGATCATGTATGAACCCTTGTGGTTGCTCCATGTATATTTCTTCCTAAAGATCATTGTGAAGAAAATTAATCTTTACATCCATCTGATGAACTTTTCATCTACATGTTATAGAAATAGAAAGGACAAGTCAAATGAAATCCATTTTTTCTATTAGTGCACAAGACTCGAAGTATTCAATCCCAAGAACTTGATAGAATCCTTTGGAAACCAAGCAAGCCTTATGATTGTCAACCAAACCATCTACTAAAAATTTTGTTTGATAGATCCACTTGCATCAAACAAGTTTCCTTCCCTTAGGAAGTGGGACAAGATCCAAAGTGTGGTTCCTCTTTAAGGAACTGAACTCTTCATGCATAACTACATCCCACTTGGGGACACCAGAAGCTTCCTAAAAGGATTGTGTATCATAATTTGTGGAAAGGAAGAGGTGTACAAATTCTTGAAATTGTGACTATGTTCTTATGTGATCTGAAGGATCCCCTACCCAATCCCCTATTGACTACATTGTTTGATAAGCCCAAAGAGGCTATGTGGCTAAATAAGGAAGAGAATAAAAAAGAGAATCATTATTCTCTAAAGTGAACTATGTGCACCCTCATGATCACCATCATCATCTAAAGTGGAGGAAGAAGACTCCTCATCAATATCGGAAAGATTATGATTCTCTAAAGAACTATCATCATGATGCAAGGACTCCAATCTAATTATGATTGAGCAAGTGGTAAGAGAAGAACTAGGACTCTCCTCAAAATGAACACTCCTCTATATATGAACAACTCATATGTGGTAGGATGAACATCATCTGGGTATCCAAAAAATATGCAAGGGTTGCTCTACTAATCCATAGCCTTGAATTATCTACTAGGATGGGGACTCATGCACTAGATCCAAACACTCAAAAGTTCTTAACAGAGTGTTTTTTAATAGTAAAGGCTTAAAAAGGAGTTACTCCCTTCATAGCTTTGTGAGGAACTCAATTCTAGATATAACACACACAATTAATGCCTTCTACCCAAAAAGGTGGTGCCAGGGACTTGTAGTGAATCATACAATTGTCCATCTCTTTCAAGGATCAATTCTTTCATTATGTAACTCCATTATATTGAGGACTGTAGGGAACTATATGCTACAAATTGATGCCTTCCACTACATAATACTACACAAACATGTCATTGGCATATTCCCCCTCATTTTTTATATGTGTAACTTTGATGGATTTTCTAGTTTGTTTCTCTACAAAATCCTTGAATTCCAAGAATGAATCGAATACTTCATACTTCTATTTGAGAAATTACACAAAGGTGTACCTAGAAAATTCATAAATGCATTGTAAAACATATCAAACTCTATTGAAGGATGGTTGTAGAAATGGCCTTGCTAAATCACTATGTACCAACTCCAAAAGATGTGAGGCTCTCCAAGCTTTTCCTTTTTCAAATTTCTCTTTAGACTATTTTCCAAGAATGTATCCCTTATAAACACCATCATAAAAATGAACAATAGGGAATCATGTAACTATTTCCTATTGATTGAGTTGTTGCAAGTAGTGGTAGTTTAAGTGGCCAAACCACTAATGCCACAAATTATTCACATCATTAGAATGAATGAGTAAAAAAAATGAAGTTGGATCAAGAACAAAGTGAGAGGAAAAATAAAGATGAGATGGTGATCTTCTCTCCAAACTAATACTATAGAATCATTGTGCAACTCATGAATCACCACTAAATCAAGAGAAAAATTAACTCACTTTCCTATACCTATATGAATGATTTGGTAGATAGATAGGATATTAGTTGATAATGGAGGCACACAAAGAAAATCCTAAAATATGACATCCTCTATATCAATAGACCCTCTACCACACACCTCAACAAGAGTGTCATCACCCATCAAAATGAAAGGCATAATACACAGCTCCAAAGATGCAATTTCATCCTTGGATGAAGCCATGTGGTGTGAGGCACCTAAATCAAGAACCCAAATATATGGTGGAGAAGCAACCACTACAAGGGAATTTCCCTTTCCTTTCCCCTTGTTGTCTTTATCCTTGTGACACCCCTCATCTAAACTTTGTTTGATAGAATCAATAACACTAAGATTATTCTTTTCAAGAATGTGTCAAGTGATCAACTTGTTTCTTCAAACATTTATGCTCATCATGACTAGGTCTTTTAGAATAGGAACATTTGACCTTCTCTTTCTTAGACTTGTCATTTGAAGATGAGGTCTCATTGGCTATTTTTGGGGCATATTATTTTTTATCCTTCTTCTCTTTATTATTCCTTTGTTTCTTGTCATTATTACTACTTTGTCCTCACTGTTATTTTGTGCCATGGTTGAAAAGTAAGGCATGTGACTTAGAATACTTTAGAGTGCCTGTCTAGATTAGCTTATATTGCTCTCATGGCGAATTAAGACCCAAGTGCATCCTTAGTAGCATAGAAGGTAGAAACAAGCACTGAATATTTAGAACTTAGCTTAGAGGGAATACTTAAAATTAGTTATGTGAATATAAAATTCATCAAGCTCCCTTCGAGTTTTTCTTTTTTTCTAAGTATCAGCCCATGCCTCCAACAAATATCTACGACTCTTTTTGATGAATGACCTCCATCCCCCACCACATGTCTGCTCTATGCTTTTTAAAGGAACTCTTCCCTTCGTGTTTCAAACAACCCCCGCCACACTTCCACATGTCATCGTTGCACATGTTTAAAGGATACTTCCCCTCACTTTTGAATCAGGCCCCAACTGTGTGCCACGTTGCCTTCATCCACACAATCTTTGGTAGACCCCACAATTGACTCCAAGTAAAAGGCATGCTTCCACGTGTTTTCCAACTGCAAGTCTTCAATGGTGAGGAGTAGGAGTGAACTACAGGCTACGAGATGTCGCCACACATCCCTTCGATGCATGCTTCTTCAATGCAAGGGATGAAGCAAACTATGGGCTGCGATATGCTGCCACGTGTTCTAACTGCTTATATTGGGTGGCGACACTTGTTTGCATGGGACCACTGCCATCATTCATAGGGGATGCACCTAGATGGGAGGTGACCAAATGCTATGGCTCGAATATTTTTCTATTACAACAGCCGAGGGGAATCATTCCTATGACATCATTGCTCAGGATTCTAAATCTTTTTATTGCTCGCCAGGTGGTGGAAAGCTCACTATATATACTATTCTCTACTCCTAAATATTTTTTTCCGGTTCCATGTTAAAAAATTCCTACGAGTTCTGAGAGTTCAAGAATTACAGAAAATATAGACACCAGGCCTTTTACTGTTATTAGATTATTGAATAAATACTCATAGACTGTGCCATTGTTTGGCCTTTCTACTTTTCTTAAGCTATTTGATTAACTTTATACTATTCCATTATGTTTAAATGGTTTATTTACAGAACTTCTATAATTTGAATGCAAGTTTGTTGGTTTAGATCATGTCTTTTGACTCCTCTTTTCAGTAAATGGGTGTGAAAGTTATTTTATGTCATTGAATGAGTTGTTCATGCTTAAATCTTTAATTTCTATTATTCTAGGACATAGTAAATTTCTAAGCGGGCACTTAGATCATATTTCAAAGATTGATTTATCGTGTCTTTTATCTAAATTCTAGCACATCGTCTTAGTTAGATCTTTTAATTTTACATTTGCTTTATTTTCCCTTTCCAAACCCCAATTACAGAAGAAGTCAACTTGTTTAAAAATCTGGAGGTCACTCAATCGAACACAATATGTCCCCCATAGATTGAGTTTCCCACAAAGGGCTGTTACCTTGCTAAACTTTGGCATCAACACTTTTTCTTTTTCCTAGCACACCCAGTGGGACTGCACTTAAATGAATCTAATTTTAAGAAGGGTGTATGAACCATTGGCCTGTTACTAGGTCACAAATAGCAAATAATCCTAGTTTATTAGTACTACCATTAGGGACAATACAACCCGCAACCCAATTAGTGAACATTCTGCTTCCTCCACCCTTCCCTCTAGCCATGTTGCCTACTACTAATAGAAATTATGTGGCATGGGATGTTGGAAGTCCTCTTGTAGTGCCAGTAGCACCCATCGTTTGGGTCGCTATTCCAGTCTCTACCCTAAAATCTATACCTAAATTCACTGGAGATGGCTGAAGAACACCATCTGAACATCTATAAGATGTTGCAGACATATGTCTGGTACACGGCGTTACAAACCAAAATATAGTGCTAAGGTTGCTCACCACCTCTTTCAAAGGCAAGGCACTGGATTAGTACCACACACTACAAGTGAATACTATCAGTACTTGGGATGAGCTTGGAGATCCTTTTTATCAAAGATTTTTGAACGAAGGAGACCAATCCTCACTATATTATTAGTTTTCGGTCATAAAGTGGGCTCCGAATGAAGCCATGGATGACTTCAATGCCCAGTTCCATACAAGCTAGCAGAGAATCCAAGTTGATATCTGTCTGTCACCTAATCTGGCATTCATGTTCAATTTAAAATCTATCAACCCTGACATTTCCATGATGATCCAGTCTCTCGGTGGGACCACACTACCAAGTGCATACAACGTCATTGTCAAGGTGGAGAACAATTTGATAGACACCAGAAAGTTGCCACACTGGCCCATCATTCCTCCATTTCTAGAAATATCAGTCCTTACTTAGGAGATGCCTTCTACTAGCACGTCGGCTCCTACCCAGTCTATGTACACATATTTGAGTGCGCCGCAGAATGTTGCTTCTACATTTGGTTCTTCCAAGGAGGATATGAGTGATGTTAAGGAAATGTTGCGACATATGGCCAATGATATAACCATTATCAAGTGCAACCAAGTCGTCCTCTGAAGTTGACCTATCAGAATTATCAAGGTGGAAGGTCCTCTTACCAACAAAACTAGTTCCAAGGAGGCACCAGCACAAATCCACAGGCACAAAAAATAAATCAGATAGTGTCAATACCCACTATGCTACAAAGCGCCAATCTAAGCTCAAGCAGAGAGTTAACCACAGGGAAAAATACTTTAGTGGATGACACGAACCCGTCGTGTTTCCCTTTCAGTGATTCACATATGCCTTGAAACTATCCACGCGGCAACCTACAACAAAAGGTGTTGGAGCAGCATACCCAAGGTGCAATGTTAGATCCCAGAAACTATGTGTATACCTCTTCGCAAATGGACAATGTGATGCTCACCGCACAAATGTAATGGATGTCACTAGAACAAGAAGCAGACATCGCTCCTGATCATGCACTCTTCTCATGGATGGAAGAAGAAGCAGTTTTTTTCAATGATGCATCCACATCTAAAACACTACAAGTACAGTCTGATTACAACACTCGCTCAAAGAGGAGATTCATGGGTGAACCAGTTATCCCATAACTAGTCATTCTACCACTTAAAATTGCTTCCGACCAAATTCCTGGTACCTCCACCATGGTGCCACAATGTCTATCATAGAGGGAAATTGTTATAACAAGAGAAAAAGAGTAGAAATCTCTAAATTTTCCACCCTTCAACGTGGTGGAATAGTTGAGAAAATCATCTACTAATGTGTCTCTTTGGGATATATTAGCCATTCCAGAGCAGAAGACATTACTATAGAAGGCACTCCAAGAGGATCCAATCATTGAACCAAAGGAGAAATTTCTCAAAGGAAAGGCTATTGATCAATCACCTCTGGCTAAAGTTCTCACAAATAACACAATGGAATCTCCTACTGAGGTAAGAGATAACCTAAAACCCAAACCATTCTTCCTAACACTTATTGTGGGAGATAAGTTATTACACAATGTCATGATTGACTCTAGTGCTAGCACCATAGTTATGCCAAAACAGATAGTTGAAGCTTTAGGGCTCAGTTATGAACCTTTAAAAAGAGGAGTGGTACAGCTTGATGGAAACAAAGTCAAAACTGTCGGTCTCATCAAGGACCTTCCCTTGACTCTATTCGCCTACCCTAGCATCATGGTGTCACAAGATACTATGATCATAGATGTTTCCCCCATGTTTTGCCTCTATCTATCCTGAGAATTTAATTAAAGGTGGGTGGATACCTATCCCTAGATTGGTCGCACATGATCCTTAGGACCAAGCACGGTCAAAAATGAAGATAGAATCTAAAATCTACATTTGGAACATGTTGCCAATGAAGCCATGATCAACTTTGAGGCCACTCATACTTCTATCACCAAGCAAGAAATGTATTGTGCTGAGCTACTAGAAGATGAAAAAGTGACAAGAGATTAGACTAATCAAGAATATGTTCTATTGATCGAACATATGGATATTGATCCTTTCAGAAACTACCATGCTACCAGGTTGGGTACCTATGTCATCTACAATGAGGATCTAGTGCTCCTGAAGGTCGTCAAAAAACCAGAGTGGTCAAACCTCAAAGTTATGGACGCTACATTTTGATGGAGTAAGATGCAAAAATGGCATAGGAGATGAAATATGTTTAATGTCCCCACAGAATGAAAATACACTGAGGTCCTTTCCGCTTCTAGCTTTCTTTCTCAAACAATGAAGTTGAGTACGAAGGACTAGTGCAAGGTATCAGTCTTGTGGAATGGATGGGAATAAAGCAATTAATGGTGTTCAGAGATTTTGAACTAGTAGTCAATCAAGTCTAAGGAATTTCTGCAGCCAAGAATGTTTGCATGCAATCCTATAGTCACCGAGTTTGGGACCTGATTGAGGGCTTTAAAGCCTTCAACATTCAGACAGTTCCCTAAGAACAAAAATACAGATGTAGACCACATGGCATCAATCGGATCCCAGTTTGATCCTGCCTCCAACCTCATTCACAAAAAATACTCATACGAGTGATAGTCTAACTAGCCATTCCAGACAATGACCAAAGCTAGAAAGTGTTTGAAAATGATGAACACATTGCCTTGTTCATCCAACAATCGGAAAATTTTCCCATCAGCTCCAACCGAAGGTCGCAGAAGCTTATGAAGGACAAATTATTCAGTTGAAATCCAACAAGCTTCCAAAAGGATTGGTCACTCTCGAGAATCTTTTCAATTGTGATGATGCAAGAAACGACAAATGGAAGTTTGTAGCAAACAAAGGTGACTATGTGGATCTTCAGGTCAAAGATGGAAGAAAGCTAAAAGTCGGGAAGGATGTCCTGCATCATGATAAAGAAAGGCTTATCGACTTTTGCAAAAAATATGAAGAGGAGTGGTGGCCTAGTCATACAATGACCTCAGGGGATATGATCCTGATATCATCCAACATACAATAGAGTTGGTGAAAGGTGCAAAATCGGTCTGCCAAAAACAAAGGCCAGTGAATCCCAAGATTGAAGCACTAATGGCATAAGAATTAACAAAGCTAATCCAATAGTGGATTTTCTTCTCAATCAAGCATAGAACGTGGGTATCCAATATGGTCCCGGTTCAAAAGAAGAATGGAGATATTCATCTATGTGTGGAATTTTAGGACCTGAACAGAGCATCCCCAAAGGATCATTACCCTCTAACTTCCATGGAGTCAATCCTGCAAATGGTGGAAGGATCAAAGATGTTTTCCCTATTAGATGGCTTCTCTTATTACAATCAGATTTGGGTCAAAGAGGAGGATCAACATAAGACAATGTTCACTACCAAGTGGGGAACATTCACATATGCTAAGATGCCATTTGGCCTCTCAAATGCAGGATCCACCTTCCAGCGGGCAATGGATATCGCTTCTAGCGAACTAATCAACAAGATTATCCTAATCTGTTTGTATGATTTGATGTGGTTCTCCAAGTCCAAGGATGATCATTTTGATCACCTTGAGATGGTGCTCAATAAATTATAGGAGTTCAAGATATCCCTTAACCCAAAAAGATGTGTCTTCAAAGTACTGCAAGGCAAGCTATTGGGGTATGTAGTGTCCAAATAAGGAATTTCAATTGATCCTAAGTGGGTGAAAGAAATCAAAGAGCTTCCCCTTTTGGTCAACAAGAAAGGTGTCCAATCCTTCTTGGGAAAGGTAAATTTTGTTAGCAAATTTATTTCTAATTTTGCAGGAATAATTAGGCCAATCACCCTAATGCTAAAAAAGGATCAAACATTTAAATGGACAAAAGAAGCTAGAGAAGCCTTTGAGAAAGTCAAGGATGCTATTTCCTCTGCTCCTGTTCTAGTCAACCCAAACTTATCAAAGGACTTCATAATGTATGTATTGAGTAGCAAGTCAAGCATTGCTACTATCTTAACTCAGAAAGATGATGAGGGCAAGGGAGAACATCTGATAGCATTTCACTCCCAAACCCTAAAGGAATATGAGACAAAATACAACTTTGTAGAGAGGCAAGAATTTGCAATAGTTAAGGAACTCAAGAAGTTCTGACACTTAATATCTTGCAATAAGGTGATTGTTTATGTTGTGGATTCTAGTGTGCGCAAATATATCATGGAAGGAGAAATCACCAAGAAAAGAGCCAATTGGATCACCAAGATCCTCAAATATGACATTGAGGTTAAGCCTACAAAGACCGCTTGGGGAAGAGGACTATGTAAAGATCTTGCACATGATGAAGAAATGGCCACCGAAGAAGAGTAGTTGGAGCTATTCCTAATGAACGAGTCAGAGTCCAAAGGTTGTTGGCTAGTGGACAGAGTAAGATTTATGCACACAGGAAAGTATCCGCTGGGCCTTCCTTCTTAGAAGAGGAGATTCTACTGACTGCAAAACAACGGATATACATTCATTGAAGGGATTATGTTCAAAAGGAATTTTAACGGCATTTTATTGTAGTGTGTTACCACAGAGCAAGAAAAAAGGATCCTCGACACTTACCACAATAGTCTCATGGGTGGGCATTTCTCCGCAACGACCACCACCATCAAAATCATGTGTGCAGGGTACTTCTGGCCAATGCTATTCAATGATTCCTACTCCCTAGTAAAAGCTTGCAAAGAATATCAGTTCTTCATAGAAGAAGAAAGAATTTTTCAATGCCTCTCAATTTGATAGTGGTTGATGAGCCATTCGCACAATGGGGCTTGGAATTCATCAGAATGATCAACCCAACTTCCAATGTAGGACATAAATAGATCTTGAAGGCCACAAACTACTTCACAAGGTGTACCAAAGTCGTGCCACTAAAGAATGTGATAGAGGAAGAGATAGTGGACTTCCTAGATGAACTGGTGACAAGATTCGACCCACCCAAAATTATCATCTCCAACAATTCCAAATCTTTCCTAGGCTCTAAGGTAATTCAATTCGCACTTACACATGGTATATTCCTTAAAACATCATCAAACTACTACCTGCAGGGGAACGACTTAGCCAAGTTGAAAAACAAGAATCTAGTCAGACTCCTCAAAAGAATTGGGTTGGAATACCAAAGGGAATGGCATAAAAACCTCTAAGCAACACTCTGGGTGGACCGCATAACTCCTAAGAAATTCCTCAAGACTTCATCGTATGAGCTAGCATATGGAAAAGAGGTGTCATTGCCTATCTCTATGGAGATTCTGGCACTGCAATTGTTAAAATCTCTCGAGGTGGAACAAAATGACACAATGGAGGTGTGGTTAGCTAAGTTGCTAGAAGTACTAGAGAAAAGGGAAAAGTCCCTAACAACCATGGCTAACCACCAATAGGTGGTCAAAAGGTAGTTTGACAAGAAATCATCTGACCAAGGTCTAAAGTGCAGAGACTTAGTGTTAAAATTTAATGAAAGGGCTACAAATCCAGGTCAGAATGGGAAGTTTGATAGCCTTTGGGAAGGATTATTCAGAATAATTCAATGCAAAGAACATAATGCATATGAGTTAGAAACTATGGAAAAAGAAGCATGGGTAATTCTAGTTAACAGAATTCACCATAAATTATTTAATTAAGCTTGCTTATCCTACTAATGTAAATATGTTTATAATGTTTTCTCTTCCTTTCCCTTTTGTTTTGTTGGATGGTCTTTTTATTTATTTTGTAGTTCAAGGCAGGAAAGAACAAGTAGCCCATTATTGTAAAAAGAAGGAAAATAAACTCATAGCTGAAGAGAACAGAAAAATAAAACATCCACATGTAGAATTGAACCAACATAGGTATGTTGAAAAGAAAAGGATGATCCAGTTACATAATCCAAAAGAAGAAAACAAGATGATTATATAAAGATATATTTTAATTATATATATGCTTTGATATTTACATTGTCAAAATGGCTCAAAGGCCAAGCTTCTAAAAGTATATAATTCTATTTTGCTTCCTTCACATATTTTATGAAAAGCCTTTTTCAGGCATGCATACAAAAAATAGACTAATTGCTATGAGTTTTTAAGAGGAAAAAATGAAGAACATGGGAGTCTTCAGTCCACAGTATGGGCAACAAAAATGGATGTATCAATAGTAGCATCCACAATATCTTCATCCACAAGGGAATCATCATCAGTAGTAGCATCATTAATAGGAGCAATAGCCAGAGGTGGAGGGAACACAAGGTTACTGAAATCCGTGTACCAATTGATATCGTAAAATGACACCACATTGTAGATGCAGAAAAGAAAGTGGCAAGCACGGGTTACCCTCAAGCGGTGCTCATCTTGTGACTAGAGGTGAAAGCCACTTAGAAATGGTAGCCATGATACAACCGCATCCTCTTCTATGAACCTCTAAAGGTCACTCATAGTTGGAATGCCTCCACCGTATGCAGCATTTGCCACTACCTCCCCAAGGTTGTTCAAGTATTTCTTGGGAAATATTTCTTTGACAAGAAAAATAATTAGGAGCTTGGGAATTCCAATATCAAGCTTGGAGGTGACAAAGTGTGAGCACGCATCAATGTTAACTCAATACTTGTCCTTATATTCGAGGCAGTCTCGTCCCAGAACCCATTTCATGGCTATAATAGTTAGTGAGTGCTTATTATTCGTCATCCTCTTCAAATGCTTAGTAGAAATATCACCTAGGAAAGCAGTCTGTGAATTATGAAACACTAGCCTAATTGGGGTATTCATGCTGGCAATCACTCTGCAACTATCCTAAAACTATCTTTGCAAAGTATCTAAGTCTAGCCTATGAAAACGCTACTCACTGCTAATGCTAAACTACTAAGCCAATTACCTAATACCAATTTTTCTCTAATCCCTAAGTGTGATTTTTCTACTGCGTAGGTGCCTATTTATATAAAAATCGAAGAAATGCATGGAAATTTGCTTACCATAAACGTGATGCTAATTGAGTACCAACTTGAAAGTTGGCCAGAGCTTGCTCAAATTTCCCACCCAGTTGTGTCTATTGAGTACGACTTGTGTGCAAAACTAATAAGGACTAATTAATTATCCTAAGTTGGTGGTAGCAATCGGCGATGTTATGCACAGTCAAAGATTGAAGTGTCATTCTCCAAGTGTTTTTCTTATTCCAAGGCAGAGCTCATATCTTTTCAAATGTTGATCACATCTTTGGCTTAATCATTCCTTTTGGGATATTAATTGCCAATACATACGAATGCTTAAGATACTAGCAAAGCGTCGGCTCAAGTTCCAAGAAAATCATGCTGTAAAATATGATTGCTAATTGTAATTATGAATTCTTGTCAAATCAAAATGGCAAGTGATTCATTTTTCACAAGCCAAAAGGTTGGAAGTACATTCTGAATTAAATGCAAAAAAGGTAACTCCCATCTACCACCTTGAGGAAAAATAGCTAAGTATTGCATGTGAAATATTTAAGCACTTAAAATTTCTTTTCAAATACGCTACCCAAAGCAAAAGCAATTTCTAGTGCACAGCTAGAGTCGAGATAAAATTGTAGAGAAATTCAAGCTAAGAAAAAACTTCCCGCAAATAAAAAATGGCAGAAATTTCAAGCCAAGAAACATAGGGAGATGCAACACAAAGCTTATTTAAAGCTATGCAAACTACACAAGCTTTCAACGTCTTTGAAGAAATTTTTTATGCAATGCCTGGTATTCCCGACAAGCCAAAGTGGGAAAACACACAGGAATTGGAGAAGCCCAAAAACTATAGAGACTGGAACTTAATTCAGGAGGACTGGGATAATATTCATGATCCCTTTCTTGCAAAGAACCCTAAAGAATTCAGGGAAGCAGAATGTGAAAGAATGAAGGTGTCCAAAATTATAATGTTGATGGTAGAGAAAGTATGGTTTAGTAGGCTTCCACAACATATGGTCCCATCTATGCATTATTGCCCTGAATTAGTCAATGCGGCCATGAATGTTTCAACCCAAGCACCAACACTATCGAAGGCTGGAATCTGTCAGTTTATATCACTTTGAGACCTATCTAGGATATAATATGTATTCTTGATGATACATAAAGAGGAATGAAAATAGAGGCATTCACTCGTACAAAAGGGGAACATAAATGGAACACAAGGGATAAGGCTCTAGAGTTTTATAACAAAGAAACCCAAAGGATTGAAGTAGAGCAGCAGAAGCCACCAAGGATCCTGGTGCAGTACGGTGCTTTCAAAATAGACTTGCAAGATTCCTTTTCAATGATGGTGTTTGTTTGCGGTCTGGACACTGACAAAGAGGTGCACACATTTCAATAGGGCCCAGGTTTCTAGTTTCACAGGAAACAATCTTACTTCTGGTATGATTTTGTAGAATACCTCTCAAAGAAAATGATAAAGAAAATTAACAATTACCAAGCTAAACAGATGTTTAGATTTCCTTCCTATCTTGCCCATATTTTTTTGCATCAAAACCCTGATTTCTTTGATAAGCGGGTGAAGCTGTCTATTTTTTATGAAAAGAACAGAAGGAAACTGGTTTCTATCTGGAATCTTCTCCTCTCTTCCACTTTCGACTATTATTCATTTTTGGATTATTTCTTGACTCCAATTTTGCAAGATTTGCAAGGAGAGGATGGTATTAATCAGCTCACTTTGATGCTGATAGAGTATATGCAGAACTTCATTCCAAAATGTGACTAGTTTTTCAGAGCGGATTTTACATTCATCTGGATGCAAGGATTCACCAGGGAACCATTCCACCTCCCGACATGCATAGAAAATCCAGTGCTAGCCCTTGAATTGTTCTGGCAGGTTTTCATTATTGATGCCACCTTTTGCATAGGAAAAGAAAAGAGAGAAAGCTTGTTCCTCTATCTGATAAGCTTCAAGACAATGGTCGTGAAAAAGAAAAAGTGGGTGCACTTGCTATTGAAGGATAAGTTGGTTCATCTAGGGTTGGTAATTATTTACAACAAATGGAATTACAACCCTTTCAATGATCTACCATATAAGCATATCAAATTAAATCATAATTCTCGACCTTACTTGGAAAAGAGGTGCAGCCCACTTGAGGATGAAGATGAATTATTGGTTAACCTGATCCACATTCCTATAGAAGACAGACTACCATGGAATAAGTTATATTTCGTTGTGGTAGATTGTGATGAGAATCAAAAAATGGGAACAACCATGTTCAATGAGTTAAGAAGAGAACAAGAATGGAGTGTGGAAAGGATCAAATCCTTCTAGATGTATTGCCAAGAGACAAAACAGGGGGATATCCCTTATAATAGTGTGTCGGATGATGAATAGTTTGACAAGCTATGGGATGATGAGTATCCTACATCCTCCTCAAGTGCTAGCAGAGGCAATGACTCTAATGGATAAGAAGAGCTAGCAGAGGAGGAATCCAAGACATCAACATCCTCCACTCAACAAAGGAAGAAGTCCACAGGGCAGCCTTCCTATGTTGTTTCAAATGTGTGACTAAATATATCAGAGCCTCATGAATGCTCACTTGGGCCTCAAAAGCAACAAGAGGGTCCCAACAACAAAAACCAAAGACTGTAGAGGTTGGAGACTCCTTGCCCCCTAAATGATAGTGCATGGAAGCTATTATGGGAGAAGGTTCACAAGAATCTATCGTGAGCCAAGTTCTCGCAGCGAGCCAAGAGTTCAAAGTAAGTGAGGATCCAGCAACAAGCAGAGCACCGCCACCATCTAGTCAACAGGTAATGTTCACTCCTTCTTCTCTCCCTTCTCAATCTTTAGTATCCTCTGCCATTCTCATGGTGCCCCTTATTGCAAGTATTGGCCCTACCTTCTCTACCCCTACCACAATGTTTGCGGGAGGTTTCTCCCAATTCACCCAAACAAGGCCATCTATCTTAACACCTTCGTGAACCTTGACACCAGTCGTTGCTGCCCAATCTCTCCTCACCTCTCTTTCTGAAGGCTCAGCCACCATTGGTACCCCAAACAAACTATACAATTACTACCCCATCACTGCAACAATCGATGAGCCCTTCCGCTGGTTTGTAAACAGAACCTTGGCAAGTCCCTTATTCCTCACCACAAATTGTTACTCTCTAGAAGAGGAAAATGTAGGGGCCTACCACACTTACATTCCCTTTTTCCCTAACTCCCAGTGCAGACAAGATAGTTCAGTCACCATCCAAATTCATAGCCCAAGGAGAGGCGACAAAACAAGCGTGAGCTCTCAGAATGCAAAAGAAGAAGGCTAAGGATGACAAAAGGGATGCGGAGCCAAAAGTGTATATTGTGTACAATGAGGTGCAGGGAATGTTGAATTTTGCCACCATGTACCCAAACACTACCAAACTACAAGGGGAGATTTTTTTGAATGATTACAACATGTATGTCGTGGGACTCAACCTGAATGTAGCTCGACCGCAAGACAAGGTAGAATAATGGAGGAAACACAGTGGGTGGTGACAACCGACTTCCTCAAGTCTGGCCATTAGTTAAAGAAAAAGGAGCCGCTAAAGCTTGTGAAGGAAAGGGTCAGTTTCCTAGAGATGAGGAAGAAATCACTGGAAGTAGAAGTTGCGTGCTTATCAGAGAAAGCATAGACAGAAGAGTTGGAGCGAAACAAACTCTAGGAAGAACTCAAGAAGTCCCAATCCATTGATCCCATCTTGATCAACGAGTTGCAAACAAAGAACCAAGAATATCAGAGCCAATTGGCCCTGACAGAGTAGAATCTGCAAGAAAAGGATGAAGAGCTAGCATCTCAGCGCGCTCTACATGAGCAGAAATTAGAAAAGAATCAAAAGGAATTTGAAGGCCAAAAGGCCCAATTAAAAAAAGAGCTCCAAGAGACAAAGTCTTCTCTTGAAATAGAATTGAAAAACCACGCCCGAGACGAGGAGAACTGGTATAAGGATCTAAGTAACATTGAGGAGCAACTTGCATCTACAAAAAAGAGAATTTCATAATTAACAGAGGATGCCAGTTCAAAGGATGCATAGATTTCCCTTCTAAAGAGCACTCCCCAGGCCCCTACTATGCAACCAGACCTCATACTAGTAGATCAACAGCTATACATTTCATAATGGGAAAAGGTTAAGGCCTTCTACCTAACACTATAGCCAATGCTCCAGTTCATCTTGAAGGCAACAAAATTGAGCCAGGAGGTTCACGAAACAATTGAATAGTTCCCACAATTGATTATAGAGAAGGTTCATGAGGCAAAGAGTTTGCTAAGCAAGCTATACATGGTCTCTGATGAAAACTTGGCAAAGGTAGGAATCAAAGATTGGGATGTTGTTGCCCAAACAAAAAACAAATTCATCCATTGCCACTCAGCCTTCCTACAAACTAACACCTACATAGTTACTTTGAACCAAACTATGGATGGCATGTGGGAAAATTTCTCCTGGCTAAGAAAAATGGGCCTACCGTCCCTGTTTCTTGAGGATGGATCGATCACCACAGTCTATCAAATTACAAGAATGATTGAAGAAAAGGAGCAAGACCCAACCACTTTCGAGAGTTTCAACCAACCTCCTACCACAACAGACATTAAAGGTGTCATTCATCCTCTTGTTTAACTACTTTTCCATTGCGAGGTAGGGGTCAATTTACCTAATGTGTTGCCTTATAAAGAAATGCTTGACCTAGGCGTAGCGCAGGAAAATCTATATAATGTAACGAGACCATCCAAAGATGACTGGTCGCCCTTGCAGGAAGCCCTTTCCAAGCTCTAATTTCATCACCCAATGGATGGTGCTCTGGTCTGTGAACCAGAGAAAATTTTTGGGTTCCTCGTTCCTCAAGTGAAATGCCCCTGATAGTCATCAGAAGCTGTGAATATAAAATTCATCAAGCTCCCTTCAGGTTTTGTTTTCTTTTTTGCTAAGTACTGGCCCATGCCTCCAATGAATATCTACGGCTCTTTTTGATGAATGACCTTTGGGCCCCACCATGTGTTTGCTCTATGCTTTCTAAAGGAACTCTTCCTTTCATGTTTCAAATAGCCCCCGACATGCTTCCACATGTCATCGATGTGCACGTTTAAAGGTTGCTTCCCCTCACTTTTGAATCAGGCCCCAACCATGTGCCATGTCTTCATCTGCACAATCTTTGGTAGACCCCACAATTGGCTCCAAATAAAAGGCATGCTTCCACATGTTTTCCAAGTGCAATTCTTCAATGGCGAGGAGTAGGAGTGAACTATGGGCTACGAGATTCCGCCATACGTCTCTTCGGCACATACTTCTTCAACACAAGGGATGAAGTGAACTATGGGTCATGATATGCTGCCACATGTTTTAACTACTTACACTGGGTGGCGACACTTGTTTGCATGGGACTGCTACCATCATTCACAGGGGATGCACCTAGATGGAAGGCGGCCAAATGCTATGGCCTGAAATTTTTTCTATTACAATGGCCAAGGGGAATCATTCCTACAACATCATTGCTCAGGATTTTGAATCTTTTTGTTGCTCGTCAGGAAGTGGAAATCTCACTATATATATTGTTCTCTACTCCTGAATTTTTTTTTCCAGTTCCACGTTAAAAAAGTCCTATGAGTTCAGAGAGTTCAAGAATTGCATAAAATATAGAGACACCAAATCTTTTACTCTTATTAGATTATTGCAGAAAGACTCACAAACTATGCCATTATTTGGCCTTTCTATTTTTCTTAAGCTATTTGATTAACTTTATACTATTCCATATGTTTGAATGGTTTATTTATAGAACTTCTATAATTTGAATGCAAGTTTGATGGTTTAGATCATGTATTTTGACTCTTCTTTTCAGTAAATGGGTGTGAAAGTTATTTTATGTCATTGACTGAGATGTTTATGCTTAAATCTTTAATTTATGCTATTCTAAGACATAGTAAATTGCTAAGCAAGCCTTTAGATCATATCCCAAAGATTGATCTATCATGTCTTTTATCTAAATTCTGGCACATCATCTTAGTTAGATATTTTAATTTTATATTTGCTTTCTTTCCCCTTTCCAAACCCCAATTATAGAAGAAGTCAGCTTCTTTAAAAATTTGTAGGTCACTTAGTCTAGCGCAATAAGTCCCCCATAGATTGAGTTTCCCACAAAGGGTTGTTACCTTGCCAAATTTTGGCATCAACAAGTTATTCATTTTTCTTATCAACTTCACATGTCTTTAGATGTAGCCTTCGTGATTTCAATTTGGTGAAGAAATCCTAAATTGTGTTGATGTTTCCTAGACTTAAATTGATTAGTTCATTTTCCAATATATGACCCCTCATAGAATATTGAGTGTCAAATGAAGTTTCTAACTTTTTTCTTATTTCATTTGGAGTATCCAAAGATTAATATGAAAGATAAAATTAGGAGATATAGACAAACACAATGTTCCATATGCTTCATCACATCTATTGAACCACTTAGGAATTTCTTTATCTTTAGCAAGTTCAGTTTCTAGTCCCATTTTTATTATATGCAAACCAAAACTTTTCAATTAAATTTATATTTGTGATTTCCACTTAGAATAGTTGTATGCAATTAGAATAGGAAATGTTGTTGGAGCCATAATGAAGAAATGCGAAAGAAAGTGTTGAAATAAAGTGAACACAATAACACTAAAAAACCCCCACCCTTTTCAATAAAAAAATCACCCCCCCAAATATTATACGATTGGCACTTTATAGTTTAGTGTGTTTACAAATTTTTTCCAAGATATAATGCTCAATAGGCCCACAATTGCTAAAATTACAAATTTTGATAAAAATGAATATGAAATAAAATCTATAAAAATTAGCCTAGTAACTATTTAGTTCTCTTCAAATAAATAGTTAATGGCAAGAGTGGGAGTGGTGTTTTCAAATGCAAGTAAGGGTGGGAGCGAGGATGCTACTAAAGAGGACAGTACAGATGATGATGATGTGGATTTCGTTGGCGGGCTGGACTATGGAATCATTATGGATGGTCATGTTGGGTCTTTTGTTACTGTGGCCTTGGTCTTGTGCTTCCATGAGGCTTCTTCTTGCACATTGGATGTGGGTCTCAATCTACTTGTGATGATGTGAGTGGTGGAGAGTTTCTAGCTCTTTTTGGACCCTAGCTATCATGCTAGGTCGGATGTGGTGCTTCATAGTTTTTCCTTCTCCCTGCTTTCTCCTCTTGTTGGCTTTCCTTGCCTCCTATTCATGGGTTCCAGTGGTCCTTTTTTGAAGCCTCTAGTGAGTTGTGCTTCTTTGGAAGTTGGTCAATTGGTTTTGAGGTTGGTATTGTTTACTTCTACTATTCTTTTGTGCTAAAGTCTTGGAAGGCTTTTGCTAGTTGTGGAGTTGTCTTTTCTTTGTTCAACCTTATGGTTTGGATGGCTACAATGTCAGAGTGAAATTCTTCCTATTTTTCTTGGGTTGTTGGGATCCCTTTGTGTGGCTTCTTCTCTGGTGTTGGGTGTGGCGTTTAGGATTCCTGTTGTGGTTTTGTTTGTGGAGAGTCTTGGAAACTTTTTAGACCCTTACTAGTATGTAGGTTTAGATGTTGCTTCTAATGGGCTTGCCTTCTCTCTACTCTTTCCACTTGCAGGCTTTCCTAGCTCCCTCCTTTTTGTGGTTCTTAGTGTCTTTTGGTTGGAGCTTTCCTTTTCGATGGATTTAGGGTTGTGTTTTTGTGATTTTGCCTCTTTGTTGGGGATTGAGGTTTTTGGATTTCCTCTAGTGGAGTTGTTTGTGGACATTTTTTGGCATGTAGGGTCAAAGGTTGTTCTTCATTGTCTTTTCATCTCTCTACTCTCTTTTCTTGGAGGTTTTCCTAGCCTTCTCCTACTTATCTTGGGTCCTAATGTCTCTTCTTTGGTGTTTTTTTGTTTTTATTGGTCGTGAGATTGCTCTTATTTAGGTTTTTCTTTGTTGCAAAAATGTCTCTTTTTTTGGCTCCTATAGGGAGTGTTTCTCTTGGTGTTGTGAGTTTTGGGCGGCCTTGGTGGATTGGTTCTCATCCCTCCTCATTTCTCCCTTGTTGTTCATGTTTCTTGGGGTGCCAAAGTGGTTTGTGGCTGCTATGACTTCCTTTGTTTCTTGTTTTTTTTTGCTAAGTGGTTGTTTTCTGACTACTTGTCTTGTAATTTGAGCTCTATGCTCTCCCTAGTTTAGGTCCTAAAGTTTGATTTGTAGGATGGGGATTTGTTTTTTCAGACAAATCAGCTCCTTCAAATATTTTGGCTTATGGCTTTAGATGTTTCTTCTCTCAAATTTGTTGGCTGAGGAGTACTCTATTTTTTGCCAGTGCTCTAGTTTACTACTATTCCAAAGGATGTTATTTTGTTCCTTTCTATGGGTGTAGTTGCTTCCCTGTGGTTGCTACAGTTATGGTCTCTTTGGAGGTGGAGACCACTCCTTCAGAGGTGGATCCCTTTTCTATTGAGGTGAAGAGTTGTGTTGTGAATCGGGTGGGAAGTTCTATGTTTTGTGGTAAAGGACCTCTTTTCTTCCTCTCCTATAGAGGTGAGCTCCCTCCTATTGAAGCGGAGGTTGGATTGGTGTTTTGGGTTGACTAGTGTTGTGAGAAAGTTGGGGTTTTTTTGTGTTTTTTTATTTATTTTTAACTCTCCTATTGAGGTGGGGAGATTGGATTTGATGGGTGTTGTTGATATGAGTTATATTGCAATCTTGTTGTTAAAGGCTAATGGTTTATTGGTCGTCTTAGGTGTTTCTAAGGTTCAAGTTCCCTTGTAAATCTTGGTTGTGTTGGGTTTAAGGTTCCTGTTAAAACCTTTTCTAATTGGTGTAGATTTGAGTAGTCATTTTGTTTATTTGGTGATTTGATGTTGAGTCACTGCTAGTTGTCTTTGTTGTATTCTTGAGCAGCTTGTTCTTCTTTGTGTGGGTTATGGGTCCCCGTCAAAACTTGCTTGTTTATGGTTTTGGTTACATTCAAAACTTGTTGTAAATTGTTCGAGTCCATTCAAAACCTATTTTTCCCATTTAATAAAAACTATTAAGTTCTCTTCAATACATTTCCAATGCCTATTTGTTTCCGAAAAATGGAGCTTTTGGATGAAAGTTGTGAATTTTTACAAAAAATTGCAACAAAAAGCTTCAACCTACAATATCTAGTAGAAAATGAAAAAAATTATTTTTAGTAGCTTCATGGATGGAAAGTTCTTGTGTCCAACTTTTAAATGATATATTATTTTCCAAAAATGGAAACCGTGGAAAAAAAAAAATTAAATGGTTGAATTTAGCCTATAATGATGACCCTCCTAGTAAAATAGAAACTTTCCAAAAATAAAATTCATCTAAAATTAGACAATTTTGTATGAAAATAGGGATTTTTAGGCCATCTAAGAATAATAGAAAAGTATATTTTGGCCAAAAATGCTCCAATGAAAAATTGGTCCCGAAATCTAAGCTTCAAACCCCAGTTTGCAACTATATCAAACAATGACCAAATTGAGTGAAACAAAAGTCATATTTGACTTTCTTGGACATTCTAAACTTAATAGTGAGCTTATATTTACACCATCATGCTCCAAAATTGATGCAGAGTAGGGTATCAAATTTCTACAACTCTCAATCAATGCTTTCCCAAATCCTAAGCACAACAAATAAAATGGACTTCTTCAGAAGTTGGCACTATGCCTTGTAGCACAACAAAAGGGGTTTTTCCTCCATAATTTTCAAACCACACGTCATACCCAGAAAAAAATTACAAATTTGAGTACCCATTATCCTCTTTTAAAACATACTTCAATTTCAGGTGGGGTTCCTTTGGAACAAAAGGGTCAAAAAATTGTTGTTACATCTTGAAATAGGCCTAATTAGGCTTGTTTTGGGAGGTCACTTTGTGATTTTTACAAACCAAACCTCAAGCCCTCATACCAACAACTCAAAAGTGTTGAATATGGTCTACACAAACATTTTCCATCACCCAAAATAATTTCTACAAAGTTTTTTCACAAACCCTATCACCTATGCATCACAATTGCTTAAAAACATGAGTTTAACCAACTAGGTCATCAACTCATTTGCTCAAATCATTAACCCCTTCTCCTGAAAATTTTACAAAATCAAAAAATATCTTAATTACTTCCATTCCACCAGTTATCAGGGCATTTCACTGATGGAATGGCTCAAAACTCCATTTTTTCATTCAAAGCACCAAAAAACCTAGGTTTTCAAGTGGTTTGGAGTAAAATGCTTAAAACTAAATGAAATTCGATGAGACCAATTTTGTTGGAAATTAGATTCAATTCCACATCAACTCCAATTAATTTGATACCACTTTCAGGTTGTACAAGGTCATACAACCTCCTATAGCAGCAAATTACAATAGGAAAATGTAGAAAATAAGCTTTATTGATGTTCAATTTTTCAAAACTCACCACCTAACTTTGGTTTTTCCTCCATAATTTTAAAAATATACCTCATAACCAGAAAAAAAATTATAGATTTGAGTACCCATTATCCTCTTTTAAAACATACTTCAATTGCAGGTGGGGCTCCTTTAGAACACAAGGGTCAAAAAATTGTTGCTACTCTTTGAAATAGGCTTAATTAGGCTTGTTTTGGTAGGTCACTTTGTGATTTTTACAACCCAAACCTCAAAAAATCATACCAACAACCTAGAAATGTTGAATATGGTCTACAAAAACATTTTCCATCACCCAAAATAATTTCTAAAAAGCTTTTTCACAAACCCTATCACCTATGCATCACAATTGCTTAAAAACATGAGTTTAACCAACTAGGGCATCAACTCATTTGCTCAAATCATTAACCCCTACTCTTGAAAGTTTTACAAACTCAAAACACATCCTAATTACTTCCACTACACTTTTTATCAAGCCATTTCACTGGTTGAATGGCTCAAAACTCCATTTTTTCATTCAAACCACCAAAAAACCTAGGTTTTCAAGCAGTTTGGAGTAAAATGCTTATAAAATGCTTAAAACTAAATGAAATTCGATGAGACCAATTTTGTTGGAAATTAGATTCAATTCCACATAAACTATAATTAATTTGATACCACTTGTAGGCCATACAAGTCTGTACAACCTCCTATAGCAGCAAATTACAATAGGAAAATGCAGAAAACAAGCTTTATTGATGTTCAACTTTTCAAAACTCACCACCAAACTTTGGTTTTTCCTCCACTATTTTCAAACCATACCTCATACCCAAAAAAAATTTTACAGATTTGAGTACCCATTATCCTTTTTTAAAACATACTTCAATTACAAGTGGAGTTCCTTTGGAACACAAGGGTCAAAAAAATGTTGTTATGCCTTGAAATAGGCCTAATTAGGCTTGTTTTGGTAGGTCACTTTGTGATTTTTACAACCCAAACCTCAAACCCTCGTACCAACCCAAAAATTTTGAATATCATCTGCACAAACATTTTACATCACCCAAAATAATTTCTACAAAGCTTTTTCAACAACTCTATCACCTATGCATCACAATTGCTTTAAAACCTGAGTTTAACCTACTAGGGCATCAACTCATATGCTCAAATCATTAACCCATGCTCCTAAAAAATTTAAAAAATCAAAACACATCCTAATTACTTCCATTTCACCGGTTATTAGGCCATTTCACCAGTGGAATGGCTCAAAACTCAATTATTTCATTCAAAGCACCAAAAAACCTAGGTTTTCAAGCAGTTTGGAGTAAAATGCTTACAAATGCTCAAAACTAAATGAAATTTGATGACATAATTTATTTTGGAAATTAGATTCAATTCCACATCAACTCCAACTAATTTCATACCACTTGCAGGCCGTACAACCTCATGTAGCAACAAATTACAATAGGAAAACAAACTTTATTGATGTTCAATTTTTCAAATCTCACCACCAAAACTTTGGTTCGACCATTAAATTATGTATTTATGTTTTTCCAACCAAAACCAACCTACTACAACTACCTTTTTAACTTCTAACTGTTCAACTTCCTCCAAATACAAAAAATGCAAAGTTGCATAGCAACTTTTTACAACTTTTTGCCATTTTCACAATATTAACCAAAATTGACTCTCAATGACCTAACTAACATTCAATTACCTTATTCATGATCTTAAAGACCTTATTACATCAAAAAGACACTAAAATAAACAATAACCCAACATTTGCAACATTTTCATATTAAAAGCTATGGTGCCCTGGACCAAAAATGAATCTTTAGTACAAAACCACAAAGAGAAACCCCAAATTTTTTAATTCTCTAAGTCATCATATGATGCAAGAGAAGAGCATACTCAACTTTTCAATATCTCACATAAAAAACTCAAACCCTCAAATAGGAATCTATGAACTTAGAGTTCTCAAAATGAAAGTTTTGATACCATATTAGAAATTTGAAATAGATTGAATAACTCAAGGAATTTTATAAGAAATTCAAAGCTACATAAACTAGAAAAACATAAACAATGCAAACTAGCAACTCCAAGAGATATGCAATATCCTGATAACAAAATTGCATTAAGAGCTTCCAATATTCAAGATTATAAGCTAGGTAGTGAGTTTATATAAAACTAAGGAGAGGATGGAAGTGAAAAATTCAACCAATAAGAATTGACCACCAAAAGTAGAAAATACGAACAAAAGTGAAAAGTGCTCCACCCTTTAAGAAAGGAGACACCACATCACCTTATATCCTAATTTTTAAAATATTAAACTGACTTTCTTATCATAATAAAGCTAAATAAAAGTGTAGGAGAAACCTATAACTAAGAGAAAATAAATTACCCATTAAGAAAATAAAAACCTACACCAATAAAAAAATTACCCATGGCTCCTTCATAACTAAATGAGTCTTAATAATGAATCTTAACCCAAGATCATACTTTGACACTAAATTATTGAAACTATAAAATTCTAAAAAGCTTGAAAAATCTTAAATTGTCATTTCCAATCCCTAGAAGGTTGAATTTGGCCCTAAAAATTGGTTGACGAAAGTGATAACTAATTATGATTAATTACAATGATGTAGAGCTCTCTAAGCTCAACACTGAAAAAAATAGAATTCATCAACTACCCAAATGAAAATTTATGGCCTCTAAAAGTTATATCATTATCCTTTGGTTGAAGAAAACTTAGATCTTATGAGTTTTCCTCATCAAATTCCTACAATTTTCTCCTATCTAGTGTGTTCATTTCACATTTTAATACTACAGTATTCTCCTCTTGTTGTGATTCTTCCTATTGTACCAAACACCTACTATCCTACCTCATGTTCATTATCTTTTTTTCTAGAACGTGCTATCTATTATTTCTTCTTTCTAGGTACTTTTTTCTTCAAATGAAAATATTCTTCCCCTTCATCTCTACTTTCATTGTCATGAAAATAATATAAATCTACGATATTAAACACTAAAAAACTATAAAAAAGATTGATAAATTTACATCATCAGCATTGTCATTAGTTTCAAATTTTTGTATGGGTCAATCTTCTTATACTTTAGCTTGTTGTATGTTCCTTACAAAAATATATCACTTATCAAATATACCATCACTAAATCTCCCTCTTCAACTATATTTGGCCTTCGTCTTACATCATTTTTTTCCTTATACTTCTCATTGATGTCATGTATCTTTCTTCTTCGTTCTAAAAATGTTGTATGTGGTCTAAAAATGCCCCAAAATCATCACAAATTAATTATGTAATTGGTAACTAGACCAAGTGTAAAATACCCTTAGGATTCCTACCATAAATGATTTAGAATGGTGATTTTCCTATATAATTATTTACAAAAGTGTTATATACAAACTCATCCTATGTTAAAACCAAGTCTCATTGCTTACAATTCTCTCCAAAAATGTACCTCAATTGACTTCTAAAAATCCTATTTAATACCTCAATCTATGATCCAGATCACTTTGGAGATGTTGGCACAAGAAAGGATGAAAAATATCGAAAAACAAATTTTTGGTATTTTCTATGTTTTAGTAAATTGCATTTTTTAGAGGTCTTCAAAGCAGAATTTGGGGTCAAGACTATCGTCAATCCCTTAAATGAAATAGTTTAAGTGTTGGATTTTAAGGGACTAAAATTAGATCTCTTCAAGAACTTTCCAACGAGGTAGAGAAGTTGTCAATACAATCAAAAGATGAGAGTTAGGACCCCGCCAAGTTGGGGTACCTAAATTCACATATTTTTTTAAAAAAATTAGTTTTATTTGTTAGTTTCTCACAACGAGTTGTTCATTTTGAATTCTTGAGGTTGTAATGACTGTTGAAATTCTTCATTTTATATATAACTTTTACTTTTTGAATAAAATGGTGGCTTTGAATGCATACAACTCCTTTTTACAAGTTTTGCTAATTGTCCATCAATAACAATATCATAGGTTTACTCTACACCAAATATTGTAATATGAATTCACACTCAAATTCAAATTATTGGTATTAGAGTGAGAACACTCCTAAATGCCATATCACACAAGTTCAGCCTATCAAAGACTAGGATTGAAAACACAAAGTTTGTCAAATTATCCTCCTTTGAGATGCACACAACCAAAGATGGAAGAAGAACAAGTTGACTCATCAGAACCTATAAAGATGATGGTTGAAGAGGCTTTAATAAGAAATGAGAAGATATGATAAATAAATTTGTGTGTTTATTAATCTAACAAAATCAAGGTAATCGGTAACCAAACATGATAGAGATACCATTTCATGGACACACCCCTTTCAAGGTGCAAGTAAATTTCAACATTCCAAATTTTGAAGGTGGGATTGATGTAAATGTTGTGGATGGTTGGTTATCAAAACTATAAAAATATAAATTTCATTTAATAGCTTTTCTGATGTAGAAAAGATAGCATTCTCTCTCCTCAAGGCTGAACATCATGTGAAGCAATCATGGGAGGCAAAGTTGTCAACCAAAGAAATTCCTAAATATGGAGGAATAGATGATAACCCCACATGGAAAGAATTCATGAATCACATCAAAGATGAATATTTCCCTAAAGACACATATGAATATACATATATATAGTGGCAACTACTTTGATGGAAGGAAGACCAATCTATCCAAGATTATACTAATGCCTTCCACGTGCTATCTACAAAACTTTGCATCCAAAATATGGAGAAGCATTGAGTGTTGAAATATCACAGTGGACTACATCATTATATACAAATGGATGTCTTTTCTATTATCAAAACATTGGGAATTGCATATAAATATGAAACTAAAATTAAAGAAAATTTCAAGTAGAGAGGGAAAAAGGAGAACAAACCAAAAGAGGATAGTAAGTTTCAAGGAAATTAGACCAACAATAAATTCTCCTCTCAACCATAATCAAGTAGATGTGTTAAGATGGTTCCAAAGGATATTGGTATGTGGTGTGAAATTCACAAAAACTCTCGACATAGCACAAAATATTGAGGGGTTTTCAAAACATTGATGGAAGAAACCCATGAATTGGAAAAATAAATTGAGTTGCTGCTATAGACATCCAAATTTGATCGCTCCCATACGATCAAATTTACCTCTTTATTCATCCATTCCATCAATATTAATTTATTTAATTAATATTACACTTCCCTCCTAAGGTTCTTAAAGTATTTAATTTAACAATTAAACACTTTATCTTGTACATTTTTCCTCTCTAAATTAAATAAATACACCAATTTATCTAATTTAGTCATCCTAACCTTTTTGAATTAAAATCAATTTAAAATTCTTTTTTTCTCTCTCCTTGTCACATCCTCCATAATCCCTTTCTAATTTGGATTAATTTAATTAATTCATGATTAAGATGTGCATCCTCTTAATCAAAGATTAATGTCACATCCTCCTACATTTGCCACTTGCCTCTAATCTTCCATTAATTATCTTAATCAAGTATTTGCACAACCTTAATCAAAGTCATTAGCCACTTTTAGCACCACTTTTTAGTCAACCTTTTCATTTGTCTTTCTTGACATTGACCCTCTTTCCCATGTGAATTTTTAATTCACATTTATTCATCCTAGGTCTCTCTCCTCCCCATGTGAATTTTTAATTCACATTTTATCCTTTCAAGAATTCTAGAACATGGGACTTGTCACCTCATCCACATGTGACCAACTCCCACATTTTTGGAGACCCTCTCTTATCCACTAGATTCTCCCAAGCATGTGAATTTTTAATTCACATTTATTTCTCTAAGGAATCTTCTCTCCCAATGTACTTCCAAGGTACATGTCCTTCCTCCACATCATGCACTCTCCTTCCACATCACTTACACATCATCTCACCCTTAGCCATCTCACATTCCACATATCAAAATGTGAGGGCTTGTGAGTCATCAACTCACCTTAGCCCTCCATCTTGGCCTTGTTGGATAAATCTCAACCATTGAATTCTCTAGAGAATTCAAATTCTTCTATAAATACCCCCTCCTCTAAGGCATTTCTAACACTTAGTCATTTTGCAACTAAATGTTGTCATTTTGTGCACTCATCTAGCCATCCATTTTATCTATTTGTATTTGCATCAAACCATATAGTTAAATCTTGCATTTAGCCACATCAAGAGCCATCCAAGGAGCATACAAAGAAATCGAAAATCAAGGGCCAACCAAGGAGTTTCAGCTACAAAGAGAAGGTATAACCATTTGTCATCATCTTTCACTTTTTTCTCTTTGCATTAACAAATTTCTTAGGCTAATCTTGAGGTGTTAGTTTGTGTTTTTCCATTGCATTTTAGTTTTTTAGAATAGGTAAAACATTTGGATATCACAGTTGCCTACAAATCCTTTTGATCACAAGGAAGAAGAAAAAATCATTGAAGAAGACCCTTATGCCACTATAGCTACTACCACAATTGTGCCCCATGAAGATGAGGAACATTTTTTTCATTCACAATTGTGGGTGAATGGAAATGCTTTACAATTTATAGTTGATAGCATAAGATAGGAAAATTTGATATTTGTTGAGGTTGTTAAGGATGAATTTGAAAAAAACACCTCATCCACAACCATACTCAATGGGTTGGGTGAGTCAAGGATGAGACATCCAAGTAACCAGATAGTTTTGTTTGTCTTACTCCATCAAACCATTCAAAGATGAGGTCACATTTGATGTTGTACCATTGGATGTGTGTGATGTATTGTTGAGGCAGACTTACATGTATAAGAGACATGACATCTATGAGTCTCAACAAAGGAGTGTTATTGTCAAGTTGGGAGAATGAAAGTATCAAATACCTAAGGTATTTCCATCAAAAACTACATCTTTAATAACTACCAAGCAATGTAGGCATTTGATTTCTCAAACTAGATCTCTTGTATTATTAATGATTTGACCTGAGGAAATAAGGTCAAACATAGGTAACACTCATGCAGCAATAGCAACTGTCACCATATATCAGCAAAAACATATGGATGAACTATTTTCAAGATATCAAAACATCCTCACTTCCTCAACGAGAGTTCCAAAGCACTGCCAAGTCAAACATTCCATTGATATGTTTCCAGGGACACCATTACCAAATGGGCCACTATATAGGAGATCAATTTTGGAGAATGATGAGATCAAGAGGAAAATTGAAGAGCTCACCCAAAAGATATTCAATCGAGTTCATCACCATATGGTAGTTCAATCATTTTGGCCAAGAAAAAGGATGGAACTTGGTGGTTATTCATTGATTATTGGCCCCTGAACTAGATCACTATTAAAAATATATATCCAATCCCTCATATTGATGATCTCTTGAACTAGCTGAGAGGAGCTAAAAAATTTACCAAAATTGATTTAAAATCAAGATATCATCAAGTGCTAATTGACTCATCAAATGTTTGGAAAAATACTTTTAAATCCAAGGAGGATTTGTGTGAATGGTTGGTGATGCCTTTTGGACTAACAAACACCCCTACCACTTTTATATAGATGATGAATGATATTCTCAATCCTTTCACTGATTCTTTTGTTGTGGTCTCTCTAGATGACATACTCATCTTTAGCAAGACATGGGAGGAAAATTTACAGCATGTGGAACAAGTACTCTCAATCTTGCAATAGCATAAACTCTATTCTAATAGGGAAAAGGGTGCATTTGGTATGGAAAGGATTCAATATTTGGAATACATCATGGATAGTGCAGGTGTTCATGTCAATCCAGCAAAGATACAAGTGATCAAAGACTGTCCTTCTCCTAAAAACATTATAGAACTCTATAGATTCTTGGGGCTGGCCAATTTTGATTAGAGGTTCATACTTGGGTTCTCTCACTTGGCATGACCCATGTAACAAGTACTTAGAGGTGGAGGTAAAGAAAATTTTTTTGGGCAAAAGCACAACAGTAAGAAATTGTGGAACTCAATAAAAGGCTATGTTCAACACTAGTATTAGCACTTCTAGACCTTCAACAACCATTTGAGATTGAGAAAGATGCCTCTAAGTATTCTCTTGGGGTAGTACTCATGTAACATGGTCATTCAATGGCTTATCATAGTGAAACATTATATGATACAATCCACAAATATCCTACATAAGACAAGGAACTATATGTTGTTGTGTAGGCCTATAAGCAATGGAAGCACTACATTTTGGGGAAGGAGACTATCATCCATACAAATCACAAACCTCTACAATTTTTATAGACACAAGGGAAATTACAAAATGATAGGCATCAAAGATGGTCAGCCTACTTGCAACAATTCCATATCAATATTTTCTTGAGTAGACCTCTGATTGCTACACTAACTATGGTGTTGGATTCTTGTGCACATCAAACAACAGATTGGCCCAACTTGTATAGCACTGACTCAAATTTTTCTAATACATACAACAGACTAATAGTAGGTGAACAAGTCCTTGGATTAATGATATCAAGTTTCCATAATCCATATTGATTAATGTTTCACATTTTGGATTAGATTGCATGAGAGTTTTTGAATTAACATTTCGGATCACACTTCGTGATCCATCATCAGGATGAAAGAACTCAAGGAGAAAAGTCCTTGAGCTCTTTCATCTTGATGATGGATCATGGAGTGTGATCTGAAATGTTGATGCAAAAAACTCTCATGCAATCTAATCCAGAAATGTGCAACATTAAAGTCCTTGGACTTTATTTACAAGACTATTATGTCACATGGGTTATATATTTGTTCCTATTGAGGAACGATCAAAGATAATATTGGAATCACATTATAGTTGTATTGTTGGACACTTTGGGTTATGAAAGACTCTTGTTGTACTCCAAAGGTACTTTTATTGGCCTAAGATGCAACATGATGTTCCCTCTTATGTTTGGTTGTGTGTAGCCCTTTCCATTGCAAAGCCTACAAATCGTAAGGCAAGATTTTGTATGCCTCTTCCTATCTCAGATAGACCTAGGAAATCAATCTCTATGGACTTCATGTCTAGCCTCTATACTATTAGACATGGCCATGATTGTGTGCATGTTGTGTTAGATATGTTTTCAAATATGGCCATCCAAGTAGCTTGCAAGAAAAAGGTGCCAATAGAGGATATTGCTAAGATATTCTTTGCTCATGGATGGGTTCACTTTGGATTTCCACAGAGTATCATATCTAATAGGGATAGTTGATTAATTAGTAAGTTTTGATCTACACTTTGGGAAATGATGCACACTGAGCTCACCAAGTCTATTTATTTCCATCTGCAAACAAATGATCAAAATGAAGTCGTCAATCACATGTTATGAAATAACTTACACAATAGAATAATCTGATATGATATATGCTACAAATACTTGATAATAACTGAGAATAACAAGCCACTTCGAGGGGGAAAAGCTCCAAATATCTCTAATGAGAACACACTTCATAATATGATGATGAAATAAGACTCACAACCTCCTATATATACCTATTTATGCCTAGGATATCACCTAGTCCGACTTAGACACACCTATATAAGACCTAGGCCAACCCAACCAACTAAATAATAATATAATAATGATATCATGACTTAATTAGGAGTTAAGATAGCCAATAACTTGCACAATAGAATAATATGATATGAAATATGTTGTAAATACTTGATGATAACTGAGAATAACAAGCCACTTCGAGGGAGAAAACCTCCAAATATCTCTAATGAGAACACACTTCAAAATATGATGATGAAATAAGACTCACAACCTCTTATATATACCTATTTATGTCTAGGATATCACCTAGTCTGACTTAGACACACCTATATAAGACCTAGGCCAACCCAACCAAATAAATAATAATATAATAATGATAGCATGACTTAATTAGGAGTTAAGATAGCCACAAGCCGACTATTCATAACCTGATGTACACCAATATTAAGGCCATAGCATGCCCCCTTTCTTCAAAGAATCATTTTTCTCAATGATAATCAAGTTGGGATTCTTTTGAATGAACTCCTTGTCCTCCCAAGTGGCATCTTCAACTGGTAAATTATTCCATTGGATGAGATACTCGGTGAGAGTTCTATTCCTTAGCTTCTTTGTGTGTGTTTGATGAATGCACTCTGGTTCCAAAATGATTCTTCCTTCTTCATTGAGCTTAGGTAGTGTTGTTTGAGTTGGAATATTATGCCCAATTACCTTCTTCAAACAAGAAACATGAAAAACTGGATGTATCTTGGTTGTTGGTGGCAACTCTAGCTTGTAGGCAACACTACCGATCTTTTGCATGATTTGGTATGGCCCATAATACCTTGGAGATGACTTATTATTATTTTTTGTTTCCTTAGCGAGAGTTTCTTATAAGGCTGCAATCTCAAGAAGACCTAATCCCCAACTTCAAAACTTCTTTCACTCTGATGTTGGTCTACCTATTGTTTCATTCAATTTTGTTCCACGGCTAAATTCTCCTTGAGTCATGAAAGTACCTATTGTTGATGAAGCAAGTGGTCCTCTACTACCTAAACTCTTGGTGACACCTTTATTGATGATGTGATGGAAGGAGGATGATATCCATAAAGTGCCAAAAATGGAGACATTCTCGATGATCTATGAAAAGAAGTGTTATACCACCATTCTATAACTGGTAGCCAATCTACCCATTGAGAATGTTTCTCTGAAGTGAAACAACGTAGATATCCTTCCAAACACTTATTAACAACCTCAGTTTTCCCATATGATTGAGGGTGGTATGAAGAGCTATGATCCAATTGAGTACCCAAACATGAGAATAAATCTTTCCAAAAGTGACTAGTGAAGATAGCATCACGATCACTAACAATAACCTTAGGTGTACCATGTAGCTTTTGGATATTCTCTAAAAAATATTTTTCCACTACACTTGTTGTAAAAGGATGTGATAATGCAATGAAATGTGCATATTTAGTGAGGTGATCAACTACTACCATGATGACATTATGACCTTTATATTTGGGAATCCCTATGATGAAGTCCATGGATACCTCTTCCCAACGCTGACTAGGAATAGATAAGGGCTGCAAGAGACCTAGTGTCTTAAATTTTTCCCCTTTATTCTTTTGACAAACCAAACATTCAACCACAAATTTTTGAACATCACCTTTTAGCCCTTCCCAAAAAAAAATCTTGCTTGACTTGATGATGTCTCCAAAAATCCTGAATGACCACCAACTAGGGACTCATGAAGCTCTATGAGAATCTTGTGTTTAAGAGTGGAATTCTTGCAGAGATACAAACACTCTTTATACCAAAGAGTATCTCCCAACAAAACTTATATGAACTACTACGATCACTTTTTAATTGTTGGATGATATTACTTTTCGCAACATCATTTTTCCACTCTACTTTGGATTCCTCCACCCAATTTTCTTGTAATATTGAAAGGGCACACAATAAGGCTTCATCTTTCTCATCCTTCCTTGAAATTACATCTGCTACAATATTTTCCTTCCCTTTCTTATATAAAATCTCAAAGTCATATCCTAACATCTTTGTGACCCATTTTTGTTGCTCTTCAGAAGATAGTATTTGTTCTAAAAAATATTTTAGGCTATCATGATTTGTCTTAACCTTGAAGTGTCTACCCATTAGATAAGGCCTCCATTGTTTAACTGCATGAAGGATTGCTAGCATTTCCTTCTCATAAATAGGTTTTAGTTGATTCTTACCCTTTAATTGACAACTCTCAAAAGAAATTGGTCGACCTTCTTGCATGAGAACTACTCCTATCCCATTTCTAGAAGCATCACTTTCCACAATGAATTCCTTGGTAAAGTCAGGAGTGGCAAGCACTAGAGTCGTACACATAGCCTCCTTCAATCTCTCAAATGATGTACTAGCAGACTCGTTCCAATGAAAAGAATCCTTCTTCAATAGAGTGGTGAGGGGTGCTACAATACAACCATAATTCTTCACAAATATTCTATAGTACCCTATCAATCCCAAGAAACCCCTCAGTTTCTTAATGGTTTTTCAAATAGGCCATTCCATGATAACCTTAATTTTGTTAGGGTCCACCTTTACTCCTTCATGTGAAACTATGTGTCCCAAATACTCCACCTCCTTAAGACAAAAAGCACACTTGGATGGCTTAGCATAGATTTGATGATCTTTAAGTATCTGTAATGCTCGATCCACATGTTGCAAATGTTCTTCCCGAGTCTTGCTATAAATCAATATATCATCAAAGAATACTAGCACAAACTTTCTCAAGAACTTCTTAAAAATGGAATTCATCAAACCTTGGAATGTAGATGGTGCATTGGTAAGACCGAATGGCATCACCAAAAATTCATAATGACCCTCATGAGTCTGAAATGATGTCTTACAAATATCTTCCTCCTTAATCCAAATTTGGTGATAACTAGATCTAAGATCTAACTTGGTAAAATACATAGCTCCATTCAATTCATCTAGCAAATCATCAAAGAATGGAATAGGAAACTTATCTTTAATGGTGTACATGTTGAGCACTCTATAACCTGGACACATGTGCCAAGTGTCATACTTCTTACGTACCATCACCACAGGCAAGGAGTAAGCACTTTGGCTATGCCTAATAATTCCTGCCTCTAGCATCTCCTCAACAATTTTTTCTATCTCACTCTTTTGTATGTGTGGATACCTATAAGGCCTGATGTTTGGTGGTTGGCTCCCTAGAAGTAAATGTATGGAATGATCATGATCCCTCTTAGGAGGAATTCCTTTAGACATATCTCCAAGAACAACTGAGTGACAATCAATTATAGCTTGCAAATCTGGATGAGTAGGAGCATTAGATTGAGACACTTCTAATGAACATAGTTGGGCCACAAATCCATCCACTCCTTTCTTAAGTAACTTTTGAATTTGATGAGATTTTACCATTTGTGGGGATTTTTCCTTCAATCCCCTTAGCTCTACTACCCTTCCTTCTGATTGAAATCTCATGAATAGTTCTTGGAAGTTCATTTCAATCGTTCCCAATGTAGTAAGTCATTGTACTCCCAAAACAATATATGTTGCACCCATGGATATCGCATAAATTGGGGTATCAATTTGATAATCTCCCATGGAAAATTTAATGCTATGACACTTCCTTGAACAACTAATTGTACCACCATCTACAATCAAAACCTGAAACTCTGGAGCTAGATATATAAAACAATTTAGACAAGTAGCTAACTTTTTGTTGATGAAATTATGAGTACTACCTGAGTCGATCAACATTGTTACCTTCTACTTCTTTAAGAACCCCACCACCTTGAGAGTTTGTGCAGAATTGAAACCTAAGAGTGCATGAAAAGAAATGATTGGTTGAGAATCATGTGATTCCTCATTTGACTCCCTTTCATCCTCTAGTATGGGTTCCTCCTCTTCTTCCTCACTTGGACCTTCAATATAGAACAATTTCTTTTCATTGCATTTATGACCTCAACTGTATTTTCTATCACAATTGAAACACAAACCTTTTGCTCTTTTCTCCTCAATTTGTTGTGGAGTCAACCTAGTAGGTTTTGTTGAATATCCTTTCTCTCTTGTCACATTATCCCCTTGCTTCTTAGGAGTCAAATACTTCCCCTCTACCCTACGTGCTAAGATGAAAGACTCATTTATAGAGCTAGGGCTAAACATGCGTACCTCATGTTGAATGTGATCCTTGAGACCCCCCAAGAATAAATCATTCAGGTTCTCCTCTGTAATTAAATCCACTCTTAAGGATAGATTTTAGAATTGTTGAATATAATCCTTAACTGATCATGTTTGTTGAAGTTTAGCAAGTTGGCTGAAGAAGTTGTATGTCACGCTATTGCTATATTATGCTTGGAGTTCCTCCGTAAAAATTGACCATGATATAGTGAGCCCATTTTTCCTTCGATGAGTGCAAATCCAATGGTACCAAATGAATTGATCTAGTTCTAGATATAGGGAAGCCATCATGACCTTTTGTCCATTTGGGATTTGGTGTACTTCAAAAAAATTCTCCATTTGGTTTATCCATATTAGAGGACCCTTGCCATCGAACTTTTGCATATCCACCTTTGGAAATAAATTCCTAGATCCTATAGGAGTATTAAAACTTGTGTCATTGTTAGCTGACTTGGAATTTTCACGTTGGTCACTTGAGAACTCCTTCCTTGGTTCAGTCATATAGGCGCTTAACATGTTTCGTATATCTGATATATCTCCTCTTATGTCACACATATCCATCTTCATTGAATAAATTTCTTCCTTGAACTTACTAATTTCCTCATTAAGAGTAACATCCTCTATTTTCATTCCATCCTTATCAGGAGTCTTCCCCGGAGTGACAACATTCTTTTTGCCTCTTGTTTTAGGCCCTATCATGATGGGAACCAATAATTTTGAAATAAATCACACAAATGAAACTTAAATTCTCTAAAAAAATTAGTGTAACTTACTAGGGCCAAAATAACTCTCACCTAAAAAAAATTCCAAGAAAAAAGCAGGTTTGCAGCCTTGAGAGTGATATTTGTGAAAAACTTAATTTTTCAATAACTTTCTTATTTCTACTCTAATTCCTCAAAAAAATTTACTATAATCTCCTTTATTATTTATTAAAAAACCCAATAAAAATAAAGTTCCAATTCGGCAAGATGTGAGAGATATGTAGATTCTAAATAAATTGTGAAAAAAATCCTAATTCTTCAATAATTCGCTCAATTCTACTCCAATTCTTCTAAAATCTGGACTATAGCTTCTTTAATATGTTATTCAAAACCCTTTAAAAATTAAAAAAAAAAATCACCAAAATATGAAATATATACTCTTCCCAAAATTGCCTTCAGTATTGAGAAAAAGCCTTGTCTCTACGGTGCCAAGATCATGCTCTGATACCACTTGTTATGAAATAACTTGCATAATAGAATAATATGATATGAAATATGCTGAAAATACTTGATAATAACTGAGAATTTAACAAGCCACTTCAAGGGGGAAAACCTCCAAATATCTCTAATGAGAACACACTTCACAATATGATGATGAAATAAGACTCACAACCTCCTATATATAACTATTTATGCCTAGGATATCACCTAGTCCGACTTAGACACACCTATATAATACCTAGGATGACCAAACCAACTAAATAATAATATAATAATGATAGCATGACTTAATTAGGAGTTAAGATAGCCACAAGTTGACTATTCATAACCCGATGTACACCAATATTAAGGGCATAGCATCACATGTTTATTCACATTTTATGGATGTATCACTCTCAACATCCTCACACATGGGATGAGATCTTTTCATACATCTAGCATAGTTACAATCATGCAATGCATAGTTCTACAAGACACGGTGCATTTGAGGTATGCTTGGGGTGCCAACCATTAGCTCCTTTGGATGTTGCACTTCCAGCAATGACAAGTGAACCATCAACACATGTAGAGAAGGAGATGGATAAATTTTCTAAGTTGAGAAAATCCACAATATTCAACAAGTTCATCAAATATTGTAGCAAACCAATCAAAAGTATAAGGAGCGATAGGAAAAGCATCGCGTACCTCATCACTTTCAAATTGGTGACAAGTTGTAGCTTCATCTTCAAAGGGAAAGACTTCAGGGACCACATAAGAAGCTTTGTCCTCTTTGGTATGGGCCATATACTATTTTAAATCAGATTGGTGAGAAAGCTTTTGAACTCAACATTCCACCATTTCTTGGGCATCATCATGTTTTCAATGTTGAACTATTACGCTCATATTTCCCACCTCTATTAGATACTTTGAATGTGGCTAAGAAAGTTTAGAATGGTGAATTGAATCCTAAGACTACTATTCCAGTGGTAACTAATCAAATTGTTGATGTTCATGATAATGAGGAACACACAGGTTACTCTTTATCGGGTGGCTCAGGCAGGACAGCTACCTCACCAAAGCAAGTGGTTTACCAAGGAGAAAATTTCCATGCATTTTCTTCATCTATTACAAAGAATTGATGCAATGGGGCCCATTTCCTCTCAATGGGGGAGGAATGATCTGGAGCACTCTAGAGCTATTGGCACAAGAAAGGATAGAAAATATCAAAAATCATTTTTTTAGTATTTTCTATGTTTTAGTAAATTGCATTTTTAGAGCTCTTCAGAGCATAATTTGGGGTCGATACTATCTTTAGTTCCTTAAATAGAAGAGCATAAGCATTTCATTTAAGGGATTGAAATTAGATCTCTTTGATACCTTTCCAATGAGGTAGAGAAGTTGTCAATCTGATTGGCAGACTGAAAGTTAGGACCCCACCAAGTTGGGGTACCTAAATTCACATGTTTTTTTTTTAATTTTGGTTTTATTTGTTATTTTCTCATAGCTAGCTATTCATTTTGAATTATTAAGGCTGTGATGACTATTGGAATTCCTCAATTTGTATTTTTTTTTATATTTTGAATAAAATGGTGACATTGAATGTATACAACTCCTTTTAATGAGTTTTGCTAATTGACCATCAATAACAATATCTTAGGTTTACTCTACACAAGATATTGTAATCTAAATTCATTCTCAAATTCAAATAAATCTACCCATCTATTTTATAGTGATAAATACTAATAAATTATAATTTAATTCCCAACTTCTTCCAAATACCTCAAAAAAATAATTTAGAAATTTTGCATCTAGGTATATAAAGTAATGAATTTTAGAACACCATGCAACCTCAATACTTATTTTAAAAATATATTTTTTATTCCAATGGAATCATTGGTCATGTTTCATGAAATAAAATAAACCATATTTAAAAATATATCCATAATAATAATTATTGACTCATTACCTCTTTGTGTTTGCAGTAGTCTCAATATGAAGTATATACCCAAATCTATCAGAGGACCACTTGGAACTAGAAATGGCATGTAAAGGCCTGTTTTTGGTGCATGATCTTTAGCTACTTGTAATACTCTACATCTTGACACATACCTTTCCACATCTCTCTTCATGTTTAGAAAAAAATACTTCTTCTCTACTAAGACTACTGTCTTATTTTTACTAAAGCATCCACCCAAACCATCATTATGAATTCATCTCACAATATTATCTATCGTAGACCAAATTAGAATATATAGGTTTTTTTCCTTTAAAGAGATAATCATATTGCATAAAGAAATAATCGTGAATAGTACTACTAGTCTCACCTACTAAAAGATTCTTACTCTACTCAGCAATCTTCCCAAATATAAATCAAAATCATACAATTCATTGATACTCTCAAAACTAACTACTTCACTCACCATAGTAGTTATCAATTGAAAACACTTAATTAAACCATTAGCCACTTGGTTTTTATTCCCTAACTTATTCTTAAGAATAATATTAATCACTAAATAAAGAAACCTCATTTGCATGTCTATTATTTAACTTATCCTAAGAGCTCACAGACCATAGAGCCTCGTGATCCATAAATGGAACAAACTCCTTAGGCACCAAGTAATAACTTCATTGTCCCGGAACACTTATACAATGACATAAAATTCAACATCATAGGTAGAATTATTTTTCCTTACCTCATTCAATTTCTTGCTATAAAATTCTATTGGCTTTCCCTCATAATTTATTATTACTTCAACTCATACATGTGAAGCATCACAATCTACTTCAAAATACCTTTTTAAAATATAAAAATGCTAATATAGGGGTGTATGTCACCTTCTTCACAATTTGAAACTGATTTTTATTTCCCTTATCCACAAAATTTATTTCCCCCTTGTGTAATTTATTATTGTTGCAACAATGCTACTAAAATTCTTAATGAACTTTCTATTAAATATTTCTAATCCATTGGAAACTTCTCACCTCTAATATGCTTCTTGGGTAGGCCATTCAATAATTCCCTTTACATTCTCTTTATTCATTTTATACCATCTTCTAAAATAATGAACCCCAAAAATACCAAGCTCTTCTACATAACCCTGCATTTCCTTATATTTGTATAAGATTTTCCTTAACAATTCTAATACCATTTTTAAATACAACAAATTCTCCTATTTAGTCTTATGAATATAAAAATATCATCAAAATAGACAACCAAAAACTCAAAAATATACTCACACAACACCCACTTCATCATAATTATGAACATGTTGGGTGAATTAAATAATCCAAATGACATCCCTAGTCTTACAGCGCTTTTTCCAACACCTTCTCAAATTTGAATTTGATAGTTTCCACTTTGTAGATAACTCTTTATAAAATAGTAAACATCTACAAGCACATCCATCACATCATCTATATATGGTATAGGAATCATGTATTTGATGGTAATTTTTTTTATTACCCAAAGTTTTACACACATCTTCTATCCTCCATCCTTTAGAGTTATCATTGAAGGTGTTGCACAAGGACTCAATCTCTCCTTTACTACTCCCTCCCTCACCAAATTAGCTACTACCCTATTCAATTCCATATGTTTTAGTTGGCTCATCCTATAATCTACTTGATTGTGTATGGATGATCTTGGCATAAAATTAGTGTGATATTGAATGTCTCTCTTTGATGGTAAGCCATCTAGTAACTCGTCAAGTATAACATCTACATATTCTTCCAAAACTTTTGTTGTTTATATTGATATTTGTACATATTTTTTTGATGATTTTTTTACACTAAGGTATACCATAACCCTATCATATTCATATCCTTGATAAATTGTTTTTCTAATAAAATTTCCTCCATTCACCCTACTTCTTTAAGAGGCAACAAAACTACCTTTAACCTATCCTTAAAAATACATGTATTATTCTCTTCACCATAGATAATTTTTTATCATATTTTCATAGAATTCATGTCAATAAATGACATGCATCCATTGGGATAACATCACACTAAATTTCATCCCTAAATTTCTTTCATATTAAAAACTTGATTAAACACCTCTTATCAATATTTACAGCACTTCCTTTCTTAAACCATGAACATAATAAGGATATGGATGATTTTCACATTGAAACCCTAATTTGTGTGTCATTTAATTGGAAACCATATTTTTTACAACTTCCATGGTCAATAATAAGGTTGCATACATTTTCACTTTAATTTTACCTAATTTACAAAATATTTGTATGTAGCTATGAGTTGTCACTATCTTTAGCTAGAGCATGTTCTTTTCTTGGAGCAATCATTTTATTATTATTATTATTAAGCTCTCACCTACATCTAAAAAATATAGATATTATTCTTCAAGCTCTAGCTCAACAAAATTCTCTTGTAAAATCCTCTTGAATTCTTTATTATGTATAATAGTGCAAAAACTCAAATTATTTGTACCCTTTATTCACAACACATGTAGAAAACATAATGTCTGTGAGGCATCCCAAATTGTATCGCCACCATAGCCTCTACCTCTCTACATTTTTCTTTGTTGATTAAGAAACCTTTTCCTAGAATTTTCTTATTTCTCCCCTTCATGGGATTAAAACCACCTTTTTCCCTAGAAGGACATGATGGCATTTTCTCCACATTTTATTTCTATTCTATTGTACTTTTAAATCTATTGATCAATATCTTATGACTTGTGAATCCTATGCATGCTTAAATTATCTCGAATAATGGATTATAAAGAATTTACATACCTTACAGGAACCTACTCATATGTTTCTTCTTTCTTTGGACTTGAATGGAAAACCTATTAAAAAAAAAATAGTCTTTTACATTATGCTCCTTTTGCCTTATGTTTTTAAATGCTCTATAAAGGGGTTTTTCTCCATCATTCTCCAAATTTCTTGATCCTAAATTTACCCTTCCTTTTATTTCTTTCTATAGGTGATCCCACCATATAATGTTGTGACCCTTTAATTTTGTGCATGAAAATTTTACTTTCTTATTCTCTATTATACCTTTCCATTAAAAATATTGCTCTTAACTATTTAAACTATCTATAGCATCAAAAATTGTCACCCTTGATAATTTCACACTAGGTTTAGGTCCCCCCCATGTGGTTAGACCTAATTATGAATTTAATTACCTATTTTTAAAATATATATGAAAAAACAAACAAGGGAAACAAAAATAGGCATTTAATATTTACTCCCAATGTTTTAGGCCCTAAAAAGGATGGGTTTGGACTAGGTGCATCACACCCTTGACCAACCCATTTTGGATCCATTTTGGATATGTCGGTGTCAACATTTTATTATTTGAATTTCCAATTTCATTTGTTGATTATCTAGATTTTATTTTTGGAAAATTAGAAGAATTACATATAAATACAAGTCATTTTCATCATGTGAAATCCTAAGCACACCTAATTAACCTAGAACTTTAATTGAGCAAAATTGGACACCCTAAAAGTAATCAAGAGTATTCAAGACCATAATTATCAACATTATTACAATATTTTTTTAGTCAAGCATCACGAAAAATCATTCATCATGTTTTTAGTAAGTTTTTTCATGTTTTTTGTTCATTTTTTTTGTGAGTGCTAACACTTGCAGGACATCAAATCAAGCAACAATTTCTCCTTGAAGGTAATGAGTACATAACTTTAGTCAATCAAGGAATGTAGGTTTGAGTGGTGAGTTGCAACATTAGTTAATTCATTACATTTTTATCATTTAGCCTCTACCTAATCAAGGGTAAGATCTCTTCATACATCATCATAGTAGTTTTGGAGGTAGAAATACCAAAGAGGGGTTTGACTTAGGCAAGACCCTATATAGCACAACCCTTCCCCCTCTTTCATGTGTGCGAGTTTTAAGATTTGAAGAAAATTAGAGGAATATTGAAGACTAATTTCTCATTCATGCATTAAAGTCCTAAACGTTTTCAAACCATGAAAATTGGATTTTCTCATTAACAAACAAAGTTCTAGCAGTGACCCTGGGAGAACATGACCTACAAACTAGAGACTTCAGGCTTATGATTTCAAATCTTAAAAAGAAAGAGTCTAGTATAGGGTGCACCATGCCCATAACCAACCAATTCAACATCAAATTTACATGTCAGGTTCCTCTGTGTCTTCCCTCTATGTTTTTGGAATCAATTTCTATCTTTCTTTCTTACATTTCTTAGAAATCATCTTAATTTTCTGCATTTTTATAGCTTACCTAGAAACATCATTGTATCCTAAAAATCATTCAATTAATAATAAATCCAATCATCCAACATCATCCCATAATCATACTAGATTAAAAGCTTGATCCACCATTTTGGATCTTCCATTAAGGTTTGTATCCAAGTGGGTCTTGAGATCATTTTTAATGCATCACCCTAATTGAGAGAAGTGTGGTTTACATACTAGATCCATTTTCCCAATCAAAAATTTTGGTGAACCTAATTTTTTCTTACACTTTAAATCTTCTGAAATCTTAAGCATATCATTTTAAAATTTGAGTATAATCTTATTTTATTTACCTTCATCATTTTTGCATACATAATTATCATAAAAATCATTGAAAAGGAAAGAAATTGCATTTCATTTAGCATTCATAAGATAACTAGGGTTTATTTAAATAATTGCAAAGTAGATCTATTTCATACTTGCATTGATAAATTTGCATTAGGTCATATCAAATCTAAAAACATCTAAAAGTGTTTAAATTGATCATTTAGGCAATATGCAAATGATGAAAAGTAGAGAAATGATGCAAAGTAGGGGGGTCTTCATTCAAGCCAACACAATTTCACCTGATTACAACTAGTCTTTAATCTTCAAACCCTAACTAGGGTGTTTCCTCAAGCAACTCTTCCTATTCCCTTGTAGGTGTGCAACAAGGGTTTTTTTACCACAACTCTCAAATTACTCAACAAAACCACTAACAATTTGTGTTTTTAGGCACCCATTAACCCCTTACACAACATAAATCAAAACCCCATATGGTTGTTTTGGACCAACTCCTCTGAATTTGAGTTTTTATTCTAAACAGGGCTCTAATTAGCCCACTTTTACAAAGGAACTCCTCTCTAAAGTTGCTGACCCTCTAAGATTACTTTAGATAGCCAGTAACCTACCTCCAAACAATCAAAATATACCACTCTTTGACAGAGAAATGCTCTCCAACACCCCTAACCTTAAAAGCCACATTCCAAGCCCTTCCAAGGTGGGTTTATTGAAAATCTATGTTTCAAGCCCCTTACCACTTGGAAGACTCTTCAAACACACTCAACTATACCTGTACATGCTCAAACAATCATCAAACTATGCTTCCCTTAAGGATTTCCACTCTTAAACCATTAATTATCACCCAAAATGCACCATCTTGCAACTAGGGCATCATGCCCAAAACCTCCAATGGCATCTCCTACTCATTCCACCCTCACTAAAACAAAACCTAAACTCTAATGAGCCATTCCATTGAGTTACAGAAAGAAACAATGGGTGGAATGGCTTATATAGTCATTTTTTCACAATCAAACCCTTAAAACAAAGCTAAACAGGTTGCTACAAGAAAATGAGTCAAACTTCCACCAAATTCAATATAAAATTCTCAAACCAAATGAAAATTTAAGTTATCTCATTCCTTTAACAAATTAAAAAAAAATTAGAACATTTTCTCCTGTACGAAACCATACTAGGGCTAGAAAGAGTGAATTTACACAAAAATTATGAAGAAAACAGAGATATTCTTATTAGTTTTCACTTCAAAATCACCAAGGAACATTTACATCAATGTCTCCCACATATGTAAAGTTTTCCCACCAAAAATAAACCACCTAAACCAATTCCAATGACCATTCAAACCTCCTGACCATTGGGCTTCTACAAACTTGCATTTTTGCAACTCCTTACAATTTTTGAAATGACATTTTGCATATTTTGCAATATTTTGCAACTTGAACCTTTTAATCACCTAATGACCTCTAATGGACTCATTACATCATAAAATGGTCTAAATGACCTTATTTTTTTAACAAAAATACTCAAATACTCCTAAACAACCAAAAGACCTCAATTGTCAACATTTGCATAAAATGCTCTTGGTGCCCCTGCACCAAGAAAGTACATTGTTATTGTTTCAAACGGATAGAAGGATTTCAATTTCTACATTTTTTAAGTTGGGATCAATCAATTTCTATACTGCACAATCTAAAAATCATTTTAAATTACATTTATTGCTTGAGAATTCTGACAATTGCATGCATAGTTGCATTTCACATAACAAAATCATAATTTTGTATATTTCTAGAAATTTATTTTCTCGCAAACTTGAACAGTTACCAAATAGGACACTCAAATATTGTAGAACACATCCAAATTTTTGAACTTAGAAAAAATATCTTGCTGGTATAGGGTATACCATTCCCTTGACCTATCAAATTTCACTCAAATTTGGATCACGGGTATGTTTCTATGTTCCCTATGTGTTTTTTCCTTCTAATTTTACAAACTATTTCATGTTCTATGACTATCCTATACTTTCCTTTCATAGTAGGATTACTTAAGTATTTTGAATTTATATGAGCTTTGTGACCTAGTTTCCTACTACTAATACCCTAGTGAGATGTAGCTTTAGATTTATTGCCTCTCGCACTACAACCATCGTTGTGGAGCTTGATTCCTAAAAATATTTCACACGAAATATGGCTTTAACCCAAATCCATTTTGGATTCCATCCCTAGCCACACATTACCTATGACTTCCTTGCAACCTAACATTAATGTGGACTTAGAGGCTACTATTTCCTATGTCCCTGGAGAGAAACTAAAACAATTGGATAAGGATTTAGAAGGTCTTCAAGACTATCTAAGTACTTGTTAGATGCACAAGACAACTGAGATGGGGGTGAACCAATTGTATACTTTAAACATCAAAAACCCTCATTAACATTTAGATATGGATTAGCCCTTAAATCCTTAACAACCTTTAAACCCTTATCATGCATTAAGAAAATGTAAACATATGAAACAGTAATGAAAACACATCCAAACACATAAGAACACCAAATTTACATGGAAACCCGAGAAGAGAAAAACCACGGTGAATATTAGCTCACTAATATATGAATTGAAACACTTAATACAATAAGGCTCACTACCCAAAAAGATAAAGAAAGGCTCACTTTTGGTGGCTCACTACCAAAGGACTTGTAAGGAAATCTAGGGAGCGTATCTAGTGAAAACTCCATATAGTAGTTCCTTCAGTAACTTTCATTTCGATTAGGTTACCTTAAAGACACATTCAACTGTGTTCTAAAGCGGAAACAGACACAGTTATTTCCCACATTGATCCTTCTAAGAAAAACATATGTGAATTCAACAGCAATCAACAACACAGATGAAAGATAAAATAGAAAACTAGAACACAAAGATTTATGTGGGGAAAATCCTTTCGGATAAAAAACCCCACACTCCAAAGATCGAGCCATTGTATTATTCAGCAACAAATCAGTTACAATACAATTTCAGGCTCTTAGCATTTTCAAAGATTACATCTTGTTCATCTAGATAAAACTAGTAGCAAACACCCCCAGAGAGATTAGGAGAGATTCCAGGATAACACTACCTTTCTCTTCCTCTGCTTCGACCTCATGGATTTGGCCTTTCGGCCAACCACTTAGTCCTAACTTTATCGATCTCTCTCTCGCTCTCAGCTCTTTAGCTCCTTGGCTTATCAACCCATCAGCATCATTCACTACAGAACATCCAATGCAATCATGTACATTCGTTCTCATACGGCTCTATGAATCGGTTCAAGATCATAACTGTCAAAACAACAACCTCCAGCTCAGCATCCTTATCAAAACGTAGATGTTTCCATTTCCTCGTGTAGATTTTTCCCTTCCACATAGAAACGGTCACAACGGTTCACATCCTGTTCTTGGATTGGTCCACATCGTACCACGTCGGACAGTCTTCACTCGGTCAACAGCGATTAGCTTGTGTTGCATATCGGTGAGACACTAGAAGTGTCTCCCCAATGCCACAAGACCTGATTACACATTGTCGCCAAGAGTCCTCTCCATCGACAAGAGGTTCCATCAAGCTTACAAGTTACATCGACCTCAGCAAGCACATCGGTGAGACTATCGCTATCGCCAGGAGTTCACATCTAGTCTTCAAGTCATACCAAAACCCAAATAGTCACCAAGAGTCATACTGATATCAGGTTTCCCATCAGCAAGACAATCGCTCTTCACCAAGAGATAATACCGATGCCTCCATGTTACTCTAAAGTCTCCTATCAGCTAGACATTCCATCTTCGCTAAGACACTGAGCTTAGGAGTCATACCGAACACATTCAAGAGTCAGTGAGACTTATCGTCTTCGCCAAGACCTTATACCGATGTCTTAAGTCACCCCAAGCGCTGCATTCACTAGTCGGCAAGACTTATGTCTTTCGCTGAGACCACATACCAAGTGCCCATGTCTTGCCGAGTTGGAAAGACTTTTGAATTTTCCAAGACCTTTCACCGGGCGCGGAGAGCTACACCGATGACTTCAGTTGTATCCCCGTCGGCGAGACCAACACCTGTCGCCAAGACTTCACGCTGAAGTCTCCAGGTTACCCCGAGCTCACCTTTTGCCAAGATTCATGTCGAACACATCCCACACCGTCGGTGAGACAAATTCTCGTCGCTAAGACTTCATAGCGAAGCCTTTGAGTTACTCCGAGTGTATTCAGTCGGCCAAACATCTCCCAATCGCCAAGAGATCTTCCTGAATGTTCAAGTCACCCGATGACTACAATCGGTGAGACATCTCCCTGTCACTAGGACCACATATTGACACACTTGAATTACCCCAATGGCTCCAGGAGAAAACATATCATTGAGACAACCCTCCATCACTAAGACTTCATATCGAAGCAAACAGGTTACACCGACATCTGCTAAGCACCCGATAACAAACCCTTCTTTCACCGAGACATTTCCACTCCGCAAAGGGTTACAGCGAATGCACCAAGTCATAGCGATAGGTCCATTCGGCAAGACAGAAGCAAAGTCACAGCGACATGAGCAAAACACAAGATTACTGAACTGTCAATCGACCAGACACCATGAATGTCATAGTGACCATGCTTTCTCAGAGGATTCAGCCTGTGAGATTGAGGCACATTTTCTAACAATCTCCCACTTGATGAAGATCACATAGGCACATTCAAAGCAACTAGGAACTAAGATCACACTAGCTCCACTAGTTCAAACCCTACAAAACTCAAGACACCCAATCAACATGATTCAACAAATAACAGTCCAAAAGACAATATGCAACAAAGACCAAGTATCCAACTGCAACTCACTGACCAACAAAGCAACCGATCACAACCATCCAGGAAACCACATAGACCTCAACATGCTCTCATGCTCTATCAAGAAATCAGCTCCAACATCCAAGATGTTCACCTTCAGGCAACAATCATGTCATCTTCCAACATGCCACATGTGGAAGAAGAATACAAAGCCAAGGTGTATAAGCACCATTCCAACGAACACAAGCAAAAGATCCTAGCGATCTCACCACCAAGATACTACTACCACTTCACTATGTTCAAATGCTATACAGAAGCAATATCAACTTCAAAACTTCAAACAGAACACAACAGTGAAGTCATTATCTAGAAACAAGATACAAAACATCAGTTAGAACAAGAATCAAGTTGATTGCTCCCATCCAATTGATTAACCCACGTGACTGAAAATAGCACCCACAGCTCGTGCTATACCATCCAATCTTACATACCTCACAGGTATCAACATTAGTAAACTTCTACCAATCCATTAATAGCAAATACAATTTCCAGTGTGAACCAGTCGAAGAAGACAAGACACATACAGGAACTCCCACTACCAGAGTAATCCAGATTTGAAAGATCAAAGGCATCAACAAGTCTACCAATACCAGCACATAGAAAATGTAACCATGTAGTACCAAGGAAATATCCACAATGATATGCACAACCTGCAACAACCGGCCACAAGAACTCTCACCACAAACCCTCACAGCCATAGAGAGAAACACTGCACATCATCTTCCTGTAGAACATCCTTCTACGTACACTTCTAATAGCCAGTTGTGTCAAGAATGATCTTATTCACATCCCATAAGGAAACCTTAACAACATCCATCCGTTCAATCACCAAGATCAAACCAATTTAACAAACAACATGGATGTAAGCATCTCTAAGAAGATCAAGCTAGTTCATTCCCCATTTCAGGAAATCAGCCCATACAACATCTCCTACCAATTCTCATTAGTAACAAGGAGATTAAAGAAACTATACAAATTCCACTATGAATCTTCCAGAATCATTAAACATTAATTCAAGATCCATATCATGAAAGTAAACTTAATAAAACACATCTGAAAAATATAATGGGCCAAATACCTTTCAGATAAGCTGTCGAGTAGACCAAGAGTGGGAATGAGAATACTCCTTTTAGGATATGCAAGTCATCATGAATAATCCAAGAGAAATCTCCTCATAGGTCTCTTATTGAACTCACGTTCAACCAAGGTGAAGGCTTCTCGGACTTTTTGTTGAACAATTTTAACAAAAGTAACAAGCAGCAACACATCTCTCATAAGATAAAAACAACCTCACCTTATTCTTCATGTATCCATGAGTGCTAGCAACTGATCATCTCATGCTAAACTTTAACTGCATTACTGTACTAACACGAAGTATCAAGCAAGTAATCAAAGCACTCAATACACAAAGAATTTCCAGACCACTGTCAAAGTTCCAATCAGCTGAATCAGGAACTTATCATGACATCATGATCTACACATCCCCATAGGAGATCCCATGCTTCAGGTGACTTTTCCATTGTCTCAAGTGCAATGCATAATGCCAAAACTCCAGTGTACAAGCAAGAGTATACCATGACATAAGCAAATAGACTCAAAAAATAGCATCACCTGTCAAGCACCACCAACACCTTATCCAAAGACTCCAAGCATCTTCCATGGTTCAAAGATGTTGCACATCTTCAAATAATGTCCATGCAAAAGTGCAAGAACCCTTCTGCAACACTAAAGAAGACCAATCACCACCATGTGATGAACCCACAGTCACTGCTAGAGCTCCCACTGAAATGTGACATCCGAGCTCTCCAAGCATCATGACCACCTACTATAGGTTCCCATAACCAACTATTTAGGCACTCAATAGTATCCATCCTCTCATCTCAAAGCAAACACCAATGCACAAGTGACCACAGACAAGGCCAACTAACAAGTTTGTACCAACAATGAATCAACCTCGTGGATATAGACAGCCCACATCTGAGTTGTCTCATAGCAAACATGTAGGAAAAGACAGCCCACAACATTGCACAACCCATACATCCAATCAACAGAAACGTGCAAACCCATCATTGCATTGGAAACTGCATCACTAAGATATCAAAGAGAATAGCCACATAGACAACATGATTCAAACACCATATCACACCAAATCTGACTTGCCAAACATGTCCACAACGAGCACCATAATCAAGGAACACCACCACAAGAATGTTGAGTGACAAATCACTTACCAACACTCCCATGTAGAGAAGAAAACATACCTCCTCAAACCATGCACCAAGCATGCATGCAGACCTACAACTATCTCATCCAAGAACACCCCAAAAAGGCCAATGCCTAGACAATAGCTTAACAACAACTCCACATGATCACAAGTTTTTGTTTAACCGTGTAAAACCTGCAAAACCACAGAGCCATGCAAGTAAAAAACATCCTTAGAAAGGAAACAGCAGTTCAAGAGAATCCAGACCCCTTTCAGGCCAACTCTAAACCACCAACATGTACATGCATCCAAAAAAGAGAGAAAGGCTATTTCAGAAGACTGCAAATCATCTAATGATTAACTTCATAGCCTTAAAGCATTTGAGGTTAACAGGAAACAGTGCCTTCCAAACACCAGGAACCACCACCTAGCATAAGAACTCTGAAAAATCCACCTCATACTTCAAGGTTAAACCTCTACCAGCCAGGAGACACAGATCACAACATGATCAACTCCTTTTTCCATCTTGACCATCCTTCAAACTGCATGATGTCTCAGAATACCACAAGGGTTCCACTCATCAAAGGATCAATCCATCAGTCCATTCCTCTAGATTTCTTCCAACCCATCAAGCTAAGAAATCTTCACAGGAGAAATATCCAGAACCAACAACCAAAACAAGGCTCTAATACCACTTGTAAGGAAATCTAGGGAGTGTATCTAGTGAAAAATCCATATAGTAGTGCCTTCGGTAACTTTCATTTTGATTAGGTTACCTCAAAGACACGTTCAACTATGTCCTAAAGCGGAAACAGACACAGTTATTTCCCACATTGATCCTTCTGAGAAAAACATATGTGAATTCAACAACAATCAACAACATAGATGAAAGATAAAACAGAAAACCAAAACACAAAGATTTACGTGGTCAAAATCCTTTCGGATAAAAAACCCCACACTCCAAAGATCGAGCCATTGTATTATTCAGCAACAAATCGGTTACAATAAAATTTCAGGCTCTTAGCCTTTTCAGAGATTACATCCTCTTCATCTGGATACAACTAGTAGCAAACACCCCTAGAGAGATCAAGAGAGATTCTAGCATAACACTACCTTTCTCTTCCTTTGCTTTGACCTCATGGCTTCGGCCTTTCGGCCAGCCACTCGGTCCTCACTCTATTGATCTCTCTCTCGCTCTCGGCTCTTCAGCTCCTTGGCTTATCAGCCCGTCAGCATCATTCACTACAGAACGTCCAATGCATTCATGTACATTCGTTCTCATACGGCTCTGTGAATCAATTCAAGATCATAACTGTCAAAACAGCAACCTCCAGCTCAGCATCCTTATCAAAATGTAGATGTTTCCATTTCCTCATGTAGATTTTTCCCTTCCACACAAAAATGATCACAACAGTTCACATCCTATTCTCATATTGGTCCACATCGTACCACGTTGGACAGTATTCACTTGATCAACAGTGATCAGCTTGTGTCGCATGTCGGTGAGACACTAGAAGTGTCTCCCTGATGCCACAAGACCTGATTACACATTGTCACCAAGAGTCCTCTCCATCGACAAGAGGTTCCACTGAGCTTACAAGCTACATCAACCTCAGCAAGCACATCGGTGAGACTATCGCTATCGCCAGGAGTTCACATCGAGTCTTCAAGTCATACTGAAACCCAAATAGTCACCAAGAGTCATACCGATATCAGGTTTCCCATCGGGAAGACAAATGCTCTTCGCCAAGAGATAATACCAATGCCTCCATGTTACTCCAAAGTCTCTATCGGCCAGACATTCCATCTTCGCTAAGACACCAAGCTCAGGAGTCATACCGAACACATTCAAGAGTCGGCGAGACTTATCATCTTCACCAAGACCTTATTCTGAGGTCTTAAGTCACCCCAAGCACTGCATTCACCAGTCGGCAAGACTTATGTCTTTCACCAAGACCACATACCGAGCACCCATGTCTTTCCGAGTCGGCAAGACTTTTGACTTTGCCAAGACCTTTCACTGGGCACGGAGAGCTACACCGATGACTTCAGTTGCATCCCCGTCGGCGAGACCAACACCTGTCGCCAAGACTTCATGCCGAAATCTCCAGGTTACCCTGACCTCACCTTTCGCCAAGATTCATGCCGAACGCATCCCACACCATCGGTGAGACAAATGCCTGTCGCCAAGACTTCATAGCGAAGCCTTTGAGTTACTCCAAGTGTATTCAGTCGGCCAAACATCTCCCAATCGCCAAGAGATCTTCCTGAATGTTCAAGTCACCTTGATGACTACAATCGGTGAGACATCTCCCTGTCGCTAGGACCACATACCGACACACTTGATTTACCCCGATAGCTCCATGAGAAAACATATTGGTGAGACAACCCTCCATCGCTAAGACTTCATATCAAAGCAAACAGGTTACACCGATGACTCTAGTCACCATAGGTCACACCGACATCTGCTAAGCACCCAATAACAAACCCTTCTGTCACCAAGACATTTCCACTCTGCAAAGGGTTACAATGAATGCACCAAGTCATAGCGATAGGTCCATTCAGCAAGACAGAAGCAAAGTCATAGTGACATGAGCAAAACACAAGATTACTGAACTGTCAGTCGGCCAGACACCATGAATGTCATAGAGACCATGCTTTCTCAGAGGATTCAGCCTATGAGATTGAGGCACATTTTCCAACAGGACTCACTATCCAAAATAAAAAAGAATATAACAAGGGGTGGCTCATTTCCAATTTGAACTGCTAACAATGTATCTCTTATATGTCGAAGGTACAATTTCACTAGAGCACAAACAACTCATCAAACAAATTGAAATGTAAACACTTTCTGCTCACTGCATTAGGAAGTCATAGGAATTAAGGCTTGCACTCAGATCACTACACTTGATCACATTTGCATATTTTGCATAAAACACTCTAACCTCAATCCACACAACAATTCTCCTTGTCTTTATACCCTCTATGACATAAAACAATCCCAATTAGGTTGACCTTAAGGAAATGTATACACCTCAACCATGCAACATCAAATAGGTTAGCACCAAACACTTCCAGAATATAAAGAATTGAAGCCAAACCATGTCACTGCTTAATTGGGACCCAAATCCACACCAACTCGCTTCTCAACACATCCTCAAACAACAATTATCCTCTACAATTAGCGCTAGCACTCCAGGTCATCCAAACTTGCACTAAAACTCACAAGCAACACCAAACACACCTCTCAATGACTGGAAACATCTCGCAAACCACACAAAAACACTCTAAAATATTCATACATATCAAAATACTCCACATCATTAGAATATTCGCCACAACTACTACAACCACCTGAAACTCAAGAACACCTCCATTTTGTGCAATCATGCATACTGGCACAAACATCCAACACACCAGACAACTTTGTGGAACAACTCAGCACTTGAAACTTTAAGGGAAGGTAGATACAAATGATATAAGCATGTTCTCAAATCCACAACACTAGAACCTTCACTACAGAGAAATGAGAAGTAATATCATTTCTCCCAGACATCGTATTTCACCAGAGAAACATATTTTCAAACACATCTATTGTAGTACGATCTAGAACCTAAAACGTTAGATATGACACCTTTGAACACCTCTAATCATTACGTCCAAACTGCATGGGAATATCTCCAAACATGAGAAATGTGAATCAAAATGTTGAACACCACTTTGTCACACTGAACTCTCTTTTATTCATTTTTTTTCAAAAGCACTTGGAAACCAAGTGAACCAACTTCATCAACAACATTACTAACATCTTTGCAACACCTTCCAACTACAACAATATCCTCAAAAACAAGCTAGGCCAACCACAACATGTAACACCTTCCAACTACAACAATCTCCTCAAACACAAGTTAGGCCAACAAACTCTACAACTATACTAAAGTAGGACATCAATGACAACACCAACATGTGTTGACATCAATATCAACAACTCTAAACACATCATCTTGATACTGTATCATTCCAACACTCTCTTCATACAAGGGTTTGGCATCAATGACAACACCCAAACATCTCACAAACAACTCAAGCTTTCAACATCTCCAAACTTCCAACAATCTCCCCATTTGTCATTGATGGAAACACCTTTCTAAAAAACCATCAACAACAAAAGCAAACAATTGCAATAAGCAGAAATCACTCTGATAGGGAAAACTCTTTACTCTTCATCCTCTCTCTTCATAGACTTATCTGGCAACACTTGCATTCTAGATCACTCCTCATTTTCTCCTCAAACAATAATTTTCCATACTCTCTCCCCCTATGTTCTTCAGACCATATTCACTTTTGCACTGTGGTTTTCTTTCTCCCCTTATGGTTTTTCAATCACTTTATCTCTCTCCATGTTTTTTAGATTCTCTCTCCCCCTTTGACATCAATGGAAAAGGGCCATAGACTCATCCGACTCTTTTTCCTACATTGAACTATTTTACTCTCTCCCTTTGACAACATTCAAAGGGAAACACCTACATACACCTCTTTGACACTACTTGCAACATCAACAAGCAACTATACTCTCTTTTGCACTCTCTTTTCTATATTGAACTCACCAACCAGTAACCACTACTACCTACTCCCCCTGAGAGATAGCCTTCAACATCAGTCCAAGACCAAGAATGTATCTTGAAATGCTTCTTGGAAATATGCACACACTTATGCATCTAGTTGAAAGGAGGGGCAATAACCCCTAACGTCTCCCAGAGATACTCAAAAATATATTTTGGAATAGCCTTTGTAAGAATATCAGCAACATGATCCTTAGTAGACACATACTCCAACTTCACCTCATTCTCTATAACTTTCTCTCTCAAGAAGTGATATTGGATTGAGATATGTTTTGTTCTTGAATGCATTACTAGATCCTTTGAAATATTTCTTGCACTTTTATTGTCACACATAATAGGAATGTGTTCATCATATGAAACTCTAGTATCCTTCAATGTTTGCTTCATCCACAACACCTATGCATAGCATGATGCTACTGCAATATATTTTTCTTTTGTAGTAGGTAATTATACTAAATCCTTATTCTTACTTAGCTATGAAACCAACCTACTTCCAAGAAATAAAGCACCACCACTTGTACTTTTCCTTTCATCTACACTTCCAACCCAATCTACATTTGTATATACATTCAAAGAGAAGTTAGTATCCTTAGGATACCATAAACCACAATCTAAAGTGCCCTTCAAATATTTGAATATCCCCTTCACTGTTGCACCATGAGATTCTCTAGAATCTTCTTGAAATATAGTTGTTATCAATTTTTCACCACAACTCAAATTGACAGAGCTAGTTTATTCAAAATTTATTTTAAGGTGAAAAGTTTCAGTTATTTTTGCAGTTGTTTAAACCATTGCATGTTTTGAGTTTTGAGTTTAAAAGAAAGTGCAATGTGTTTCAGTTTGTTGTTCATCATTTGCAGCATTAAATATTGCAAGAAATGTAAAATAAATTACTTCATTCTGTATTTAGTTGTTCATTATGCAATGTTTCGTACATTTTTTGTAAAAGAGAAGTACAAAATTGAACAATAATTGTACAAAATGTTGTTTTGTATTCTTTGGGATAAAAAGAGAATCAAGTGTCCCACACAAGCCATGGGAGTAGTTGAAACAATGGGTCATAAAGAGTACACTACACTAATAAAGATTAAAAAGAGAAAATAGCACATAGGAGGGAACATAGCCATCATTTCCTGAGCTTGTCTTTGAGTTGCCTTCAGTGTTGTACATTCCTCTCTGCTTGAGTCCTCCAAGTGAACTTTCAAGTGGATGAAATGTTTGTTAGAGCTTGGGTTATGAATCCTCCTACAAGATCTATCAATAGTAATGTAGAGTATTGTTTATGATGCATTGAATCAATTGAGAAAATACAAGAAGAGTGCAAGAGAATACCAAGGAGGAAACATCATAAGAAACTTCAAAATTTATTATTTTAATCTAACACTATTTGTTTCTTGCACAAGTATAGGAAAATCCATTTTGTTGATTTTTTTTGAAGATTTTTAAGCATGTGGTGTAAAACGAACTCCCACAAGGGTCGATCTTGGCATGCTACCCCTTAACATTCCATAGAGGGGTTGAGAAAGGAAACAATTCAGTATTGCTCAAAAGAGATATGCATCTGAAGGAGTGCATCAAAAGTGTCATAAGAGTTCAAGCAAGCGATCATCTAGGACAATCAAGTCTAAAAATGTAATGAATTGAAGATCATAGATGATCAATTGCTCAAGTCAATCATCATGGAATAAGATAGTGAATAGGCATACATAATGCCTTCATCATCAAAAATAGCAACTAAATTAATTTGAGAAGATTCAGAAAACCTTCATCATGGTGTTGTATTTCAAAATTTTCTATGCAAAAAAAAAAATCACGTCAACATTTGTTGTCTAAGATATAAAAATGCATGAAGAGTATAGAAGAGAGATTTCCTTCATCTAGAAAAATAATTGTAAATGGATAAAATGAAACTTGAAGGTCAAAAGTAAGGGAAAAGAAGCACTTTTGAACTAAAAATGCAATACCCTAAGTGTTTAAGCTAAATGTAATCTGAAATATCATACAAGAAACCAAAGGTTGGTTCCAAAATAATTGATGCTACAAAAGCCATTTCATTGTAGTGTCACATGAAGCTATGATAAAGTAAAAGCTTGAAGTGCATTTTTGAAGTATTCAAGTGCATGGAATGGATGGAAACAAATAGCAAATGATCTACAAAAAATACCATGATGGTTGAGTGCAGCCTTACAAGTAAGTGAAATGAAAGCAGCAATTTACAGTGCATTTGAGAGAAAATAGAGTTTCCTATGTGCAAGTGTGCAATTTTTATTACAACTCATACTAAACAGTGAATTTAAATTGCATGGAAAAGAAAGCATGTTTGTTGATAAGTAACTAAAAGCACCAAATAGTGTTTGAATTTCACTATGTCTATACACTTCAAGCAAGAGTGAAAGGAAAGTAATTTCTAACAATATGGGAAATGAAAGGAGAGATAAGGAAATTTATAAGTCAAGTGAAATATGCATTATGAGAAAAAGAAAATAAAGCTACAACAATAGGTGTTTGAACTTGAAAAGGTGAAGTCATTGTTGCTTTTCAGAGGTAGTGAGCTTATGCTACAGTAAACTAGGGTTTCAAAATGGAGACAAGTGCAATGGTGCCAGTTCAAGCTTTTAAGAGGAAAACCACATGGGTTTGCATTAAGAAGCTTCAAAATGCAGAGGTAGAGTTAGTTCGAGCTCATACATAAATTTCAAATGGACCCAGCTAAGCTTTCATGGTTGTGGCCTGAGAGTAAGTTCTTTCACAAAATGGTTGTGAGGCATAGCTAAAATTATTTGAGAGTCATTGGTTGTAGGGTCATAACTAATTTTGTTTATTACAATATTTATTTGATAATAAATTATGATGATTAAATGATGAACATTAACATTAATATTATTTTTTCTTATGGAATGATAATAAACATGAAGTGTTGATTATTTTTATGGCAAGTATTGTAATAAAGGTTGTTTGAATTATAAAAATAGATTAGCAATTAGAAGAATAAGTCAATGATTCTAATAATTTTTTTTAATTGTTATTATGGAAAATGTATAATCCCTATTATTTTATTTTTCAAGAAATATGAAAAGTTTCAAATAAAAAGCGGGGTTAAAAAAAAAGAGTTTTAATGAGGCTGGAAATAATGGGGAAAATGGATTTTTGGAATAGGAAGGAGAGCTAGAGAAAAGAGTCATAAAAAAAATTTAAAAAATAAAGAAAAAAGTCGCAAAGAATGGGGATTCATATATGAAGAAAAGAGGTAAGAAAATTGGTAGTTTATGTTGATGTTTTTCTTAGATTAATGAGGGTATTCAATGATTTATGAAGATACTGGAATTATTTTCTCTATGTGAGTCATTATTTTCTTTGTGTGAGTCATTATTTGCTCTGTGTGAGCCAACAACAATTGCTCTGTGTGAGCTAATGAAAAAGTTGAAGCTCTATGTGAGCTAGTGTTGAGCTCGGGGGTGGACTTATCAGTCCTATGGTTGGGAGGTGAGCAAGATTGGGTTGTTCTATTCAGTGTTGCAAATTTATTTAACATATTTTAGGTTTGTTGAAGAAGATTTTATTTATGAGTTCCTTATTGTATTGTTGGCACATTTAGAATTGTAGATTGAAAAGAGACTTTGTTGTATCTCACAAATATCTAGAATCTAATAGACAATTATTCATTAAAGTTAGTGTAATTAATTCATGAATTGATTGCACTAATTTTATGTGACAATGAAGGATTTTATATTAACAGTAATGGAAGAATCTAACCTTCGAACAAGTTTCGAGCAATATTTCTTTATATCCATATCATTGAGGAAATTTTTAGTTTAAAAGTATAAATCACCTCTAATTGATTTCTTCAGAAATTTAGATATTCAAATTCATTTGTATATTTTATTAGTTGGTATTAGTATGGGCATTACAATGGTGATACCTATTTAGGGTATTGTGTTCTAAACACAAATACAGAGTAAATCAACATGTTTTGAGCTTATTATGAGAAGAACATGCCAGTATAATTTGAAGTTAATGGAGCTAATGGTTGCGGCCATGATGGGTTTGCAAACCCAAAAAATAAAGTAACATATTGTTTGTGTGTATTCAATGGAGCATATGAGAGATAAAATACATTGAAACCCTAGATGGTACTCTCATGGTTGCGGCCTGAGAGGAGGTTTTCTTTCTCCACCAAGCAAACCCACTTGAGGTTTTGAAATTAAAATGCAAATGCCAGAGAAACAACAATGTTTCGAGCTCGTCAGCTCTCACAAAATGGATACATTAAAGCTAATGGCCATGGCCATGAAGGGTCTACAAACCTTTGAAAACAAAAACAAAATGCATGGTTTTCTCCATATTTTATCTTATTTGCAAATTCCATTCATTTCGACATCATGGGTTGAGCCCAATGATAAGCTCAAAATATGCTCATAATTTAAATATTATGATGTATTTTTAATACCTTTACTCTTATTGCTAATAGTTGTTTTAACTCTTTGATTAAAGGCTTTTTATCTAAAATAGGGTAGTATCCTATAGCAACACATTCCTATATTCCTGCAGCTTAATATCTCTATGTGTCTGTATTAATTACCATGTTTGACCTCTCAAATGAATGATATAATGCATGTGGTTTTTGGATAATGAAATGGATTTAATGTGATTAATGAATGTGTATCGTGTTATTTTCCACGAGTGCTTTCTTTCATTTCTATTGCCATGTCTATCGCAGGTTATTGAAGGAAGCATGAATGAGTCAAAGCACAATAGATCTCGGCCCTATAGTAAAGTCCATTTCCAGCATGGCATCGAGGAAGTTGTTCCAGTAAAGACTCTCTGACCGGGTCGTTGGGAGGAAATCTAAATGATCATTAATATAGGAAGAGTGGAATACTAAATTCTCTCTAAATCGTGTTAAACAGATATGTCTTCATTTATGAGAAGTTTGTTCCTCGGTTTTAGGATGCATTTATGTCCACATCTTTCTCAGTTAGAGTTAGGTAGTTAGTTTCTTTTATAATATAAATAAGTGTTCCTCCTGCGTGAGTGAGCAACAGAGTGTGTAAAAGTTAGTATTATAATGAGAAACAGTGTTTTGTGTTAGTTTTCTTACAAGTAGAACAATCAATGTATATGATTCGAAGTCTATGAATAAAAGCTGATGAAGTTTTGAGTTCAATTCTTGCATAAACTGGTTGATGCTTGCTAAGGGGGCCCACTTAGTGAGTATCTGTAGTTAGTTAATTTTTTTATCTCCTGTTGGTTATAAGTTAGATTTCATTCTTAAAGGTTTCAGTGCAAACTCAGTCTTATATTGTTCCTGCAGCATCAGGAATCCATCCCTATGTTTGTTCTTGCAGCATAAGACCAATTCATAGTTTGTTTCTTAGCAATAGTTTCTATGATTTCTGCTTTGATTAATTTATTCTTAAGTTAAGAAGACTTTACATTACATTCCTACAACATAAGTAAAATTTCTTTCAAGCATTTATTTTTGTAAATTGTGACTGAAACTAGTTCTTAGTGCACATACAATGCCGCTCCATTTCAAGTATACATTCCCTGGTTTGACAATGTAAATGAACGACCATAAGAAGATGTTAGTCACCTGCTGGAATGTCCAATTCCCAAGTTAGGTTTTTCCATGACTTTTATATCCTTTTGTGGAACCGACCAGTTTTGGCACCGTTGTTGGGGATGGTGTTAAGCTAAGAACTTGTCATAGTCATTGTTAGCAGTAGTTTAGTGTGTTTATTCAAACATTTTCAAAAGTCCTTCAATAGTTAATTCTATTGCATGCATAGAAGAAGAGACACTCTGGGAAGATTCCTCCCTAACCTTCCATTCATTGATAACAACTCTGAACCAGCTTATAATCTATTTGAGGAAGGAGGAGACCAAGATATCAATCCATTTGCTGAAAACCTGCTTGCTGAATTGCTATTTTCCCCAGCTGATGAAGAACCTCAAGAAAATCCATTTTCTTTGATACTCAATCAAGAAAATATGGCACGTAATCCACCTAATCAACCTCCTGCTTTTGAATTCCCCATCATTGCTTAGTAAGATAATGATAACCTTAAAAATATTCCTTCTTCATTACTTCTCAAGTTTTATGGACTAGTGACAGAAGACCCAGACACTTTCTTGTTTGAGTTTGACATCCTCTGTCGCAGCTATGATTACACTTCAAATGCTCACAGGATGAAGTTGTTTCCTGCTACTTTGAAGGAGGGAGCTCTTAGATGGTTTATGAGTTTGGGAAGGGGTGTTGTTGATAGTTGGGCAGCCATGCAAACAAAATTTCTTGAGAAATACAAGGAATATTGTAAGAGTGGTAGTAAGGGTGATGATATATTCAGAATTCAACAAAAGGAGGATGAAAGTCTAGAAGACTATATCTTAAGATTCTTGTTTTCCCTGAAAAAGAATTTAGACCATACTCTCAATGAAGAATCTTAGAAACTACTTTTGCTAAGGGGAATCAGTGATACCTGTATAGATTCCTTGGACCTGATGGGAGGAGGAGATATAACCCAAGTGCCTTGGGATGATATCAAGAAAATATGTCGCAACTACTCTCGAGCAATTTTTAAGAAGGGTAGAGGTCATCAAGCCACAGTAGGAAAATCTTCTACTAATGGAGTTTCACGGATGGAGATCACACATTTGTTGTCTGATTTCAAGCAGGATATCATAAACAACATGGCTACACAGTTGGATACTATGCAAGCTCGGAAGAAACATGAGGAAACTGAAGCAATCTTGGCTGAATTTTTTCCACATTGTAGATAGAAGAAACGTGACGGCAGATGTAAGATAGTGGCTAACCTGGAGGCTAAGCAGTTACCTTCTAATTTTAAGATAGTAGAGGGTGATGATGACCAAGTATTCTTAGTTGCACAAAGGCGACCATGGGCTCAAAGACAAGGTATGCCTCAAGACCCTTTGACTTTTGGTAATTCTTATTCTAATTACAATAACCAATGGCAACCTTCATATGGCCCATCACCACCTTGGAATACTTCTCAACCACATTAGCCTAACTATCAGAGTCATCAATGGAAAGCTCCTCAAAGAGGTTGGCAGCAGCCACAAGGACAATGGACTCCACCCCAAGGTAATTGGCAGCAGAATCCTCAATGGGGAGGTTCTCAGCAATGGTAGAACCAATCCCCTGGATCCCTACAGCTTCGGCAGCCACAACCTTTGGCCCTCATGCCACCTCCTGCGGCACTTGCAGCAAATACTGGCCCTCCAAAACAAACGCCTATGCCTGCTCAACCATTGCCAAATCCTAATAATAAGCAGTAGCAACAACAACAGCCTATGTATCTTGTAGAAGCCAATCAGTATCCAGCTTATGCCATGAATATTTGTGATATCCATCTCAGGTCTGGAACCACTCTTCCTGCTCTACAACTACCTATAATTACAGAGATTCCAGATTCTACCTCTAAACAACCTACCGATCCTACAAAACATATACCTATATTAGATACTGTCTCTTAGGAGCCTATCCTGTAGCATCAGGCCAAACCGTTTTTTCCCTCAGAGATTGCAAATTACTACATCCAAGTTTATGGAAGAGCCTACCTTTGATATTTTGGATCAGCTAAAGAATGTACACATTCAAATTTCCCTTTTTTAAGCTATTAAAGATGTCCCAATTTATGAAAAATTCATTAAGGAGGCATGTTTAAAGAAACCAGGAAGAAAGAAAAAGGATCCCCAAACTATCCATGTTCTAGGACAGTTGGCAGATATTATGTTAGGGAAGGTAGTCATTCCAAAATATACTGACCCTGGGAGTCCTATGGTAAAAATAAATATTAATGGCCAGATAGTAAAGAATGTTTTGATTGACCTTGGTGTAGCCATCAATGTAATGACCAAGCAAACTATGGAGTATTTGAATATCCTAACCATTCGGTCTACACCTACCGTTCTACAACTTGCTGATAGTTCCACAGTAACACCTGATGGAGTGGTAGAAGATGTCACTGTCATCCTTGATTCTTGGGAATACCCAGCAAATTTCACCATATTGTCCACTAAGAAAACTTTGGGAGGATATCCTATCATCCTAGGTAGACCATGGTTAGCCATAGCTGATGCTTTTATAGGATGTTGTTCTGGAGACATGACAATTTCTAATGGTCAGTCAAAAAAGAAATTAGCTTTATACCCACCTACCCAACCTCAGCCAGACATGTCTCAACTAATTTGGCCAGATTTAGGAGAGGAAACTGAAGAATTCAATTCATTGGCTCAGCTAATGATGCTGCAAACTAATCCATTTTCTCAGCTTCAAAGTGAGGATGGCCTGATTTTACACATTTTGCAATCCAATTCTAATCTGAGTAGCCCATCTGTTCCAGATAGCTGTCTTCAGTAGTGTTTCTTGCAGCAACTGAATCCTGAGAGCCTGCCACCTGAATTTTCTGCAGTTTGTCACAATTTTCTTCCACATGAAATACAGATACAACATTTATCAGCAGCCTCCATGAATTATCTTACCAAGCAAGTAGAAGTGTCTTTAGGCCGATGTCTAAACATCAATAATAAGCTGCCTCAATCTCAACAAACTGCCCTAGTCACAATGCTGCAAAATCAACACAGAGCTTTTGCATGGGACTATGGAGATATGAAGGCAATAGATCCTCAACTCTGTACTAATAGGATCTACATTAAGGAAGACTGTTCACCTATTAGGCAGCCTCAAAGAAGGATAAACCCAACACTCAGGGAAATAGTTAAAAATGAGCTCCAAAAATTGTTTGATGCTAGTTTTATCTACCCCATTTCAGACAGTCAATGGGTATCTCCATTGGTGATTGTTCCTAAAAAAGGTGGAAAATGGAGAGTTTGTGTAGACTATAGGGAGCTAAACACAACAACTAAAAAAGATCACTTTCCACTGCCATTTGTTGACCAAGTACTAGACTCATTATCTGGTAAAAAGTATTTCTCCTTTTTGGATGGATATAGTGGGTATAATCAAATTAGAATTGCTCCTGAGGATCAAGACAAAACAACTTTTACCAATCGATGGGGCACTTATGCCTACTCTGTCTTACCTTTTGGCCTGTGTAATGCACCTACAACATTTTAAAGGGCAGTGATCAGTATTTTTGCTGACATTTCTCATGATTCTATGGAGATCTACATGGATGACTTCACCACTTATGGAGTTACTTATGAAGAAGCATTAGCAAATTTGGAGAAAGTGTTGAAAAAATGTAAGGAGCAAAATTTGTCTTTGAATAGTGAGAAGTGTTTTATGATGATGCAAGAGGGAATTGTTTTAGGCCATCATATCTCTCAAGCAGGAATTCAAGTTGATCCTGCAAAAATAGAAGTCATTCTAACTTTGCAAATACCTATGAAACAAAAGGATGTTAGAAGCTTCCTAGGACATGTTGGATATTATAGAAGATTTATCAAAGATTTCACCAAAATAGTCAGTCCATTATATGCCTTATTGACTAAGGATTCTGAATTTAACTGGATTGAGGCTTGTGACAAATATTTCCTGCAGCTTAAGAATTTACTTACTCAGGCACCTGTTCTTCAAGGACTGAAGTAGAGTCTGCCCTTTCATATACACACAGATGCTTCTGATTATGCCATAGGGGCCATTTTAAGACAGAAAGAGAATTCCATAGAGCATACCATATATTTCATTAGAAAAAACCTTCAAGGCCCTGAATTAAACTATATTGTCACAAAGAAAGAATTGCTAGCAGTTGTGTATGCCCTGAACAAGTTTTGACATTATGTCATTGGTTACCAAATATTTGTTCATACAGATCATGCAGGAATAAGGTTCCTCATGAATAAGTTTGTCATATCTGGAAGATTAGCAAGATGGCTCCTATTGTTGCAGGAATTTGATATCACAGTTATTGATAAGCCAGGTCGGGCTAATGTGGTGGCTGATTTCTTGTCAAGACTTCAAACAAATACACCTGCCACCCCTGAGGTAATTGATGATAGCTTTCCCGATGAACATCTATTTTCTATTGCTGCTCAAACTCCATGGTATGCAGATATTGCAAATTATTTAGCAGCCAACAAGATCCCAGCCCACTTCTCACCAAAGGAAAGGCAATTGTTGGTAGAGAAAATTTTAACTTTTCATGGATTGCAGACTGTTTATTTTACACAAGACCTAACCAAGTCATGAGAAGGTGTGTTAGGGAAGATGATACCCGTGACATTTTGCATGCCTGTCATGATGAGCCATGTGGTGGGCACTTTCCATCCAAGAGAACATCTATGAAAGTGTTTGCTACAGGGTACTATTGGCCCACACTACACAAAGATGTAGCAGCCTACACCAGAAAATGTGATAGATGTCAACACATGGGGAGACCAACAAAGTCTGATGAAATGGCCCTGTATCCTCAAGTGGTAGTCAGTCCCTTTGACAAGTGGGGCATGGATTTTTTTGGGCTATTGATCCTCCATCCAATGGGAAATCATACATTTTAGTTTGCACTGATTATGTAACCAAGTGGGTGGAAGTGAAAGCAATGACACATGCCCGTGACAATAAAGTTGTTGAGTTCCTATATGAGCAAATTTTTACTCGGTTTGGAGTCCCAAGGGACCTTGTTACTGATCAAGGAGCTCAATTTACATCAAACTTAATCACTGCATTGATGAATGATTACAAGATTAGGCACAGAAAGTCTAGCCCCTATCACCCTCAAGCCAATGGTCAAGAAAAGGTTACCAACAAAGAAATTGAGGCAATCCTTACTAAGACAGTACAATTACACAAGAAAGATTGGAGCAGTCGCCTTCCTGAAGCAATCTGGGCCTATAGGACAACATGGAAAATAACTACAGGGTTCACTCCTTTTGAGTTACTCTATGGAAAAACTGCCATGTTGCCAATAGAGTTTGAGCATAAGACCTTAAGGAATACTCTCTAGCTTAACATTGATATTTCAGAAGCCCAAAAGGAATGCCTCCTGTAATTGAATGCATTGGATAAGATAAGGAAAGTTTCCCTACAGCATACCGAAGCTATCCAACAGCAAAGAAAAAAATGGCATGACCACCATATCAAAACTAAGCAATTCTCTGTCGATGATTGGGCGCTGCTCTATGACTCCAAGTACAAGGAAAATCAAGGTAAACTCACCACAAGATGGTTTGGTCCTTATGAAATAGAAAATGTGTTTGATAATGGTTCAGTTCAGTTAGCTACAATAGATCCTATCTGATTCAAGCTACTGGTTAATGGACATCATCTTAGGTTGTATCATAAGCCAACATCCAAAGAAGAATTTATGAAGCAGTTTGTTTCAGATGCGGCCATTGATCTTCCTGTAGCATTTCTTTAAAATTCTATGTTGCATGCGCATAATAAAGGTTTCCTTTTTAAGGAAGCCACTTTCTCTATTTTTCATCCATCACCACCATTCATTCCCTCTTCTTCCACATCACCCATCCATGTCATCCATCCTGTCGTACCGCCCTCATTTATGGTTTCAATTCCAGCCGTCATTTCATGCTGAGCTGTAATCTTTCCCGGCATGTATGAGCACTTATTACAAGGTACGCGATATCTTTTATTGTCACATCGTTTATTTATTTCATTTATTCATTAATTGCTATGTACATATTAGTCATCATAGCCTGAATCTTCGCCTATCCTTTCGCACATGTGTGGACACATGCCAAATTTTTAGTAGGGGGCAGGGATAATCTATTTCAAAAAAATTCTTATGCCACTGTCACAACTGATTTTATTTTCTTGTACTTACCAAATACGACTGTGTTCTTTCATCCTAAACAACAATTAACTGCTTGATTTGAGTAGTCTTTAACAATCATTTCATGCAATTATTTTTTGTGTCATTCTTGGAAAAGTAAAGAAAAGTGATGGTAGGGCAAAAAGAAGCAGGGCAGAATTTTTTTTTTGAATTTTCAGAAGAAGTTTGAGTTTCAGGAATCTCAGCTGGGATAATTTGTGAATATGGGTGACCTATTAGTAAGACATGAGCTTGTAGCTCATGAACTCTTGATGCAAAATCCTCAAGCGGTTCAGTCATTCAACAATTGCGGTTAGCTGAATTATTTTCTAAGGTTAGATTCCTATAATGAGGAAGTTGCAGGTGAGTTTTTGAGAACTCTTTTAGAGGGAGAAGCTACAATGTGGGGTTTGACAGTAGCCGTTATAGAAGAGCAGATTGCAGAAGTAACTAGTCTTCTAGTGGTAGGAGAAAAAAAAATTTCAGATGTTGTCTCTACTAGGGCAGAATTTACAATACCAATAGATGGACCCTTGGAGATTTCCAAACAAGGATGCAAATGAGTGTCACTACCTCCTCCATACTCGGAATATGCTACCTTCATAATCAGGTACTTGACTTGTGAGGGACGTTTTTCCTATTTACATTCCTATCATTTTAAACTATTGAGTCATATGAGGCACGTTTTAGCTGTCAATGTTCCAAATTTTTTGTTAAACCTTTTGAAACAATGTGCCCATGAAACCCAGAGGGGTAGGGACAACTCTATCGCCCATCATTCCCTCATTAAATTCTTGATTGAGCGTTCCCTAAGGGATGTATCACCCCTTTCTTGGAAATAATTTGTTGCCTAGAAGGGTCTGCAACCTCCAGAGCCTCCTAGAGCACACCCTGCACAGCACAAGAAAAAGAAAAAGAGATTAGAATCTACAAGTAGGGAAGTAGAGCAAGAATCATCTGCTCCTACAGCACTTAGTCCTGCAGCCTCCACACCAAAACCCTCTACCCAAGTACAAACCAGGTCTGCTAGTAGAGAAGAAAAAGGGAAAATGAAGGTAGGAGAGCCATCTAGGGCAGAACAAAACCCAGAATCTGACCCTCATGTTCAAAAGTGAAAACTTTTTACTACACTCTTTCCTGCAACATCTTCCCATGTAGCAGTTTCTCCTACAACAACGCATGTTGCCACTACAGTTTTACTATCATCTTCTCCTGCTGAGTCTGAATCCTCTAGACAGGTTAGAAAGAGGAAAGCCACAAAAGTGTCTCCTGCAGCTGTTACTTTAGGAACATTGCCAAAAAGAGCTTCATCAAGGAAACAACGTAAAGTTACCTCAACCCCCGTTCAACCTGAAATTATAGTAATTTCTAAGGAATCTAAAGAATTCAGTCATGATGTTTCTCATAATGTATCTAAGAATGTTCCACAAATTCCATATGTTATTCCTGGGGAAGTGCAAACTGAGACAGTGGAAGTTGAGGAAGCACAGCATGGTAGTGGTAATGAAAGGGGGATGCCAAGTCTTGATGACTTGGCTAAAGCAGCTAAGCAAGTTTCAAAAGAAAAAAAATCTCCTCCTGAGCAACAATAGGAGTCCATCCTGCAGCAAGAGGAAGAACAACATGAACAATCTGAAGTGTCCAATGAAACCCAATTACCCCCTGAAACTTGTCGGGCATTGGTTATTTATAAAAGGACATTGTTGATTGAATATTTGGAATATATTAAGACTACATGGAGGCCTATTACATTTCAAACTTTGAGTTTCCGCTATTTGGCTAAAACTAAAATTCAACAAAGTCTTTAGAAAGAAGAAAAGAAGAAATTGAAAAGAGAAATTGAAAGACAAAAACAGGAAATTCAAGAAATGAAAGAGAAAATAGATGAAATGATGAAGATAACTAGTAAAATTATGGAATGTAGACAACCACCTAGGGTATATGCTATGTGCCTTAAAGAGAAATTTTTTTGGTTCCAATTGACGAGAATTTCAAGAAATTTAGACCCTGTTATTCACACAACTAAGGAATTTTATGATGCATATCAAGTAGCACCCAATTGGTTGAAAAATTCTTTATGTGAATTTTATTTGCATGGTTTGCTAATTCCCTCTAAAACAAAGTGGAATCCACTTCTCTACATTGGTGACATTCATCTGAGGTCACTCATGTCTTAGGCGGCCAACAAAACTAACTATGGAAGACAATTAGAGGATTATGAAGAGGCTGAAAGGAATGGACCTATTCCACTCTGACCTGAAAGCTCAGCTCCCGACATAATTCTGAGAACTTGGCTTACTGTTGTGTATGGATTCAATGATCAAACAGAAAGAATGAAAATATTTGATATCAGGAAGCAGGTGTATGATGAGTTCAAAGACCAACCATATCTGTTTTGGAAACTTTCATCTTCCAGAATTGAAACAAGATGGGAAAAACTGACTGTTGGTCTGAGGAAATATGAGACTCATAGTCCTCTACACTTTAAGGCAGCCATCAGAAGGACAAAGAAGTACATGCAGCTTGGTCTCCAGAGGAGGTTTGAGTTATGGTTACCATTAACATTCCGACCTCTAGTTTTGATGTGGCCACTTTACCCTTATTGGGCTACAGATGTTAATGAGGATACAGAAACCCGCAGGTATGAGAGATGGAAAAGTTTCAGAGGTTTCTACTACAAATTTAGAACTTCATTATAGGGCCATACTACTCCTACTGATTTCAGAGAAACAACTAGAAAGCTTATTGCTGGAGGACTGTCATGCCCAAAATTTTCACTAGAAAAACCCCACAATTTTTTTTTTGAAAAACCCATTAACAAAATAATTAACACTCTCTAAAAGTTTATGCTTTAGATTAACTCTATGGTACACACTGCATGTGCGAGGTGACTTCTTAACATATCTTTATGAATAAATAAATTTCAAGCTCTTCTTTTAAGGATGGTTTACCAAAGTTAATTTAGCTTGCCCAAGCATTGGCACATGCACACTGCAGTGGGAGAATGATAGGTTTAAAACTTATTTAATGATATATTTATTTATTTTATTTTTTTACGACCATAATCTATGAAATAACATCTTTAAACAATGATCAATCATGTATACCATGTTCATATCAAGCAACCCGTCATATACTTATAAGCATACTAAAGATATGTAAACGATCATCCATTAAAATAATGATAATATATTATCACAATTAATTAGTAATATTTTTCTTCTTAAATGTCAAAATAGAATACAAAATTATTATTATTCCCTAACCCAAGAATTAATAGTGTTATTTTTTTAATCAAATTATTAATGTCTATACCAATACTATTTTGTAACTCGAAAATGAAATTATTATTTAACTACAAATTTAATCATTACCAACCTCCTCATAACTAAATTTTCAAATAAAATTATCCTAGTTGTCAATAAATTTTAATAATGATATAATTAAATTGCTCAAACAATCCAACTAGTAATAATATTACTGCATAATTTTTTGTATAAATATTATTGTTATTTTGACCAACCAAATTAACTTCAACATTTAATATTTATTATCCTTACTCTGTGATTCAAACCCTAACCATGACAATATTGTTATTTTTATTTATTTATATTTCATTTATTTAATTCTTATATAAGTATTTATTTATTTAATTCATCATCTCTATATACAAAAATAATAATTATATGAATATATATTACATTTGTTTACTCTTTAAAGGAAAGATAAAAGAACCCATTAAAGATAAATGAAAAGGTGCCTTTTACTAAATATCTATTTAAGGAAAAGTGGTTTCCTTTTTCTCAAAAGCATTTTAAGGGAAAGTTATATTTAAGAAAGGCTTCATATGGAAATAAACGTGAGGCCTCCTTTCACTCTTATATTTTCTTTTTAGTGGTTAAGTGCTAGTGCTAAAAGCAAAGCACAATACGTTTGGCTATTGTTTCATTTAATGACAACAGTTTAAAGTTTATAAAAACATGAGGACGATATCTTGCTGGAAGTGAAGTGAAGTCAACTCAGCATTTCACAGATCAGTTTGAAAACTGTAAGTGTAAACCAATAGTTATTAAAAGTAGATTTGTAACTATAGCTTTTACTATTGCAACACCCATATTGAAAACTAAATTTGAGGCACACGAAGGTATCTAACTCTGAAGTTTTTCAGAGAAACTGTATCACGAATTAGACGGGCTTTGCCGTGGAAGATGGTAAAAAAAAATTATTTTTTATTTATTTTAAATAAGAATAAAGATCAAATACGATGCAAGTTGCTCCATAAATAGTTTTTCTTCACTTACAAGTATCCTTATTAATACTATCATAAATATTTTACTTCAATTAAACATTTCAGAATTATAAATGCTTTCATTAATAGTGTTGTTATTCACCCTAGTCGTAATATTGAGATCTACACCATGATTATCTTACAGCAATAACTAATCAGGGAGACTTTGAACAATATTATAATGCCTACTAATTTATAAGTGCACGATTGCCTCTGTCTACATTTAATTCTCAGCTTAGAGGGGTTCGTAAGGCAGCAATAAAAGTGGATGCGTGCAAGTAGGGAGATCGGCTAAAGTTACGCTCAGCATAATTAATTCAGATTGAAATGGAATTAGCCTAAATAGGATGGGTGCCTCCATTAACTAGTTGGTCAAGATACTAGCTACCTTACAGGGAAAAGTGCCTGAAGTGACTCCAGATTTAAATGCCATTAAAATCCAGGCAGAGATCATGATTCCACTAAGCTTTCATATCTTGGAGTAATGAATGCTTCTTTATTACGCCAGGGCTACTCTCGAGTTCCTCTGGATCTTATTTTATTTTCATTTTAATGCTCCCTATACCTTACAATCCTATGACAAGACGCAAGAGTCTGTATCTCTAATCTTGCAAGAAACAAGGACGTCTGGTTTACTTGCTCCACACCTTTATCATAAGCTTTTTTATCACTGCCGTGGTAAAACTTGCAGTTCAAGTCACCACCCTGGTCAGCATTCAAGAACAACTTTATTTCATTTAATGCACTCCTACAACTGTATCCTTTGGCTGCAAATGATACAATGTATTCTAATGTCATCACCAAACGAAACAGATAATGAGGGCATCGGCTGGGAAGAAATTGCATCGTGAGCAGAGCTAAAATTTGTGGTGCTCCATTCTATAGAAGGGTCTCTCAGTCTTTCTTGACAAATAGTTGTTAGATCTATGGAACCATAGCTGTGAAACTCGAGCTTTAATTTAATTTATTTGTTTATTTTTATTTTTATTTTTTTATCTTTATTTTATTTCTCCTTACCCAGACTCAAGAAGGGTGACGGTTGAAGACTCACAATCCAATTTCTATTGTACAGAGCCCGACCTTTGCTAATCAGATTACTCTATGAGTCTATTTTTCAATACAGAAATACCACCCCGTAAATTCTAGAATTTGCAGTGTGAATGCATTATCATTTTCTTTTTTTTTCAAATTTTTTTTTTTTTTCTTTGAAACATTTGATAGGGCGGAAGCGAGGACAAGGGATAATAATGTGTTTGAGCTTTCCCATTTTATTTTTTTTGTTTGCAGTTCCACTGACCACAGGCAGGGAGGACACTGGTAAGGTTCTGCACCTCCTAGAGTAGCGACTCTGGTGGCCATCGTGACCCCTCTCAAGTCTCGCAGCCCACACGCTGAGCCCTAAAAGAAGCTTCAACACTTTTCTTTCATATTCTTTATTTTATTTTACTTCATGATATAGTTATTTTAAATTGCATTTAATGCTACAGACGACACATAACGGATGAGATAATTTAATCCTAAGTAGTATGTTATTTTTTTTTTTAAACATATTTTATACTAAATGCTTCACAATAATTACTATGCAAAGCAACAACTTGGTCGTCTAAACAAATTTACGAGAAGATGGTAGATCAATAAATATATATATATTGATTTCCTATTTGAAGGTTTTGCTGGGATAAGTTTTTTTTTTTTTTATGTATATATACGTTCTACAGTTTACATACAAAAAAGAGAAGGAAAAATAGCATGAAGCATTAAGATCTAACTCCTTTCTATCAAGTGGACCGGTGGACTAAAAATAGTAGTGCCTCAAGGATTAATTTGCAACACCCACATTTCTTTTACTACAGCTTGAAAAAAAGAACCCCTGATACCTACATTCGGTGAAAAAAAAATCAATTGTAGTCTCCAATATTTGGAAACACCAGGGTATTATCATTCATATTGAGAAGAATTAATTTTACTCTAGAAAGAGAATGAGACAAAGTGGCTCAAAAGAGTGAGCTGCCATTTTAACTATGCAAATTAAAATGTAGAACTGCATTTGTAGTTTATTTAATCGCCCCTTCATATGTATTTGCATCCCTAGCCCTTGTTTTATTTGTTTTGCAATCATCATTCCTTCATATCTTTCAACCCAAGATTTCTTAATTCTTTCACACATCTTAACCGAAATATCAGAGTTATTTTGCTTAAGAAATGAGATAGAATGCTAATTTAAGCTTCAACTTCTCATTCTTCATTGAATGTTCACCAAAGGCAAGGAATCTCAAGGTATCATTGGCTATCTGAAAATAGTTAAACTTTGTAAGACATTACAACAGCTTAAATGAATATATTGCCATTAAATGAAAACCTTGTTCCAAGTTCTTTCCTTTTTCTTTTTCTTTTTTTATATCATACATCAAGATTCCACCCTTTAACATGAATAACACAAAAATGCATAAGGCTTGCCCTTTTCATTTCTTCATAAAAAAAAATATGAAATTCATTTTTATTTTTTTTATTGACTTACAATATTACCACAATATTTGAGGAAGAAAAATATTTACAAACTATTGAATAAGGTCTTGCTCTCCACCCTACCGTAATAGCATCATGGAGACTCATAGGCTCTAGCCATACCCCCGAGCAAGGATTTATTGAAGCTCCATGATGATAATGGAGTAGTTTCTCATCTTTACAAATGATAGAATTAACAAGGCACCATTTCCATACATCTAGACTCTCTACTTCTATTTTCAACCATAAGTCTACACTATGTGACCTTTTTACAACAATAAACAAGAGTAAATAAAAAAAAGAAAGAACTTATCTCTTTGTTTTTTGGATGAAGGGATTGAACTCTTGTATCCATCTCTCCTCTCCAAGCCAAGCTATCTTGATCACCATCTTTCCACAAATGGGTGGACTCCTCTCCTCTTATCTTTCTTTCTACCATCTCCACTAGAGTTCTCCAAAAGGAGAAGTGGGTAACACCCTACTCATTCTTCATATCCAACTATATAGGAGTTTCAACTTGCAACCTTTTGGATGGGAAGGTGTGGAGTGTACCTCCCTTCTTCAATGAGAGTCTTTTCTCATTAAAGAGGTAGCATGCATTTGGACAACCCCAAATCTTTTCACCTCCCATCCTCCTCAAAATTCGCCACTCTTCATTATGGTGACTTTTCAAGAGTCAAATCATGTCCTTGGGACCCTATTTCATGCCCACTTGACCCCTACCACTAAGGTATAGACCCTAGGGGGTTTATTTTTGCATCCCAACCAAGTAAATTGACCAACAACCCTCTTTAAAGACCCACTTAAAGATCCATCCGAGTTTCACACTTGGGTAAGGGTTCCCAACCCCTAACCCATATAATTAAATATTCTCACAAACCAAAATAAATTATACCTTTAATATCAACCTTCACCTCTTAACTTATCAGCATATTAAATTTATATCCTCAAGAAGATGTCTTTTGATTTTCTCTCGATGGTCCTCCCTTCCCATGCTAACACTGTTGCCTTCCTGCACATTACCGACACGATCATAAGTAACATTGTATATCACATTAATCTATTAGCTGAATATTCTAAACTTTAACCATATAATAATCCATTTAAATCTCAATTTGTATTCCATAGTATACTAGTGTATTACACCTTCATGGTAGTGACAATAGAACATAATGTCAAAATGAAATTACAAGGATTTTCCCAAAAGATCACCTTATTTATCATCCACAATATATCTAATCATCAATTTAAGAAAATCATATCACAAATTATGTTTAGCATTAATCATGTGTGAAACGGGGTCTTACAAGGACCATCATTAGGATAAGTAGGGGAGAAATGATGAGCTCGAAATATGCTCAAAATTTTAATATTATGATGTATTTTTAATACCCTTACTCTTATTGCTGATAGTTGTTTTAACTCTTTGATTAAAGGCTTTTTTATCTAAAATCGGGTAGTATCTTGTAGCAACACATTCCTATAGTCCTGCAACTTAACATCTCTATGTGTCTATATTAATTACCATGTTTGACCTCCCAAATGACTGATATAATGCATGTGGTTTTTGGATAATGAAATGGATTTAATGTGTGATTAATGAATGTGTATCGTGTTATTTTCCATGAGTGCTTTCTTTCGTTTCTTTCACCATGTGTATCGTAGGTTGTTGAAAGAAGCATGAACAAGTCAAAGCGCAACAGATCTCGGCCCTGCAGTAAAGTCCATTTCCAGCACGACATCAAGAAATTTGTTCTAGAAAAGACTCTCTGACCAGGTCGTTGGGAGGAAATCTAAATGATCATTAATCTAGGAAGAGTGGAATACTAAATTCTCTTTGAATCGTGTTGAACAGATATGTCTTCATTTATGAGAAGTTTGTTCCTCGGTTTTAGGATGTGTTTATGTCCACGTCTTTCTCTGTTAGAGTTAGGTAGTTAGTTGCTTTTCTAATATAAATAAGTGTTCCTCCTGCGTGAGTGAGCAACAGAGTGTGTAAAAGTTAGTATTATAATGAGAAACAGTGTTTTGTGTTAGTTTTCTTACAAGCAGAACAATCAATGTATATGATTTGAAGTTTATGAATAAAATTTGATGAAGTTTTGAGTTTAATTCTTGCATAAACTGGTTGATGCTTGCTAAGGGGGCCCACTTAGTGAGTATCTGTAGTTAGTTATTTATCTCTTGTTGGTTATAAGTTAGATTTCATTCTTAAAGGTTTCAGCGCAAACTCAATCTTATATTGTTCCTGCAGCATCGGGAATCCATCCCTGTGTTTGTTCATGTAGCATAAGACCAGTTCATAGTTTGTTTCTTAGCAATAGTTGTCATGATTTCTACTTTGATTAAGTTATGCTTAAGTTAAGAATACTTTACATTACATTCCAGCAACATAAGTAGAATTCCTTCCAAGCATTTATTTATGGTAAATTGTGACTGAAACTAGTTCTTAGTGCACATACGGTGCTGCTCCATTTCAAGTATACATTCCCTCGTTTGACAATGTAAATGAATGACCATAAGAAGATGTTAGTCACCTACTGGAATGTCCAATTCCCAGGTTAAGATTTTCCATGACTTGTATATCCTTTTGTGGAACCGACCACCCAAAAGGAGGTTATTCTACAGAAACAAAGAAACATATATCATGGAGTTGCAGCTTGTACAATGGTCAATCTCAGAAAAAATGCATTCTTCACTTAGTTCGCTCAATAAGCTCAAGTCGAGCTCTCATTTAAGAGGGAAATGTTTTTTAAAATGAAGGAAGAAATCTTACTATGGTTGTAGATGGGAAAACCAGTCCAAGCCCGTGGCCAGATCTTCTCAAAAATCTTGTATAGAGCATTCTCATGGTGGCCAAACAAGACATTGCAACAACAAAAGCACAAGGTACACAAAAAACATCAAAAACTAGTCATAGCCACGGCCTAAAGGCACATTTTTCTCATCCAAATGAAGGAAAAAGATACCAAAATGCAAACAAACAACTCACCATCAAATACAAAGGAAGATGCACCAAAAATCAACATGAAAGCAACTTGAATGGTGGAGTTTCTAGCTCAAACCCTAGTTCTCCATCATGGCCAAGTGCAGAACCCTATTTTTTCCCAAGTTACCAAGTGAAAAATGATGTTCAAAGTGTGAGATAGGGGTTGGTTTTGGTGTTAGGGTTTCCCCATGTGCTCAATTTGAATGTGATTTTAATCACATTCTTTTTCAAAATCAAATTCCATTATTAATATCTTGTCTCATATGTTGCCTAGGTTGAACCATGCCTTAGGAATTTTTAGTGATTTTTAAAGAAAATCAAACAAAAACCATACCTTTCCTTTGTGTTTTTCATGTGGTCCACATACACATTACCCCTTTCACTAGGTCAAGTTGTCCATGCCTTAGGGTTTTCTTTGGTTCTAGGGCTCATAATCCTTTTTATGATTTTTTATAAGAAAAATCAAAGGTATAGGAGATATCACATAGTGTTTTGATTTTTTACAAATATTAATTTTTACTCAAACTGCAAAAAATCAAAATATTTGAACTCAAGATGCAAAATCAAATGTATTAGGAGAGTTTCTATATTGTTTTTATGAAACTATAGATGATTGTAAAACATCACTAATGGTAATGTTTCTATAAACTACCTTAGTGTTTGTTAATGTTTAAAATACAGTTGGTGCACTTAAGTCTTCATGTAAACTTTCTATTTTGAGTGGGTGGATTTGGAAAAGAGATGACAAATTGGACTTTCTAATTCTAGTTCTTGATCTATTTGCACCTGATTTTGAGGATTTTTTGGATGGACCTTTTGGAGATGAGAATTTTCCATCTTTTTTATGCAATTTGGAGTAGATTATGGAACTATTTTTTAGGCTTCTTCCTTGAGCTTGAAAATGGGAAAAGTTTCCATTCTGAGATGCAGATGAAGTTGATTTTTCTATTCTCACCATTGATGTCACTTGAAGGCTATAAGTTGGAGAAAATTTAATTTCTCATGGGTTTGGAATTTTGTTTCTTGCTCTCATATTCACTAAAGAGAGACTTGTAAACTTCTTTGAATCGTATTTTGATCTTGTACTCCTTCATTTCAATAAAACAACAGGCTTCTCCTTCTCATTTTCTTGTCTAAAATTTACAATATCAATTGATATTGATTGTGATTCAAGAGTTGAATCCTCTTTATGTCTTGGTTTTGTGAATTTTGTTTCAAGAGTCTATTCTAATTTAGGTTGCATCTTGTGTTCCATTGGTGAGCCTTTGTGCAAATTACTGATGAATTAGATATTTTTAGGGTGGAATTGTGAGAATCAAAGTTTTAGAAGAGATTGTTGTGAGTATAAATTTGTCAAGACCATTGAATTTCTAGTTAATCATCTTAGGTTTTAGGATTTACTTTTCAGTTTTCTTCCTACCCCTTTCTCTTAAAAGTCTTTAGATTAGGTGGTTTACTAGAGGGAACCAACCCACTCTGGAGATTCGCTCTCACTCATTGATTTACCCACAAATCAAAGAGTGTTTCCATGTTGCAATAGGATAGGAAAGTCTGACTTGACAATGGGTGCAATCCTGATTGCCAAAAAAATTTGGCATGCCCAATGGGACTCTAGAGTCTTGTCTTTAGAGTCATTTTCTAAGTTGTAAGTTATTGTCTATTATATGCAGTAGCATTTTCTACCTATAGAGGCTTCAAAAATATACCTAGTGACTCCTACTTTCTAGTTACATTCCTTACTTCACTAGTGAAGACCAAATTTCCCCTATTGAACACATTCGAGATGTGGTGACACTATGTTCGGTGCACAACATAATAGAATAGAATGTGTCCATAAGATTTTTGGCCGCTTCATTGAAGGGGAAAGCCCTTCAATGGTTCAAAGGACTCTCATCCAATTCCATTGCAACATGGTACCAACTTAGTGATGGTCTCCATTGGCAGTTTGTGGACAATTCAGACCACCTTTCATTGCTAGAGAAGTTGAGCACCATCAAGCGGGCTCCCCACAAACATATGGTTGATTTTAACTATAGGTTCTAGATAACCTAGGATAGGATACTTCTGATAGTCAAGCCCTCACCTGAACATGCCTTTCTACTCTTCCTAAAATCCTTGAATAGTGAAATCCCAGTTATGATACAGTCCATGGGGGGTTTTGCATTGCCAAATGCCTATGACATCGCAATAAGAGTTGAAAATTGTCTCATTCAAGCCGAGAAGATAGCATCTAGACCACCCACACCTATTTTTCTCAAAATTCAGCCACCTATCCCCATGAATTTTCCTCCTATTGCTATTGTTCTGCCAGTCCCAGCAATAGGTTATAAAGTTGTTTTTCAATAAAATGTCATTTCGGACCAAACCAAAGAAATCCAAGAGATAAAAAATATGCTGCAAAATTTGGGTAAAACCTTTAGCAATGAATTTGAGTCTCAAGAAGCAAATCAGGCATGAAAATAAGCCCTACCAAGCTCCTTATCAATAGAATCAATAGAATAGGCCACCATTTTAGAATGATTTCCAAGGATAGAAAAGGGGTTTTAATCCCAAGCCTTTTCGACTTTATGACCCCAATGTTGTAGGCCACTCATGAGAGCTCATACCACATAACAACTTGGCTCAAGAATCTGATTGGTGCTACTCATGCAATCAACCACACAAACAGGCTACATGCATGAGTAGAATGGAGAATCAAGCTCTAATGGTGCAAAATCATTATGTTGGCCTAGAAAATTTTCCAAGAGAGAATGTGGAATAGCCAAGCAACTCTGAGGTTGCTTTAGTGAATTGGAAAAGCACTGAATATTGCAGAATTAACCATTTCCAAGGTCAGAACCAGCAAGGTTTTCCCATTGCAGCAAACACAAGGTCAAAGATGAGAGCAATTGAAGTGGAGTAGCAAGCTATAAACTCACAATGACAAGTTTTAAATTCACAACAGCAAGCTGCAAGAGACAAAAATCATTCCATTCCACCTCAAACTGTCCTCGCAACACAACCGAAGATACAAATTCTACAAAGAGAACAACAAAAGGTAAATGACACTATTATTTCTTTGGGACAGCAAAAGGTAAGTCCTATGTCTTTTAATGTGGTCAAGCATTTAAAGAAAGCTACATTTAGTACATCCATTATGAATTCACTACATATTCCATGTCAGAAAAGTTTGTTACAAGATGCATTGGCTGAAATTTCATCTTCAAATGTTAATGTAGAAAAGAGCATAATTGTGCTTGCAAACAGCTCGAAGGTCAAAGTTGGGTAGTAGAATCGGGAAGTGAAACCCCCACCATTCTATCTAAGTCTTATTATAGGGGATAAACTTGTCCATAACTATATGATAGACTTGGGAGCTAGCAGCTCGGTCATGCCTAAAAGCTTAGCTGATAATTTAAGCTTAGTTTATGAACCCATGTCAAAAGAAGTTGTGCAATTAGATGGATCTATTGTTCAAACAACAAGAATCATTAAAAATTTGGCCCTCACATTACATGCTTGCCCCAAATTTGTTGTTTCCAAGATGTTCATGTGATTGAATTGCGTCCCCATTTCGCACTTTTCCTCTCGAGAGACTTTACTGCCAAACTAGGAGGTTTCTTATCATCTAATTGGTCTCACCTTTTCTTTAGAACCAAATATGGCACCAAAGTGACTATTAGGTCTAAGCCATTAGAAAAATACCACTTCAAACCATACATTCTTATCCTAGTAAATGCTAACCTATACTCCACAAATGGGCTGGAGAATCAACCCATGACTGCAGACCCTAATGCACCCAACAAAGAAGATAATTTGGATGAGTGGGCTACCCAAGATCATGACCTTGATCCTTTCAGTCACATTGAGGAGGAAAGGTTAGGAATTTACATAATCCATGAGTTTGATACAGCAGTCCCTAACCTGGTTAAAGGCCAAGGTCAACTTTTGGTTGGTGACACAAAGTTCCTAAAAGATGAGGAGGTGGTTAAAGAATGGAAGGAGCTGCTCTTTGAAGGTCAAGTTTCAGATCAAGAGGAGGACCTCAAAGAAGATGAAACATCTGTTCCAAAATGGATGAAATTACTCTTTGAATATGAAGCTTCAGATAAAGAAGAAAGCCCCAAAGAATATGGAGAGGTTGATCAAGAATGGATGGAGATGCAGCTTGATGATCAAACCTTGGATCAAGGGGAGGTCTTTGAAGAAGAATTTCTCATTGAAGTAAGTAGGGCCATTGAAAACTACTTCTAGAGGGAAGATCGTGAAACTAAAGAAAATCCATTTCTAGAGGATTTTGAGTTCCTTGTTGAAAATTGTGAAAATGCAATCATTGTTGAACCACAAATTCCAACCAAATGGTCAAAAGGATTGCCCAATTTTGATGTTGAATTTCAAAGGAGTATGACCATGATGGGGTCAATGTCTACTGGAGAACATAAATTCTATGAAAAGTGCTTTAACAAAGTTTTATCCTAGAAAGCTAACTTTCAGTTGAATGAAGAGTTGAACGATAACATGATAAGAGAATTATGTGAAGCAAAATTCAAAGAATTTGATGTTGGAGATTTCATACTCAAATGGGATGAAAACAAGAATAAACTATGGAGAAACTCCAAATTTAATGTAATTTGGGAGGGCCCATATGTAATAATAGAATGTACAGAGCACAATTCATTTCAGCTCTCAAGGTTAAGTGGAGAAGTACTTTTGATCCTAGTCAATGGGATCCATTTGAAACATTGTTTCTGAAGTTTTAAGTTCTACCCTTGTACTATAGTACAGTAGTTGCTACTAATAAGTGCTTGGAGAAATTTTATTTTCAGTAGTTTATTTTCCATAAGTGCTTCTCAACATTTTTTTTTGGCCATTAGGGCCATGTAGGTTTGCTTCTATTTGTTTTGTTTTGGTTCCTACTACTGTTTGGAGTTGCAAGTTTTAGATTTTTAAGAACTCTTGAGTTTTAGAAGGGAAAAATTCACTCCATGCCCAATGGATCTACATAAGGCAACTGGCCTAATGCTTAGCAGGCAAGCATCTAGTAGAGGTCGCCAAGAGTGTTATCAATTTTCCCCACAACTCAAATTGACAAAGCTAGTTTATTCAAAATTCATTTTAAGGTGAAAAGTTTCAATTATTTTTATAGTTGTTTAAACCATTGCATGTTTTGAGTTTAAAAGAAAGTGCAATATGTTTCATTTTTATGTTCATCATTTGCAACATTAAATATTGCAAGAAATGTAAAAGAAAGTACTTCATTTTGTATTTAGTTTTTCATTACGCAATGTTTCATACATTTGTTGCAAAAGAGTACAAAATTGAACAAGAATTGTACAAAATGTCGTTTTGTATTCATTGGGATAAAAAGAGAATCAAGTTTCCCACAAAAGCTATGAGAGTAGCTGAAACAATGGGTCATAAAGAGTACACTACGCTACTAAAGATTAAAAAGATAAAAGAGCACATAGGAGGGGACATAGTCATCATTGCCTAAGCTTTTCTTTGAGTTTCCTTCAATGTTCTGCATTTCTCTCTAATCCCATCCTCCAAGTGAACCTACAAGTGGATGAAATGTTTGTTAGAGCTCAAGTTATGAATCCTCCTACATGATCTATCAACAGTAATGTATAATATTTTTTATGGTGCATTGAATCAATTGAGCAAAGACAAGAAGAGTGCAAGCGAATACCAAGGAGGAAACATCATAAGAAACTTCTAAATTTATTTTTTTAATCTAACACTATTTGTTTCTTGTGCAGGTATAGGAAAATCCATGTTGTTGATCTATTTTGAAGATTTTAAAGCATGTGGTGTAAAATGGGCTCCCACAAGGGTTGAGCTCAACATGTTGCCCCTTAACATTCCATAGAGGGGTTGAGAAAGGAAACAATTTAGTATTGCACAAAAGAGATGCATTTGAAGGAGTGTGTCAAAAGAGTCATAAGAGTTCTACCAAGCGATCATCTAGGACAATCAAGTCTAAAAATGCAATGAATTGAAGATCATAGATGATCAATTGCTCAAGTCAATCATCATGAGGAGTACATCATCATGGAATAAGATAGTGAACAGGCATACATAATTCCTTATTCGCAAATCAACAATAGCAATTGAAGCAATTTGAGAAGCTTCAAAACACCTTCATCATGGTGTTGTATTTCAAAACTTTCTATGAAAAAAAAAAATCACATCAACATTTGTTGTCTAAGAGATAAAAATGCATGAAGAGTACAAAAGAGAGATTTCCTTCATCTAGAAACAGAATTGTAAATGGCTGCAAATGAAGCTTGAAGGACAAAAGTGAAGGAAAATAAGTACTATTGAACTAAAAATGCAATACCCTGAGTGTTTAAGTTGAATGTAATGTGAAACATCACACAAGAAACTAAAGGTTGGTTCCAAAATAATTGATGCTACAAAATCCATTTCATTGTAGTGTCACATGAAGTTGTGATAAAGTAAAAGCTTGAAGTGCATTTTTGAAGTATTCAAGTGCATGGAATGGATGAAAACAAACAAAAAATGATCTACAAAATATACCATGATGGTTGAGTGCAGCCTTACAAGTAAGTAAGTGAAATGAAAGCATCAATTTATAGTGCATTTGAGAGAAAATAGAGTTTCATGTGTGCAAGTGTGTGCAATTGTCATTACAACTCATGCTAAATAGTGAATTTAAATTGCATGGAAAAGAAAGCATGTTTGTTGATAAGTAACTAAAAGCACCAAATAGTGTTTGAATTTCACTATGTCTATACACTTCAAGCAAGAGTGAAAGGAAAGTAATTTCTAACAGTATGGGCAATGAAAGGAGAGATAAGGAAATTTCTGAGTCAAGTGAAATCTGCATTATGAGAACAAGCAAATAAAGCTACAGTAGTAGGTGTTTGAACTTGAAAAGGTGAAGTCATTGTTGCTTTTCAAAGACAGTGAGCTTATGCTATAGTAAACTAGGGTTTCAAAATGGAGACAAGTGCAATGGTGCCAGTTCAATCTTTGAAGAGGAAAACCACATGGGTTTGCATTAAGAAGCTTCAAAATGTAGAAGTAGAGTTAGTTAAACCTCATACATAAATTTCAAATGGACCCAGCTAAGCTTTCATGGTCACGGCCTGAGAGTAAGTTCTTTCACAACATGGTGATACCCATTTAGGGTATTGTGTTCTAAACACAAATATAGAGTAAATCAACATGTTTTGAGCTTATTATGAGAAGAACATGCCAATATAAATTGAAGTTAATGGATCTATTGGCCACAGCCATGATGGGTTTGCAAACCCAAAAAATAAAGTAACATATTGCTTGTGTGTATTAAGTGGAACATATGAGAGATAAAATACATTGAAACCCTAGCTGGTACTCTCATGGCCACAGCCTGAGAGGAGGTTTTCTTTCTCCACCAAGAAAACCCACTTGAGGTTTTGAAATTAAAATGCAAATGCCAGAGAAACAAAAATATTTTAAGCTCGTGAGCTCTCATAAAATGGAGACATTAAAGCTAATTTCCGCGGCCATGAAGGGTCTGCAATCCTTTCAAAAAAAACAAAATGCATGGTTTTCTACAAATTTTATCATCTTTGCAAATGGTATTCATTTATACATCATGGGTCGAGCCCAAAAGGAGGTTATTCTAAAAAAGAAAAGAAACATATATGGTGAAATTGCAGCCTATACAATGGCCAATCTCAGAAAAAATGCATTCTTCACTTATTTTGCTCAATAAGCTCAAGTTGAGCTCTTATTTAAGAGGGAAATGTTTTTTAAAATGAAGAAAGAAAGCTTACCATGGTTGTAGATGGGAAAACCAGTAAAATCCTGGGGCCAAATCTTCTCCAAAAAGCTTGTGCAGAGCATTCTCATGGCAGCCAAACAAGACATTGCAACAACAAAAGCACAAGGCACACAAAATACATCAAAAACTAGTCATGGTCGTGGCCTAAACACACATTTTTCTCTTTAAAATGAAGGAAAAAGATACCAAAATGCAAACAAAAAACTCACCATTGAATACAAAGGAAGATGCACCAAAAATCAACATGAAAGCAGCTTGAATGGTGGAGTTTCCAACTCGAAGACTAGTTCTCCATGGCAGCCAAGTGCAGAACCCTATTTTTTCCCAATTTTCCAAGTGAAAAATGATGTTCAAAGTGTGAGATAGGGGTTGGTTTTGGTGTTAGGGTTTCCCCATGTGCTCAATTTGAATGTGATTTTAATCACATTCTTTTTCAAAATCAATGCCATTGTTAATACCTTGTCTCATATGTTGCCTAGGTCGAGCCATGCCTTTGGCATTTTTAGTGAATTTTAAAGAAAATCAAACAAAAACCATACCTTTCCTTTGTGTTTTTCATGTGGTCCACATACACATTAACCCTTTCAATAGGTCAAGTTATCCATGCCTTAGTTTTTTCTTTGGGTCTAGGGGTCATAATCCCTTTTTACAATTTTTTATAATAGAAATCAAAGGTATAGGAGCTTTCACATAGTGTTTTGATTTTTTGCAAATATTAATTTTTACTCAAACTGCAAAAAATAAAAATATTTGAAATCAAGACAAAATCAAATGTATTAGCAGAGTTTCTATATTGTTTTTTCTGAAACTGCAGATGATTGTAAAACATCACTAATGGTAATGTTTACATAAATTACCTTATTGTTTGTTAATGTTTAAAATGTATTTGGTGCACTTAAGTCTTCATGGAACCTTTCTATTTTGAGTTGGAGTTCTTGGGAAGATTTGGAAAAGAGATGACAAATTGGACTTTCTAATTCCAGTTCTTGAGTTGTTTGCACCTAATTTTGAGGATTTTTTGGATGAACCTTTTGGATATGGGAAGTTTCCATCTTTTTGATACAATTTGGAGCAGATTATGGCACTATTTTTTAGGCATTTTCCTTGAGCTCAAAAATGGGAAAAGTTGTCATTCTGAGATGCAGATGAAACTGATTTTTCTATTCTCACCATTAATGTCACTTGAAGGCTATAAGTTGGAGAAATTTTAATTTCTCAAGGGTTCATAATTTTGTTTCTTTCTCTCATATTCACTAAAGAGATACTTGTAAACTTCTTTGAATTAGATTTTGATCTTGTACTCCTTCATTTCAATAAAACAGTAGGCTTCTCCTTCCCATTTTCTTGTCTAAAATTTATAATATCAATTGATGTTGACTATGATTCAAGAGTTAAATCCTCTTTATGTCTTAGTTTTGTGAAAAAAAAATTTAGGATTCTATTCTAATTCAATTTGCATCTTGTGTTCCATTGGCGAGCCTTTGTGCAAATTACTGATGAATTAGGTAGTTTCAGGGTTCAATTATGAGAATCAGATTTTTAGAAGAGATTGTTGTGAGTATAAAGTTGTCAAGACCACTGAATTTCTAGTTAATCATCTTAGGTTGTAGGATTTACTTTTCAGTTTTCCTCCTACCCCTTTCCCTTGAAAGTATTTAGATTAGGTGGTTTACTAGAGGGAACCAACCCACTCTAGAAATTTTCTCTCACTCATTGATTTACCCACAAATCAGAGAGTGTTTCCATGTTGCAACAGGATAGGCAAGTCTGACTTGGCTAAGGGTGTAATCCTTATATCCAACAATAGCCACGAGACAAATTGAATGCATGATATCTGGTCTAGTAGTAGTAAGGTATAATAGTTCACCAATTATTGATCTATATTTGCTTTGATCTATCATAGGGGATTCATCATTCTTGCTCAACTTACAACTAGTAACCATAGGAGTAAATACTGGTTTAGAGTCATCCATTCCAAACTTCTTCAACATTTTTTAACATACTTATATTGTGATATGAAGATACCTTTCTTAGATTGATTGATCTACAAACCAAGGAAGAAATTCAACTCCCCACAAATTAACATTTCAAATTCTTTTTGCATTTCCTTTGCAAACCTTTTGCACATACCTTCATTTCCTCCAAAGATTATGTCATTAACATATACTACAACAATTAATATTTTTTCTCCTTCAACTTTGAAATATAGATTGCTATTTGTAGTACCTTTTCTTCATCCTTGTTGCAACAAGTACTTATTTAACCTTGCATTCCAAACTCTAGGAGCTTGCTTCATTCCATGCAATGCTTTCTTCAATCTTAAAAACATATTTGCATCTTCTAAAAATTGAAAAGCTTATGGTTGTTCAATGTATACCTCTTCTTCCAATTCACCATTCAAGAATGAAAACTTCATATCCATCTAATATACTTTAAAATCTTTGTGTTGCAAAAGCTAAAAACATCCTAATAGCTTCCATTCTAGAAACTAGAGAAATTTTTTCCTCAAAATCTATACCTTCAACTTGTGAGTAACCCTTACACACAATTCTATCCTTGTTCCTAACAACTTTTTCATCTTCATTCATCTTGTTTTGAAATACCCACTTAGTACCAATCACATTCTTGTTTGTCGGTCTTGGGATAAATTCCTAAGTTAGATTCTTCTCTATTTGTTCTAACTATTCCTTCATTGCTTTGATCCAATTCTCATTTTTGCATGACTCAATCACTTTTTTGGTTCCACCTCATAAAGTAAATATAAATTTACCTTTTTCATAGCATCTTTTATACTTGTCAGCACACCTTTTCTCTTATCTCCAATTATTTGATCTTATGAATTATTCTTCTTCACATACTTAGGAGTCCTAGGATTCTTTTCTAGAGCTTCCTCATCTTCAACTGTCAACTATTTTCCTTCATCTTCAACCTTTTCTTCTTCACTACAAGGGGATTCATCAGATTCATATCCTTCTATCAATACTAAAATTTGATGTGGTTATTCATCCATTTTAGCACTTGCACTCTCAACAATCTTCTTCAATCTTTTATAGTAGCACTGGTAGAGCTTTCTTCTTATAGAGTATCCAAGGAATATTCTTTCATCAGATCTTGCATCAAATATTACTAAGTTTTCTTCATCTCTTCTGATATAGCATTTTTTTCCAAAAACTTTGAAATATTTCACAGTGGGAGGTTTAACATACCATAACTCATAGGGAGTCTTTGAACTATTCGATCTTGTTTGACCTCTATTAAAAATGTAGACTATAGCATGAATTGCTTCTCTCCAATAGACATCTGGAAGATTAGCTACCTTCATCATTGTTCTAGCTTCTTCTTGAACTGTTTTCTTTTCTTTTCCACAACTCCATACTCCATTATGTTGAGTTATATGGGTTGATAAATTCCTTCTTATTCCATGATCTTCACAAAAACTATTAAACTCATTTGAAGTAAACTCGCCACCTCTATCATATCTCAAACATTTATTTTTTTTATTCATTTCATTCTAAATTATATCCTTAAATGCTTTAAACTTGTCTAGAGATTTTGATTTTTCTTAAGAAATGTAACCCCAAGTCATTTTAGAATAATCATCAATAAATAACATGAAATACCTATCACCACATGAGCTTCTAATTATAGTAGGTCCACATATATTTGTATGCACTAACTCCAAGGGACCTATGATAGAATATTCTTTTGTCTTGAATCTTATCTTTGTTTTCTTTCCAACTAGACATTCTTTACAAATTGCATTGATAGGATTTGTAATCTTTGGAAAATATCTCACAACATTAGTATAACTTATCCTCACTAGGCTATCAAAATTAATGTGACCCATTCTTCTATGTCATACACAACTTTCATTAGTTTGAGACATAAAGCACTTTACACCACCACCTTTGAGTTGATAGACATTACCTCATGTCCTTGTTCTAGTAGCAACTAGAATACCTAACCTTCCCTTTTTTATTTCACAACCACTATTCTTAAATACAAAATTATATCCTTTGCTACACATTTTTCCTACACTTAGAAAATTATGTCAGAAACCCTTGACATAAAGAACATCATCTGTATTATGTTTTCCATCAAAACTAATTGAACCTTTTCAACAAATCTTAGCAGATGTATCATCACCAAACTTAACAAGACCACCATCATATTTTTCAAGCTTAACAAACTTACTCTTATCACTTGTCATATGATTTGAGCATCCATTGTCAATGATTTAGTAATTCTTCTCTTCTTTGGAATGAAAACAATTCCACATAGTTCCTTCAATGTTATGACATGTTTTCAAAGAACTTTCCTTCACACATCTTTCAAGATTAGTAGAATTAGTTCCAATATTTAAATCCATGAATAAACATTCATCACTTCCTTTGTTTAGATAATTTTATTATTCATCATTAGATACACCATTTTCCTTTTCAACATAATAACTCTTCTTGACAAATTTACTCTTATGATCCTTTTGTTTGTCATTGGTAACTTTGATTGTACATTTAGATGCATAATGGCCTATCTTTCTACAATTGAAACATTTGAAAGACCTATTTTACCTTTGTATTTTCTAGTACCCTTTTTCAATATCATCACAAAGTTTTCTTCCACCTTATCAAGATCATCTAGATCTGATCCATCATCCTTTTCCACTTTGCAAACTTTAAAAGCAGTTTCTTTGTTTGTAGAATCTTGACCAAATTCTCATTTCAAAAGAAGTTAAAGAACCAAACATCTAAACTCTAGATTAATTATCCAATTTTTGAGCTTCCTCAATAGCAGAAACTTTAGGGCTATAAGCTTTAGGCAAAGTTTTTAATACCTTTTTCACAACTTTTCTCTCATCTAACTTTCCACCAAGACCATTGATAGCATTGAAAACTTCATCAACTCTAAGAATGTAGGAAATAATATCTTCATCTTCATACATTCTTAGGGTTTCAAATCTAGCTTTGTAGTTTTGCATCTTCGCTTATTTGACCTTGTCATCTCCTTCATAGGTTCCTTATAGCTTTGTCCAGATATCTTTACTAGACTTCAAACTTATCACCTTTCCAAGTTCAGAATTAGAAAGACAACTTAAGATTGCATTCCTTGCTTTGCCATTTTTTTCATAATCTTTGATCTCATCATCACTTGTTGGACCATTTGCAGGCATAGTATAACCTTTTTCAATAGAATTCCAAACTCCAAATCCAAGAGAAACCAAAAACAATTCCATCTTAGCTTTCTAGTAGGTAAAATGTGTTCCATCAAACAAGAGATCTTTGACACCTTTCATGTGCACCATCTAGATCTACCGCAAGAGGTTAAGCTTCTTCCTAGGAACCACAAATCTGATACCAATTGTTAGATGCACAAGAAAAATGAGAGGGGGTGAATTAGTTGTATACTTTTAAACATAAAAAACCCTCATTAACATTCAGACCTGCATTATCCCTTAAACCCTTAACAACCTTTAAACCCTTATCATGCATTGAAAAAATGTAAACATATGAAAAAATAATGCAAACACATCCAAACACATAAGAAGGGAAAAATCACAGTGAGGATTAGCTCACTAATATATGAATTGCAATAGTGAATACAATAAGGCTCACTGCCAAGGGCTCACTACCCAAAAAGATAAATAAAGGCTCACTATCGATGGCTCATTACCAAAGGAATCACTATTCAAAAGAAAGAAGAATATAAGGGGTGGCTTACTACCAATTTGAAATAGTAACTATGCATCTCTCATATGTTGAAGGTACAGTTCCACTGAAGCACAAACAACTCATCAAATAAACTAAAATGTAGACACCTTCTAATCAATGCATTAGTAAGTCATAGGCATTAAGGCTCACACTCAAATCACTACACTTTATCACATTCACATCTTTTGCATCACACACTCTACTCTCAATCCACACAACAATTATCCTTGAATTTATTCCCTTCGCTACCTAAAACAATCTCAAGTAGGTCAACCTTAAGGAAATGTATACACCTCAACCGTGCAACATCAAATAAGTCAGCACCAAACACTTCCATAATATAAAGAAGTAAATTCAAACCACACTACTTAATTGGGACCCAAATTCACACCAGCACACTTCTCAACACTTCCTCAAACAACAATTATCCTCCGCAATTAGTGCTAGCATGCCAGGTTGGCTAAACCTACACTAACACTAACAAGTGACACCAAACACACCTCTCAATGTCTAGAAACATCTTGTCAACCACACAAAAAAACTCTAAAATATTCATACAATATATCAGAATATTCCACATCAAAATATTCACTACAACTATTACAACCACTTGAAACTCAAGAACACATTTTGTGCAATCAGAGATACTAGCATAGACATCCAACACACTAGAAAGTGTTGCAGAACAACTCAAAACCTAAAACTTCAAGGGAAGGTATATACAAATGATATAAGCATGTTCCCAAATCCACAACACTAGAATCTTCACTACAGAGAAATGTGAAGTAATCTCATCTCCCATAAACTCGGTTTCATAGGACAAACATATTGTCAAACACATGTTCTACTCTAGTACGATCCAGAACTTGAAACTCTAGATATTACACCTCTGAACACCTCTGATCATTACATCCAAACCACATGGGAATATCTCCAACCATGAATAAATGTGAAGAAAAACAACAAACACCACTCTATCACACTGAACTCTCTTTTATTCAATTTTTTTCAAAAATTTTGGAAACCAAGTGAACCAACTTCATTGGAAACATCACTAACATCTCTGTAACACATCTACAACATTTGCAATATGCAACACTTTCCAACTACAATAATCTCCTCAAACACAAGTCAGGCCAACAACCTCTTCAACTATATTAAAGTAAGACATCAATGACAACACCAACATGTGTTAACATCAATACCAACAACTCTAGACACATCATCAATACCAGTAGCATTCCAATACTCTCTTCATACAAGGGGTTGACATCAATGACCACACCCAAACATCTCACAAACAACTCAAACTTTCAACATCTAGAAAAACTTCCAATAGTACTAAGCCTTTAGTTGAAGAGACAATACCTATTGTGGACAACCTGAGGAAGTTGATAAACAATTCTCAAGGAATAGAAGTGTTAGTGTATTCTAGCTCACCTAGTAGACACTAACATCCCTATGGTAGCTATTGCACTCAAGCATTTACCAATTCTCAAAACCAAGTAGGAAAAAAAGTTTCCTCTCCCACAATCATGCCTTCTATTCCCACATTGACACCTCCAATCGTAGCATCAACAATACAATATACCAATGGCCTAAATCCAATCTTATGGATTCCTAGTGTAAATCCTTGTAGTTTTGTCACCTCACCCATAACATTGTCATGTTTGTCACTCCTCATAAACATGCAACATAATAACCCATTAATCACTCATTCTAGTTCACCATATTAACAAACTCTCAAAACATGTCACCCATTGATCCAGTCATAAATTAACTTTTGTAAAATATGACATCTCTTCAATAGCATATTTCAACCTTAAAACAAAAGCAAAATGGTAAGACTCCTCAATACCCCACATGTAATCATTTTTTGTTTGCCATCCTCACCCATACCACTAAACATTGAAATATCCTGATTTGAATAGTATAATGGTAAGGGAGATCCTAACAACCATGTGTTAGCCTTTATTGTGTTATGTAGCGATTTCATTTTTGAAGATGTGATCATAGAAAAATTCTTCCCTAGAACATTAAAAGACATGGCCTTGGAATGGTTTTCTTCATTGCTAAATAACTCAATAACCTCATTCACAAAAAATTTTAACACATTTCTCTAACATTTTCAAGAAAGGGTTGGTCCTCAAGTGACATAAAGAGGCTTAGTTCATTGTAAACAAGGACTTAAGGAAAATATAACAGACTTTATAGGACGATACCAATCACTTTACTCACAAATCTCCTATAGTCTTCCTGATGCTCAAATTAAAAGAGTACTCATAGGGAACTTGCAACCAAAAAGAAATTTGACACTCACCCACTATTTATCATTATTAAGATCCACCAAAAAAATTCAACTAAAAAACTACCTAGAGCAACTAAAATAGCTAAGAATAGTAAAAATGTTATTTTTAATGATTTTATATTTAAGCATGGTTGTACCTAGAACTTTACTCATGACTTATATTCAATTAAATGAGTCTTGAGATTTAATCTTAACCCAAGATCAAACTCCAACATCAAAATATAAAAAAATGTAAAATTCTAAAAACACCTTAAAAATATTAAATTTAACATTGTTTATCCCTAAAACTTGGTTGAGGAAAGTGATGAATGACTAGGGTCAATTATAATGATGTACAACTCTAATATTTTCAATTTAAAAAGATGGGATCTATCAACTACCTAAATCAAAATTTATGGCCTCTAGAAGTTTCCACATTAGCCAACAATACAAATACCATGCACACCAACATTAACTAAGTTTCATCTTGAAGCCCCATCAAAATTTAAATTGATATCCTCCCTTCAATGAAGAACCCAATGAACCTCCAAACCAATATCATTCCCTATGTTAATTATTCTTCTAGTGTCGTTAACTCTTACGGCCCCATTAACAAAGAATTGGAACTCAAGGCTCTAGGACTATAAAATATCCAATTCTATAGCAAAGGGTTGGCCTTTAAATTTTTTTTATCCTTATTAGGGTTAAATTCCTTTATTGTCACCTTTACATGAGATATCACATATAATAGTTATATTCCATAATTAATTTAGGTTTTTAGAAAAAAATTGTCACCTACAAAATAGAAGAAAACTAAATTTGGGAAATATGATCCCCATCAAATTAAGAATTATATACCAATTTTTTGAGAATTTTATAATGCAAGAGTAAATGATCTACAATTTCCTCCAAATTATAGATTAAGTAACTGTTATTAATTAGATTTGCACCCTGCTGAAACTGAAAGTTCAACAATCTATTGACACATGGAAATGTTCTCGAGTTGTGGGTAACTCATTGCAAGAACAAATCTTCAGAGTGAGTTGGTTCTCCGAAAGATGGATCCTATTCTAAGTAATTTCTAGGAAAAAGGATAGAAGGATAGCTTTAAAATGAAATTTAACACTAACTAATGGTTAACTATTATTTATGAAAATTCAGATTTTACCACTCACAACAATTCCTCTATTACAATAGCTCTCACAATCTCATTGGTACATGATTTCATCAATAATTTGCATGAAGATTCAAAGATATTGAATACATCATGCAACTTGAAAACATGAAATTCTATGCAAAGACTCATAAAAGAAAGACATATAAGGCTTCAAACTTGAAAATACAAAGACATCAAATTGTTGTTACAAGGTTGAGACAAGAAATGAGAAGGAGAACTCTGCTGCTTTATTGAAACTAAAAGAGTGTATTTGTCTTAACTGAGTACAAAGAAAGTTTACAAGCTCCAAAATGTGTGAGAGCCAAAAAACTAAAATCTGAACTGGAAAAACACTAATTTTTTCACAAGATATACCTCCAAAACCCTAATCTGAGCTCAAGAAGAAAGCTCAAGGAAAAGGTATCAAAACTGCCTCAAAAGTCTACACAAAACAAGAAAAACACACTTTTTGCATATTCATAATGAAAAGCTCCTCAAAAAAGTTCAATTCTTTTAAAACGAAAAAAAGCACCTTATCTCTATAACAGGAATCTCAAATCCGACCCAAGGAAGAAAACAAAATCAATCTACTAAAATAGCAAAGAATAAAACAATTTGTTTTATTCTTGCTTTACATGGCTTGCAGATTTAATATTCTCACAACTTGATTACTTTTGCAATTAAATATTTTAGAAAGAAATCTTTTGCAAAAACAACCTTATTTCTCCAATTACAATGTTTGATTTTTTCTTTAAAAAATCATAAAAAATAAAACATATTAACCTCTCAATATTGTAATTGATTTCTTTAAAATCAATTGAAAAATAACAACCCTAAGTCATTAAAGCTTTTCCTAAGGCTTAAGTAAAATCTCATTCATATTCTAATTTATTTTTCACAAAATCAATTAAAATCCTAAGGCATTTAGCCACTTTCCGCTTAACACTTAATAGACATAAGTATTGACCTTTAAAAAAAATGCCTTAAGTATTAATCAAAAACCAAAAATCACTAAAACTAAGACTTAAGAAGTCTTATGACCATTCCCAAAAGGCTCAACCTAAAGCATGACCATATTATGAGGGCACTTAAAACAGATGTTAACTTGGATAAATGTGGAGGACCCATATTTCGAATTAGGGAAACTAGAGATTGACAAAACCTAAAGCAAACCCTAAATCACATTTCATTTCACTTGCAACCTTCGAAGAATTCTACCTGGGAGGAGACGCCGCCACCATGAAAGCTTGGTTTTCAACCTTTGTGATCAAGATTCGAACTCTTTGTTTACTGTTCTTGTCGAATCTCCACAACAACCAAATGGTAAGTTGACTTCATGTTATTTGCGAGCTCCTTTGCTACACTTTTGAAATAGAATTTGGGCCTTAAGGCCGCGGCTGATATGAGCATCTTTTCTAATTTTTTCTTCATTTTTTTTCCTGTACTTGATCTCTATTCTTGTTGGCCACCATGAGTAAACTCAAACTATGATTTGGAGCTCTATGAGAGCTTGGTCACCATGATTTTTACTCCTCCACAGCCACTAACGGTAAGCTCTCACTTCTCTATCATTTCTTTCTTGTCAAACAAAAGCTTGTGAAAGCTTCTATGAAGAAGAATGATTGTTGTTTTTGAAAACAAATACAGACCCATTGTATAGGCCATGCCATTACATGCTCTCAATCTGCACTTTTGTGAACTCAAAATGTTGTCACAACTTCAAAATGGCTTTCTCCTCTTTTGTTTGTATTTCCTACTCAAACAAAGCTTCAAAATAGTTGCTTTCTCTTTGAAATAATACTGACCCATTACACGCCGCGCCATGTTCACTTGAATCTAGAATTCTACAAAGATTCCCATGCATTTTGATTGTTATTCTGCTTCAAGTATTTTAAATCTAATGGAAAACTATAATGGGCTCATCCTCTTTCATGGAATGGTGACCATTCTAAGAGCCAAAAGCTCTCCCCAAGCCGCGGCCATAATATGCAAAAATTGGGTATTCTGAAACTTTCTAGGCTCAACCCAAGACCACATTTTACCTCCTTTGTAACTTCTTTGATTACATTCTGCATTTTTAGCTGAGATCTCCATATATCTTCATGTATCTTTTGATTGCACTTTCAAGTGCCATTGTCATGTTGTTTTTCACCTTCCTTGCACACAGAAATTCCTTTGATTTAAACCTATAGATTATTTGCTTGCTCTAGTCTCTTATGCACTAACGCTCTTCTCAAATGAACAGAAAATCTGTGATAGTGCTCTTATTAGTGAGGCATTATGTATGCCTATTCACTATAAAAAATGTGAAATACTTGTTGATCCTGTTTTTGAATTGATTTCATTTTTACTCATATCTTTCACTTCACTATTATCATATTTGATTGCTATGAGTGAAAAATGGGCTTGATTACTTTGATAATTGAAATGTATCTATTCCATTGAGCATGATGATTATACCTCTCTTCAGCCCTAATTTGATGTGAAGGGATAGCATGTCGAGCTCTACCCTTGTGGGATCCTATTTTACCCCACATGCTTAATGTTTTCATAATATGATCAGCTTCATGATTTTTCCTATACCTACACAAGGAAACAAACAATGTTAGCAAAAAATATATATTATTATGATGTTTCCTTCTTTGCTTCTATCCATCTCCCATTTTTGCAACTGTCTCAATGTATCATTGGAAGCATTTTACATTATTTTTGGTGGTTCATATAGGAATGTTCATAGTCGGAGCTCTAACAACCCCTCTCTTCTCTTACAGGTCGATCGGAGCTCAAGGACAAAGGATGGTGCACCACTTCTGTATCGGCCGAAAGCACAGGAAATGATGATTATGTTTATGCTTATGTGATTTCTTTTCCTGCATCTTCAATAGTGTAGCATGCTCCTCATGATGCATTGTGATAGTTACATCCACAACTTGTGTGGATCTTTAAATTTCTCGTTTCATTTCCATTTTGAAAGAAATGCATTGAAATACAAAGTTGTACCATCATTTGTATTCTTGCAATCAAATAAACACATGTAATGTGAATAATTCATGAAATAAATGAAAGCACTTTGTTATTCTTAATCATTTGTATACTCAGTTCTGTACTCCATTTGATTTGTAAAATATTTGAGTAATACTTCTGAAACTCAGTTATCTCGAAACACTTGTACAACTATCACTTGATGAATGATAAATGCAGTGCAAACAACACTTAAGCGCATGTAGAAATAACTTTTTTTTCACTTTAAGATATAACAATATTTAATCAGCTCCACCAATTGAGTTGTAGCAAAAAATTGGTAGCATTTTGGCAATTTCTGCTAAATGCTTGCCAGCTAAGCATTAGATCAGTTTCCTTTAAAACTCCATTGGGCACGGAATCAAATCTTCCCCTTCATGAAACTCAGAACTTTGAATAGCAACACTCCAAACAGCAGTAAAACAAAACAAAACACACAGAAAGCAAACTACTAGGCCCTGATGGCCAACATAACATGCAGAGTAGCGCTTAGGGAAAGAAAAACTACTGAAAAGAAATGTGTGCGAAGCACTTATTTGCTACAACTATTCTATCCTACACTAAAAGAGGCAAAATTTGTTTGAACAAAACCATTAACTGGTTCAAAAAACTAGTTTCCCCTCCTTATCAACCAACAATGCTCTGCTTGTTTGCAAGTCCACTAAAAGATGTGGAGAAAAATCAAATATTCAGCAATTTGTTGCAACACCCTTCCAAAGAGAAAAGGTAAGCACTTACCCACTTTTCTTGACTTGTGAACCAGTGGTGATCAAGTAGAAAAATGAACTGATTGTGCATAATTTGACACCTCATTTGATGCTCGAAATCAGTATCGTCATGGGGTTGCTCATTCTGCTCATTTCCAATCGAGCTAGGTGCCTAATAGGACAACCCCTCGAGATCTTTGGAAGTAAGAAAGTAACTTGAATGATCAGTGATGACAACACCATCCTCTCCTTACATAATGGCTTTCCATACTAACTCCTCCTCCATAGTTAATGGGCCACCTTCCTCCATAAGAGTGGCTAATAACTCATCGAAACTATCCATTCTTGGAGAGATCTTAGAAACAACGAATATTGGTTCAAATCCCTCATCATTATTCAACAGAAAGCCTTCCAAAATAGGACTCTTTTCTTCAACGAAGGAAGGCAACGGTTCAAACAACAAGATAGCTTTCTCCAACTGAACCTCATTTGGCATATCAACTTCAAGCTCCTCTGTGTAACAAAAAGGCAGCTCATCCAACCAGTCAAGATCATTCTGCTGGTTAGGCTCCCACGTAACCAATGATTCATTTGAGAATTCAGCCACCTCCCCCTCCTGCTTTTGCTGATTGAGGTAACCTTCCTCCAAGGATGTTGGCCTATCCTCTAAGTGTGAGAAAAAAAGCTCAATGTCAACTTGGAAAAGATCATCTTGACCACTTTCTTGAAATCTTGAAAAGATTTCAAAACCCTTACTTCGGACAATAGTGTCTGATTTTTGCTCAGTTTTATTTACCTCTATTCAAGCTATCGTACCATACTTATCAGGGTTTTGGTATTTGATAGCCATGCTATCCCCACTTATCCGTGAACATATCAGAATATTATTTGTTGCCTCACTACAGCTCTCTTGAAGTATCAAATCATCAGAGTTTTGAACTTCTTCTTGTTGTTCTGGAGCTAGTATGGATGGAATATGAGATGTGCTTTCTTCACTATCAACAAAAGATGGCAATTCATTGAACAGATCAGGTAGAACTTGAGAACTCTCACTTATTCCTTGATCTAGAATCTATTGCTCCTCAAACACAGCCTCCTCTATCTCTTGCAGCAATTGTTCCTCTAAATATTTTGTATCGTCTTCCACCAAACAATGCAGCTCATTAGTGAAAACATGGAAAGATTCATTAGGGGAAGGCTTCTCTTGACCAATCTTCTGTTGCTGCAAACGGTAAATTGCCAAAGCTGAACGCAATGGATTTACCTTCCTAAGCTCCTTGATGAAGAGCAGGGTATCCTGATCAAAGGGTTCACCCATGGATTCTTCAAGTGAAGAAACTTGGGAAAATTCTTGAGTTTCCTAAGATGAAAACTGTTGCTCAAGGGGTTGATCTGGAGCTGCACTAGGCTGACTATAACCATTTCCCTCAACTTGCAAGGGATGATGTTTTTGGAAACTTGGGATTGCAGGTTTAAGAGGCTGGCTCGGGGAGTTTAAAACTCTATCTTGCCTAAAACTTGGGATTTCAACTTTAGGTATGCTAGGAGGCTCACCTTGTGTAAAGCTTGGAAATTTATACTCACGAACTTCCTCTCGAGTAGGCTGACATAGAACTGTAGGGGTTGCTTGAACCTCGTGCCTTTGTGCTTCCAACTCTCGCTCATAGAGATAGGCCTGATAGGCCATCTCTTCCTGTTACTGGTTATATTCATGTTGTCTCCTGATCTCCTTTAGTTGCTTCGTGAACTCAAACAATGTACTCTTTATGATTGCCACCTCCTTCTACTGGTCTATTTCACTCATTTTCCTTTCATAGTTCAACAATATTTCTCCAAAACTCAAGTCTTCAATATGTTGGGACTGATTTGGGAAATATGACGGTTGAGATGGAGGTTGAGCAGGGGTGGGTGGGTGGCAATTATAAATCGGATGTTGGTTTTGAAAATCCATGGAATTGAAACTAGCAGCATGATTATACTCATATGGTTGATATGAATATGGATACAAGGGGTTTTCATGATATGGCGGATGGTATGACATATTATCATGAACCTCGACATGCTTGTTCATCTAAAGGCTAAAACAAGCAAAAAATCAGAATCTTTAAAAGAATACCAACACTTGATCATTTTGAAACCAGAAAAAGCTTCTTGGAGTTGCCATGGTGTTTGATGATTTTTCCTCCAAAGGCTGATAATTTTGAAGAGAACACCCGACCCTTTTGTATGTGTACTTTTGTGTGTTGTTCACACTGGATTTGCTTGAAAATCAAAGAATGGAGTCGCAAGGTATATTGAAAAAGGGCTTCCAAAACGTTGAATAACTTGCTGCATACAACAAACAGCAACTTTAAAAGATTAAAACTTCTCTGAAATGATTTTCAAAGTCCCACCGGGCATGCCAAAAATTGTTATCAATTAGATTTGCACCCTACTGAAACTAAAAGTTCAGCAATCTATTGACACATGGAAACGTTCTCGAGTTGTGGGTAACTCATTGCAAGAACGAATCTCCATAGTGAGTTGGTTCTCCAAAAGATGATGGTCCTATTCTAAGTAATTTCTAGGAAAAAGGATAGAAGGATAGCTTTAAAATGAAATTTAACACTAACTAATGGTTAACTATTATTTTTGAAAATTCAGATTTTACCACTCACAACAATTCCTCTATTACAATAGCTCTCACAATCTCATTGGTACATGAGTAATTTGCATGAAGATTCGAAGGTATTGAATACATCATGCAACCTAAAAACATGAAATTCTATGCAAAGACTCATAAAAGCAAGACATATAAGGCTTCAAACTTGAAAACACAAAGACATCAAATTGTTGTTACAAGGTTGAGACAAGAAACGAGAAGGAGAACTCTGCTGCTTTATTGAAACTAAAAGAGTGTATCGTCTGAACTGAGTACAAAGGAAGTTTACAAGCTCCAAAATGTGTGAGAGCCAGAACTCAAATCTGAACTGGAAAAACACCAATTTTTTCACAAGATATACCTCCAAAACCCTAATTCGAGCTCAAGAAGAAAGCTCAAGGAAAAGATATCAAAACTGACTCAAAAGTTTGTACAAAAGCGGAAAAACACACTTTTTGCATATCCATATTGAAAAGCTCCTCAAAAAAGATCAAATCTACTTTTAAAGCGAAAAAAACCACCTTATCTCTCCAACAGGAATCTCATATCCGACCCAAGGAAGAAAAAAAAATCAATCTGCTAAAAATAGCAAAGAATAAAACAATTTGTTTTATTCTTGCTTTACATGGCTTGTAGATTAATATTCTCACAACTTGATTACTTTTGCAATTAAAGATTTTAGAAAAAAAACTTTTACAAAAACAACCTTATTTCTCCAATTACAATGTTTGATTTTTTCTTTAAAACATGATAAAAAATAAAACATATTATCCTCTCAATACTTTAATTGATTTCTTTAAAATCAATTGAAAAATAACAACCCTAAGTCATTAAAGCTTTTCCTAAGGCTTAAGTAAAATCTCATTCATATTCTAATTTATTTTTCTCAAAATCAATTAAAATCCTAAGGCATTTAGCCACTCTCCGCTTAACACTTAATAGACATAAGTATTGACCTTTAAAACAAATGCCTTAAGTATTAATCAAAAACCAAAAATCACTAAAACTAAGACTTAAGAAGTCTTATGACCATTCCCAAAAGGCTCAACATAAAGCATGACCATATTATGAGGGCACTTAAAACATATGTTAACTTGGATAAATGTGGAGGACCCGTATTTTTAATTAGGGCAACTAGAAGATTGACAAAACCTAAAGCAAACCCTAAATCACATTTCATTTCACTTGCAACCTTCGAAGAACTCTGCCTGGGAGGAGATTCTGCCACCATGAAAGCTTGGTTTTCAACCTTTGTCATCAAGATTTGAGCTCTTTGTTTACTGTTCTTGTCGAATCTCCATAGCAACTAGGTGGTAAGTTGACTTCATGCTATTTGCGAGCTCCTTTGCTTCACTTTTGAAATAGAATTTGGGCCTAAAGGCCGCGGCTGATATGAGTATCTTTTCTGATTTTTTCTTCATTTTTTTTCCTGTACTTGATCTCCATTCTTGTTGGCCGCCATGAGTAAACTCAAACTATGATCTGGAGCTCTATGAGAGCTTGGCCGCCATGAGGTTTCCTCCTCCACAGCCACGAATAGTAAGCTCCCACTTCTCCATTGTTTCTTTCTTGTCAAATAAAAGCTTGTAAAAGCTTCTATGAAGAAGAATGATTGTTGTTTTTGAAAAAAAATACAGACCCATTGTATAGGATGTACCATTACATGCTCTCAATCTGCACTTTTGTGAACTCAAAATGTTGTCACAACTTCAAAATGGCTTTCTCCTCTTTTGTTTGCATTTCCTACTCAAACAAAGCTTCAAAATAGTTGCTTTCTCTTTGAAATAATACTGACCCATTACAGGTCGCGCCATTTTCACTTGAATATAGAATTCTACAAAGATTCCCACGCATTTTGATTGTTATTCTACTTCAGGTATTTTAAATCTGATGGAAAACTATAATGGGCTCATCCTCTTTCGTGGAATGGTGACCATTCTAAGAGCCAAAAGCTCTCCCCAAGCCGCGGCCATAATATGCACAAATTGGGTATTCTGAAACTTTCTAGGCTCGATCCAAGACCACATTTTACCTCCTTTGTAACTTCTTTGATTACTTTTTGCATTTTTAGCTGAGATCTCCATATATCTTCATGTATCTTTTGATTGCACTTTCAAGTGCCATTGTCATGTTGTTTTGCACCTTCCTTGCACAAAGAAATTCCTTTGATTTAAACCTATAGATTATTTGCTTGCTCTTGTCTCTTATGCACTCACGCTCTTCTCAAATGAAAAGAAAATTTGTGATAGTGCTCTTATTAGTGAGGCATTATGTATGTCTGTTCACTATAAAAAACGTGAAATACTTGTTGATATTGTTTCGGAATTGATTTCATTTTTACTCATATCTTTCACTTCACTATTATCAGATTTGATTGCTATGAGTGAAAAATGGGCTTGATTACTTTGATAATTGAAATGTATCTATTCCATTGAGCATGATGATTATACCTCTCTTCAGCCCTCATTTGATGCGAAGGGACAGCATATCGAGCTCTACCCTTGTGGGAGCCCGTTTTACCCCACATGCTTAATGTTTTCATAATATGATCAGCTTCATGATTTTTCCTATACCTGTACAAGGAAACAAACAATGTTAGCAAAATATATATATTATTATGATGTTTCCTTTTTTGCTTCTATCCATCTCCCATTTTTGAAACTGTCTCAATGTGTCATTGGAAACATTTTACATTATTATTGGTGGTTCATATAGGAATGTTCATAGTTGGAGCTCTAACAACCCCTCTCTTCTCTTATAGGTCAATTGGAGCTCGAGAACAAAGGATGGTGCACCACTTCTGCATTGGCTGAAAGCACAGGAAATGATGATTATGTTCATGCTTATGTGATTTCTTTTCCTGCATCTTCAATAGTGTAGCATGCTCCTCAAGATGCATTGTGATAGTTACATCCACGGCTTGTGTGGATCTTTAAATTTCTCGTTTCATTTCCATTTTGAAAGAAATGCATTGAAATACAAAGTTGTACCATCATTTGTATTCTTGCAATCAAATAAACACATGTAATGTGAATACTTCATGAAATAAATTAAAGCACTTTGTTATGCTTAATCATTTGTATACTCAGTTCTGTACTCCATTTGATTTGTAAAATCTTTGAGCAATACTTCTAAAACTCAGTTATCTCGAAACACTTGTACAACTGTCACTTGATGAATGATAAATGCAGTGCAAACAACACTTAAGCACATGCAAAAATAACCATTCTTTCACTTTAAGATATAACAATATTTAATCAGCTCCACCAATTGAGTTGTAGCGAAAAATTGGTAACAGGAACAACTTGAAGATTTTTGGAAGCAACACTTAAACAACTTATCAAAAATTAAATTTGTATTTAATGTTTCTAGCCATAAAAGTGCATTACACTTAGGAGGAGCTTCCTTACATCATACAAGTCTACTTGGCTAAAAACAAATTATTATTTTAGAGTATGTTGATAATTTTATATAATTGTAGGGAAAAAAGAACAATTAGGATACAAGCATTAAATGTCAAAAGATAAGATAAGATCTAGTGACAACTAACACTATCTAGAAAGATTCCCACTTAGGACCTAAGTGGACTGAACATGTAAATAGGACCTAGATAGGTAAAACACCTATTTACACCAACAAATCTTATTTCATAATAGAAAATTGGAGCTCACCAATGGATTTATAATGTCCTTCCAAGAGGACAAACATATAGAGGGCTCTATGAAGAACCATAACTATCCAAGGTATTAAACTTCTTGATGTAGTTTTTTATAATGGTCCATTTGCTTCGTTCATGGAAATTATTTTGGTTCAAGAGAATGGTACTTACAATAGGGTTTTGAAGCAATGTGTCATGATGTCCCCTAGCACCAGTCTATGAAGTGGGCCAAGAATTTTAGTGGTGGTCCTACTCAATATGGTTGGTCCTTGGTTGAGGGTTGTAGAATTGTTGTAGCTTTTCCTTTTTTTAGTGTTTCTTCAATGTTGGATTTAAGAAGTATTCTTATCATGATTTTTTTTTACTAATGGAGAATGATTTTACTATCTTGGTATGTTATGGCTTTATATAGTTTTGTATATGGTTGCTTGTATAGGTTCTTGGTGCAGGGGCACCCACAGGTCAATTTATGCCTTCAAGGGTCAAAACTTGGAATTTTGTGTTGGTTTTTGTTGCATTCATGTAATAAGGTCTTTTTAGAACATTTTATGTCAATTAGAGTCTAGGTTGAGTTTGTAAGCGCAAGGTAGGGTCTAAATGCAAAAATTGTCAAAGTCGCATAATGTTGTTAAGCAACTTTTTGCACTTTTTGGGATATAATGATGTTGTGTGTGTTCATGATTTGAAATGTGGTTACTAACCATTGGGGCATAGTTGTAAATGCTTTAAAAATAATTTTCTCATCGAAGAGAAGGTTGGTTGATGAAATTTTGAAGTTGAAGCAATAATAACAATTTTGTTTCTACATTTTTTGAACGTTCTTTGTTGTTATTTGGTGTAGTACTGATCTATACAACCCCGTACTAGTTTGAAACCAATTAGAGATGAAAATTTAGTGAATATACTTCCTTTTACTTTTGATTGCATGTAATTTCATTAAGTATTAAGGGAGTTGTGCTCATTTCTTTCCTGACTGGTCGAAACCCTAGATAGGGTGATCAGTGAATAAGAAAAATGCTTAAATCTCCATTCCACTAGTACAAACTCTTCAAAATTGGTGGAATGGATTGTGTTGGCATGTATTCTAATGTTTCAACATTTTAGAAGTAGGAGAGGAAATTTGGAATGTGTGGAGATGCTTGAAGGTCTGATATCTCTATGTATTAGACCTAGAATACCCTAGGTACTTGAAGAATTTGTTGTAAGGTTGTTGTAGGATGATTTATGTGATAGGAGTAGTTGTTTGAGACCACATGTGATGTGCTTGAATGGTTGGAATGGGAGTGGAGACCCCTTGAAGCCAAAAACTAAGTTGTGTCATGCCTAGTTGCCTAATTAGGCCTATTTAGAAAGAGGATAGTCAAATTTTGAGTCTTTCCATACAAAGAAACCCTTCCTCATTTCCAGATACATGTTATAAGAGCCAAAAGGGTATCCTAAATGGGTCTCCTTTTTTTGTAGATTAGATACGGTCCAAAATATATGTCCAAAAATACCTTTTTGAAAGGCCACAAGGAAGAATGGTGGTTTGTGAAGGAAAGCCCTATGATTAATGACTAAGGGTTCTTGTGAGTGGTTGTCTAAGTTTTTTGTAACATTGTACACCCCTACTCTACATAAAATTGGTATTAGAGCATAGGTTGGTATGAAGAGGGAAAATTTGAAGTGAGGAGAAGCAAGAATGCCTCCAAAAGGGAATCTAGTCGCTAGAGAGGTGAATGAATTGAAGGAGAAACATGCAAGAGAGATAAGACAAGTGAAGGAGTTGATAGAATCCCTTCTACCTAGGCCTGCTACAGTTGAAACAAGTCAGAAAAGAGGAATGGTCATAGGAGATTTGAGTTACCAAGAAGGAGAAGAAGGGGAGGAGGAAATCTCCCAAGAAGGGTCCGAGGAAGAGATGGATCCTGATGACTTGAGAATGAAAAAACTATTGAAGGAAGTCAAGGGATAAGGTCCCAAGATAAAGATGGATTTACCAGTGTATGGAGAAAAATTGGATAGTGAAGAACTCCTAGACTGGATAGGAGCACTAGACAACTACTTTGAATATGAAGATGTACCAAAAGAACAAAGGATGAAGTTGGCCAAGACAAAATTGAAGGTCCATGCCTTACTTTGGTGGGACCATATACAAGATGAGAGGAGAAAGAAGGGGAAATCTAAAATCACCTCTTGGGATAGGATGGTTGCTAAACTCAAAGGAAAATTCCTACTTGGTGACTATGCCATTCAGTTATTCAAAAGGCTTCAAAACCTTAAGCAAAAATATTTAGATGTGAAGGCCTATACAAAGGAGTTCTACAAATTGAGTATAAGGGTAGGCCATGTAGAAGATAATGTGGAAAAAGTGGCAAGATATATCAATGGGTTGAGATACAACCTTTAGGATGAACTAAGCCTCACAAACCCAAGAATGATGAAAGAGTTTTATCAATTGGCTATAAAGGCTGAAGATAAGCTGAGGAAAAGGCAAGAAAAGAAAAGCAGAGGTAGAGGAAGGAATTCTAGAGGAAGATGGATGTTTGCTTGTATGGGGCAGTCCCAAAGATCACAAGGTGAAACAAGTAGTAATCAAGAACAAAATTCAGACTCAAGGATAAGCTCTAGAGGAAGAAGAACCAGCAATAGGAGCAGATTTGGAGGCCACAAAGGAAGATCAAGTTCACTAGGAAATGTTATAAGTGCAATAAATTTCTACACCATCAAACATGAAAATCTACTAAAAATCAGTCCACCACTTCATTTGGTGGAGAAAGAAGAAATCAGTTTGTACAAGGAGAGGATAATGAAAATGTGAATTCTCCATCACATAATGTTGATCTAGAAGTTGGTGAGTCTCTCATGGTGAGAAGAAATTTGATCAAAGTACCAATGGAGAAAGAACCACCACAAAGAAAGTCACTTTTCAGAACTAAACGTAAGTGCCTAGGTAAATGTTGTAGAGTTGTGATTGATTTTGGTAGTACTGACAATTTGGTTTCTATTGAAATGGTAGAAAATCTTAAGTTGAAAAGAATCCCTCATGCCACTCCATACATAGTCTCTTGGCTTAACAAAGGACAAGTAGTTGTGAATAAACAAAGTTGGGTAGATTTTCACATAGGGGGATATAAGGATAAGGTCTTGTGTGAATACCAATGGATGTTTTCCATTTTCTTTTGGTTAGGCCTTAGCAATATGATAGAAATTCAATCCATGATGGGAGGCAAAACACATATTCCATAGAAAAGGATGGGGTTTCTTACACCCTCACACCATTGAAAGATGAGAGCCAAGATTCCCAAGTAGGGTCTAGTGTGATGTTGGTCAATGAAAAGGATTTCCTAAAGACCATGCAAGAGGAGAATGTGGGTATTTCCATCATACTAAAGCCTAGATATATCATGGCAGTAGAAAAGAAAGAGGAGTTGCCTTTAAAGATCAAAACATTGTTGAAGAAATATGTTGATATAGTGGTTGATGAGATTCCCAACACCTTGCCACCTATGAGGGACATTAGCCACCGCATTGATTTCATTCCAAGGGCTAGTTTTCCTAACAATGCTACTTATAAGATGACTCCATAGAAAAATGAGGAGATTAAGAGACAAGTGCAAGAATTACTTGATAAGGGGCTGATTAGGGAGAGTTTGAGTCCTTGTGTGGTTCCCACAGTTTTAGCACCAAAGAAGGGAGGTGAGTGGAGGATGTGCATTGATTCCATGGTCATCAACAAGATCACAATAAGGTATAGATTTCCCATTCCAAGAATTGAAGATTTAATGGATTGTTTTGGTGGTGCATGCTACTTTTCCAAGATTAATCTCAAGAGTGGGTACCACCAAATCAGGATTAGACCTGGTGATGAATGGAAAACAACCTTCAAGAAAATTGAAGGGTTGTATGAATGGCTTGTAATGCCCTTTGGTTTATCAAATGCACCTAGTACTTTCATGTGGTTGATGAATGAAGTGCTCAAACCTTTCATTGGTAAGTTTGTTGTGGTATATCTTGATGACATTCTTATTTTTAGTAGGACTAAAGAAGAACATTTGTAGCATTTGGATTTGGTTTTGAGAAGATTACATGAAGAGAAACTAATGATAAACTTGAAGAAGTGTGAGTTCTTGAAAACAGAGTTGGTCTATCTTGGTTTTATGGTCACCAATGGCACCTTGAAGATGGATCCAAGTAAGGTTGAGGCTATCCTAAGTTGGCCTACACCCAAATCAATGGCTAAGGTAAGGATTTTCCACAGTTTGGCTAGTTTTTACAAAAAAATCATAAAAGGTTTTAGTCATGTTTGTGCTCCTATGATGGATACTATTAAGGGTGACAAAAGGAAGAAGTTTGTTTGGTCTAGTGAGGCTGATAGGAGTTTTGAATATTTAAAAAGGAAGGTAGATGAGCAGCCTATTTTGAATTTTCCTAGTTTTGATAAGGTCTTTACCATTGAATGTGATGCAATTGGCCATGCCATAGGTGTTGTCCTAAGTCAAGAAAACAAGCATGTTACCTTTTTTAGTGAAAAATTGAATGAAGCCAAGAAAATGTATTCTTCCTATGACCTTGAAATGTATGCAATGGTGCAAGCATTAAATAAATGGAGACATTATCTACTTCCCAAGGAGTTTATAGTGTATACTAACAATCATGCCCTCCAATTTTTGAATAGTCAAGATAAACTAAGTCATAGACATGTGAAATGGGTTGAATATTTGCAAGGTTTTACTTTCACCATTAATCATAAAAAGGGGCAATCTAACAAGGTGGTAGATGCATTGAGTAGAAGGAATCTCATGCTGTAGGAGATTCAGTTACAAAGCATAGGAGTTGACTCTTTAAAAGGTATGTATCTTGAGGATGCATATTTTAAGGAAATTTATGCAAGTTGTAGGCAGCCTTGTAGCAACAATAATGAGAAATGGCTTGATTTTCTGATCCAATATGATTTGTTGTTCAAAGGGGGACAATTATGTATTCCTAAATGTTCAATGAGGGATAACTTGATCAAAGAAAAGCATAGTGGCAACCTTGTAGGTCATTTTGGTCTTGATAAGACCTTGGAGCAGTTGAAGAGGCACTACTATTGGCCAAAAATGCAAACTGATGTGAGGAACTTTGTTGAAAAGTGCACTATTTGTCAAAGGGATAAAGGATCTAGCACTAATGTAGGGTTATATCAACCTCCTTCCATTCTCAATAGGCCTTGGGAATCAATTAGTATAGATTTTGTGATGGGGTTTACTAGAACACAAAGAGGTTTTGACTCAGTGTAGGCCATTGGGCTGACTGGGCACTGACATCATCAGGTTGACCCAATCTTTGACCTTCCATAACTTCGCCATATGGACTCCATTTTATTTGAAACAAACTCTATCGGAATTGTGATGATGAGCACTTCACAATGGTATTGAATTTGACTTGTTTTGATGAGTTTGATTTTTTGCCTTTTTTTTGGCCTAGTTCTAAGAGTTGACCAGAGGTTTGACCATATATATCTTGAGCTTCGAGACTCCAATTGACTCTATTCGAGTTGCATTGGAGTTAGGGTCCCGAGCACTTTCTGATGATGTTGAAATTGGAGAAAAATGGAGAATTTCAAAATTGACAAAAAATCCTTCAGATCAGTCCTCCCCACTGGAGAGCTTTTGGACCTTTGAAAGTTGGTTACTCATAAAGTAAGTGGGTAAATTTCCCTCACTTTACCAATCTCCATCCACTTTTACTTGCTTGGATGCATCCCTTTTAGCCCCACTCGGAGGTATTCAACTACTCCTCTTCGTGAAGTCCTGGTGTTCTTGTCGAGGATGATGTCTTCAGGAAATTATGACATGTACTCTGGTGAAAGGTCATCAACTGATGGAACTTGCACTTTAGCCTCCTCGTCTAGTATCATTGGAGGTTCGTACAACTTCAAGCTCTCAACGTTGACTACCAAGTAAATCTGCATGTATGGAGGAAGATTAAGGTGGAAGGCATTGGTGCCAATCTTTTCCAGAATCTCAAATGGACCATATCTAATCATCTTGAGCTTCCTTCCTTCGCCTTGCATTCTTTCCTTTCTTATGTGTAACCAAACTTTGTCTCCAACTTGGAAATGATGATCGATGTGATGCTTTTCATGGCGAGCCTTGTACTTTGCTTGACTCTTTTCCAATTGTGATTCTACTGCCTGATGAACTGCTTGGACCTTCCAGATGAACTTTAAAGCCCTTTATGCATCAAGGTGTCCATCTTCAACATCATTTGTTCCAAAAGCGAAGTCCATTGGTGTCTTTGGAAAATAACTAAAGCAAGTCTCAAAAGGATACCTCTTTGTAGAAGAATGGGTTGCATGGTTGTAGGCATGTTGCACATAATGAATACTTTCATCCCACAACTTAGGATGCTTGTTGCAATATCCTCTAAGTAGATGCACGACTGCCCTGTTGACTACCTATGTCTGTCAATCGGTCTGCGGATGGAAGGTTGTACTCTTCTTCAGTTTAGTATCCATAAGTCCCCATAAGACTGACCAAAACTCCCCAAGGAATCGAGAATCTCGATCTGATACAATGGAAGTGGGTAACCCAAAGTGAACCCATACAAACTGAAAATACATATGAGTTGCCAGTTCAGCAGTGACTTGATTTTTACATGGCATAAGAATACACATCTTGTTGAACCGATCAACTACTACATACAAATAGTCATACCCTTTCCTAGACATAGGTAACCCCCCGACAAAATCCATAGATACACTTTCCCATGGTTGGGACGGTACAGGTAAAGGTGTGTACAAACCCAATTTCCTATTACTTGGTTTGCTAGTTGTACACATCTCGCACCCCTTAATATATTTTGTTACAATTTCTTGTATTTGAGGCCAGTAGCAATATTTATGTAGTTGTGCCAAATTTTAACTAACCCCAAAATGTCATGCAATTAGCAATGTGTGTGCCTCTCTGATTACATTTGCTTGTTCATTCTTTGGAATACATAATTTTCCTAAGTGATACAAGAGTTTTTCATGCACATAGTAATCATTTTCTTCTACTTGTTTGCCTTGGATTAGAGCTGCATAGATATCCTTAAATTTTCATCAGTAGCATATTTTTCTTCAAAACTTGCATGCATCATAGAACTATTTTTAAGGATTATCAAAACATTAGAAACTGGAGGTCTAGAAATCATATCTGCTACTTTGTTATGGGCTCCTTTCTTATACTTAATGACTAAGTGAAACTACTGTAAAAATCCCATCCATCGAAAATGCCTACTTTGTTGTAGCTTAGTTTGTGAATGCAGATTTTGTAATGGTTGATGATCGGTATCGATTACTATTTCCTTTCCCATTATATAATTTTTCCATTTCTTAACACTCTATACTAAAGCGTAAAGTTCTTTATCATAAGTTGGATAATTACTTACTATGCCAGAAATTTTTTTAGAGTGGTAACAGATCGACTTACCTCCTTGTATCAATATTGCTCCCATGGTGAATCCACTCGCATTTTTTTTGATCTCAAATGGTTGGTGCAAATTTGGTAGAGCCAGAACTGGTGCGGTGCTTAACTTTTCCTTCAGTGTGTCAAAGGCCTTCTATTGTGGTCCTCCCCACTAAAAATTTATCTTTGTACTTGTTAATGCATGCAATGGTGATGTGATGAAGGAGAAGTTTGCAATAAACTTCCTCTAGTACTGGACAACACCCAAAAAACTCCTAACTTCAATTACAGTACTTGGCTTAGGCCAGTTTACAATTTCCTCGACCTTTGTAGGGTTAACTTTCAATTGACCATTCCCTACGATATAACCTAAGTACACAAGAGATGTCTTTGCAAACTCGCATTTAGACATATTTACATAGAGTTTTTCTTTTCTTAGTACATCAAAAACTTTTTTAACATGACTTACATAGTCTTCGCAAGACTTGCTAAAAACTAGGATATCATCAAGATACACAATAACAAAATCATCAATGTAAGGATGGAATATGTCATTCATGACTCGCATGAATGTGGCAGGTGCATTGGTAAGCCCAAAGGGCATAACCAGCCATTCATAAAGTCCTTGTTTTTCCTTGAAAGTAGTTTTCCAAATATCATCCTCTGTGATTCTAATATGATGATAACCACTTTGCAAATCTAATTTAGAGAAATAAATTGCATGCTTAAGCTGATCAATCAAGTCATCAATTCTAGGAAGCAGATACCTATGTTTGATGGTGATTTTGTTCAGTGCCCTGAAGTCACTGCACATCCTCCATGTTCCATCTTTCTTTGGAACCAAAATGATCAGAGAACCACAAGGTGTTGTGCTTGGACGAATCATTCCTCTGTCAATGACCTCCTGAACTTGCTTTTTGATTTCTTCATTTTGCATGAAAGACAAATGGTACATGCCAATATTAGGTAGTGGTGCATCCTATTGCAATTGAATTTCATGTTGAATATCTCTTTTAGGAGGCAATCCTTTTGGTTCCTGAAACAAGTTGTGCAGTTTTCACACACATGCCCCGCTGAAAGTAGGGACCCTCTTTTGGTTTGGTTTTGGTGTCTTGGCCCTTTCATTTTGAGGTTTTTTCTTACTTTGGCATGTGCTAAAATGTTTATTTTGACTACCTAAATGATCCCCCTAAGTTATTCATTGAAGATCTTTAATTTTGAGCTAAGTTCAGGTTTTCGCTAAAGTTCAGGACTTTCCACCGAGCTGGATTTTCTTGGATCCTGTTCGGACTTCGGCTAAGCACTGTCATTTAGAGATTTTTGGTCTTCGTAGATTTCGCGTGGGCCGGATTTTTCCGGATTCGTCCTATCGTCGGATTCCCGGGTTTTTTCTGACTGTCTTGTCGGCGGCATTAATGTCTTCATACGAACTTTGAGTGAGGTATTTAATTGATTTTTGAGGTCTTTTATGTCATTGTGCTTATTGTTTACTATCAATTGGGCTGAAGAGTGCATTTTGGTGAGTGTTTGTTTGGATTTGTGGCGCTGAGCTAGTGAATATTTTGATTTGAGTGGTGATTTCCTGAGCATTGCTGATTGTTGTCTTCGTTGGGCGCCTTTACCTAGTATTTGCTACTCCATCTAATTTATGTCGCTTCACAATGGTATGTTTTTGGTTTCCTTGCTTCTAATTGATGATTAAGGATAGCACGTTGATGTTATAAGAACTTTTGGGTTTGAATTCCTGTGTATTTGATCATTTCATGGTAGGGTTGTCCAGCATTGCTTTATTTGTCATCTCCCAAGTGAGTTTTGAGCTCCTTTGTCTATTTGCATTTTGATGTATCTTTCTTGAGAGTTGTTAGTAATCCCCTAGTCGAGAATTAACAGTCGAAATGTTTAAATTCTGAGCTTGCCTGTACGCTAATGGCAGATGTATGGGGTTTGAAACTTAGGGCATCGCCATTTATCTTTAGTATGCTCTCGAATTGGCTTAGAGTGCTAAGAGAATCCATAGAAATCCCATATTAAACTTTCCCTAAGCTTAAATCTTTGAAATTCATGATCGATCTCGTGTTCTGAGTGTAATCGTGATTTAACGCCGATGTTCAGGTTTCATCCTCAGTCTGGGATTTTTCGTTCCCTCGGGACAATTCATCTCTGGCGGATTTTCCCGATTTCCTCTACTTTTCCAAAATCCACTATCGCTTTCGGAGTTTCATATATTCTGAGGATTTCCGTTGACCCCGGATTTTCCCAATCTTCGTTTTCCCAATTTCCTTTGAGTTCCCGGAATCTACATGCTTTCGGAGTTTTTTTCTTATCCGCGGATTTCTGTCGACTCTGGATTTTCCCGAGGTCTTTGGTTCCCTATTTTTTCTGGATTTGCAAAGAGTCTCTTCCTTCACGGAAATCTGTCTCCCAAAATTTGGTGAAATGTAAAGAAGTATGGAATAGCATGATGTGTTGGTGATTTTTATTGCATTTTATGATTTATTCATGCTATCTTGTGATCTCCTATGTGGTTTTTTGATTGAAAATGATCAGATTTAATTGTTAGTAGGTTTTTTCATGATTATTCCGCTGGAATCCATCTAGCCCGAAATTCCCCGAAATTCCTCTCCGGCTCAAATTCCGCAGATGGTTTTGAAACCAAAATTTGTTGTGATCATTTTATATGAGATTTAATAACACCTTGGTTATATGAGGATCATTCTAACGGTGTTTTGATGGATTAACATTCCCTTCCTGTGGTTTTTACTATGATTTCCATGTTGAGTGTAGGCTAAACCTAGCAAGACGATGGAGGGATCCTCAGTATCTGAAGCAGAAAGGATCAAAATGGACATCAAAAGCAGGATCCCTGAGAGTAAAATCACTTATGTCTGGTCAGAAGTAACAGATACAAATGTTGGCCTCTAGGACTATGAGGAGTTTAAAGAAAGAATGGCAGCAGATGACCTTCCTCTGGTGGCTAAGAGGATGATGGAATTAGGCTTGTCACATGTGGTTGGTTTTCCTTCCACGGTGCAGTGCTACGAGCTCATCCTCGAATGTGTCAGGCACTATGATCAAGACAGAGAATAATTGGTCCTCAAGGGAGGATTGTGGTGAATCTCAACCCTGTTTCCATTGCCCAAAATTTTGATATGCCAGACAGATCTCATGTGGTGGCATTCAACATGAAAGCAGCTCAGGAGTTCTAAGATGAAAAAACTATGAAGTCACAATAGCTTATCAATTCCTGGCTAGAGAAGCCCGAGTCTCACTATTCCAAACTGCCCAAGTAGCTATTCAGAGCAAAGTTCAAGAAGGAATACTATGATGCCCTCACATTACTCAACAGGGTGGTTGGATTGAAGAATGTTGGAATGTTTGAGAATTGGATGTTCCATGTGATTGTGAGGATGGAGCTAGAGAAGACTAACTACCATTGGGTAGGAGTCATTAGCAGAGTAATCCACGAGCATTTTTCCAATGTGTTGCAAACAAAGACCTTCACAATGACCTCATATTTGGTCTATGCACTTGCAAGATTCCATCCCTACAAAGGATTGAGTACAAGGGTCACCTTTGGACTGGATATTATCTATGAGTTATACCCTCAGTTGCACTTGGGAGGTTCGAGCTACAGGAGGGTGAATGATGCATTCACCATGCACATCACTAGATTACTTCAAGTTGTAGAACATGTCAGGATTTCAGATCAAGCAAAAGAACTCATCAAGAAATATGGGGCATGGTTTATTCAGTTCCCAACTTTCTCCTACATTTGGATTGATGGTTGCCAGAGGGCTCCTTATAGACTTCCAAGATACCCTACTGATCACATTCTACTGTTGGAGGTCACTAGACAAATATGTGACTTTGATGCCATTGTTAAAAGGGACAAGCATAAGATTGGATTTGGTGGAGACTTTCCCTTGAGGATTGGTACTGGAGAGGCTTGTCCTTCCATTGGTTCTGCCTAGGCTTCAGAAGAAGAAATGAGTACTCTTGGCTTATCTTTCCATTCCAAGAGATCTAGGTTTGATATCATAGGAGAAGCTCAAAAGAAGGCCAATAGAGAGTATAGCCATAAGGTTGATTTGGAGGACTACTGGGCCAATTACAGTGATGAATTTGAGGTCATGAGGAAGAAGTTCTCTCGGCTCCCAGTTGAATCGGTCCATTTATACAATGTGAGGGTAGTCCCATACCAACTTGACGATGATGGAAACCTGATCTAGGATCATGCATATGAGGCTGTGAAGGATAGACCAATTGGTGATGTGGATTGGTTAGAAGAGGAAAAAATAGAATCAAAATAGTTAATGGATCTAGTTATCAAATTTACCAAGATGTGGCTAAAGCATAATCTATGGGGGTTGGAAAATGAAGGTGTGAAATGTACCTATGAGCTGATGGGAGATATGGACCCTCACTCCACTTCTGAAGAGTCAACTGAGCAGGATCCTAAGGGCAAGGGTAAGTTGGATTCTCCTTTCAAAATCAAGGTAAAAGGTGTTCAAGAAACGGAAGCCCAGGAAGTAGAAAAGTAGAGAAATCCAAAGGCTAAGAAGAGGACAAGGACTAAGAAGTCTAAGCAAAAAGAAATGGAGAAACAAGGTCCTGAGGTTGATGATCCTGTACCCAAAAGGAGAAGAGTCATAAAAATTTTAGACAAGGAAAGCTCCAAGGTAGGAGAAGAAGAAGTTACTCCACCAGTGGTGAATGTTGAAAGCTCTTAGGAGAAGGCCATGGTGTATACAAGGAGGTCTAGGACTCCTTCTCCCAAGGATAGTGTGCCTAGAACGGATCTTCCTCTAGTTTTTTCTCATGAGGAGCAGCATGATGATGTGCCTTCCGCTCATGAAGCTCAAAGCACACCAGGTGAGTCGAAAAATATTGAGGAACATCCAAATACTGAAGGAGAGGAATTTCATGAGGGAGATCTTTACAGTGCAGAGGCAGAAATTGATAAGGTAATGCAGTCTCCTTTGGTAGCTTATGCAGAGTCACCTGTTGGAACCGAAGAGGTTAAATCACCTTTGGTAGAAGAAGAAACAGTGAAGGTTCCATCACCTGTACAAGAAGAAGAACATGTTGAAGAAAAAGAAAGCAAGACAGATGAAACTCCTAAGAAACAAAATTTGAGTGAAGAAGCGCCTAAGGAATAACAGGAGGAAAAACAAAGTGAAGTACAATTGGAATCCACTGTCCCTGGTTGGTTGGACAAGGAGATAAAGAGAAAACAAGTTGTTGTGGAAGATACTGCACCCAATTGGGATGAGCTGCTAGCCAAAATTGGAAAAGATAAAGGTAAAAAGAAGGCTAGGGTGATTTCAAGGATTGAAAGAGATGAGGCCAGCAACAGAGTTGTTCACATTGCAACCCCTGCCCCGGATAAAAATAGAGATGATGTGGCTGGAAAGGATTATAATGTTTAGACCTTCAATTTAGGGCCTACATCCATTGAGCAGGATATTGAAGATTATTAGGGTTCAAGTGCAGTCATCTTGGGTAGATTGAGGAAGGAAATAAAGACTAAGTAGGAGCTTAAAAAGGAAAATGAGAATCGCAGGAAGTGCTTGGAGGATCTGATGAGGCCCTTGCAATCCATTAACCCCTCGGTTTCTGCTGCAAAGCCTTTACCTCAGGAGACCATCACCGAGCTTGAAAAGATGCAAGCTTCCACTCTTGCCACTGCAAATTGGTTGCAAGGGGTGCAAACCAAGGGTAATGAAGTTATTAAGGATATTTTTTCAACTGGGAAGGATGTTGTAAGGACTGTTGATTGGTTGAAGGAGGTGTTGGCATAGGATAAGGAAGATATAGATCTCCTGCTGTAGAAAACCAAGACTATCATGGAGTACACCAGGGATAAGCTAGTAACTGATAAAATTCTTCCTTCCTCCAGAGCTACTAAACCTTGGGAGTGGTTTGAAGCATTGCAAATTAGGCAGAAGGTTCTGAAAAAGATTTACAAATAGAGGAGGAATATTGATGATACCCTAGCTAGTGTGTACAATGGCTCCATCGCCTTTTTTGAGATTATGATAGGGAGAAGGAAGATTGATCCTAAGTATTTGAGTTTGGAACAGTTGAGGAAGTGGTGGCATGATGTTTATGCCCCAATTAATGATGATTCTATTTTTTAGCACCAGTTGGATGATGCAGCCACATACATTGTTGTCATTGATAAATACTTAACATATAAGGTGGATTGGGATAAGTCAGTAAAACAGTCAAGGGAAGAAATTGCATCAATTGACAGACGACTTAGGGTTTTGCCTTTACCACCTGTGGCCGACTTGGATAGGGTGCTTTTGAAGGTTCATGAAATGCTGGATCAAAATAAGGACAGAGGGGAAGGCAGTTAATGATTGGCTACATCGATATTTGTGCTTCCCTATTATTTTTCCATGCATTGGTCCGAGTTGCATTGGAGATCCCAAGCTGACCTGGATGAAGTTCATGCATTTAATGCATATTTTATTTTATTTTGAATTTCTCTTGGCCGACTTGTTGTGCCTAATTATTATTGTAAAATCCTATCTTGGCCGACATGTTTTGGGGGTTCTATAAATTTGGCATTTTGCCTCTGTTGTAAGGGTTAAGAAGTTTTAGACATAGACAAATAGAGAGCTAGTTAGAGCGAATTAAGTAGAGCAAGAGTTAGCAAGTAGTTGTTCTCAAGCAAATATTGTAATAGAAAGCTGGAATTGTTGCTACAGTGGATAATTTGATGCAAGTAATGACATTGTGATTTGGTGCCATACTTGTGTTCTTCTTATCTTGCATGGTTCTTGTTATTCTATCTTTAGAATTGCTTTGAGGAGGTTAATATTTAGATTAGATTTGATTCAATAATATTTATGGTTTGATATTTGAAGTGTTGCAACAATCCCTAATCCATACTTTTCACAACCAACTGATTGTTAGTTGCTTTGCAAAGTTAGCCTGGACCTTTATATTCATTGTGCTTAGTTCAATTGTGAGGGTTTATTCATTTCAATTGCGATAGGGTTGTTTGAATGAATGTTCATGATTTGAAAATCTTAACACCTTAGAAGATTGCATTGTTTCTATAAGATTGCAGATCCATTTGGGTCAAGTAGAAATTAGTTTTGAGGGATTGGTCCATTTCGAGTATTGGTCATTTGCATTGTTAATCTTAGGTTTAATAGTAAGTTTAGAAATCTCTTTGAAACCCTTATCTTTTGTTATTTCTTTGATTATTGGGTTAAATCTAGGATTGAAGTGTCATCATATTGTAAGATCTGATAAATTGAGATTCAGTATTTTGCTTGTAGTAAGGTCCCATTGTGATTACCAGCATTTTCACATTTTATCACTGAGTTGTTTATGCATTGTCAAGACCTGACATTAGAGACCTTGGGGTTATCTCTTGAGGCTTGCTGATAGAGATTTACCTTTCAAGAGAGATAGGATTTCATATTTTGTTTGAGTTGTGTTGTGAAGAAAACATCATCAACACAAGTCATCATAAGCGGAAACAACTTTGACCAATTCAGCCTTATGTTTAGGATTACTTCCTTTAAACGGCTCAGATGTTTCATCTTCTTTGGCCTTAACAAGCATTAACACAAAGTTTTTACTGGAGTTCACTAATATTTTCATCTAACCAGCATTAACTAATGCAAGACTAGTTTTTACTTTGTGTGCACGTACAATATATTCAATCCCATCCTTAAATAGGTGATACTCATTTTCCTCCCTAAAGAAGATAGCTTTACGGTCGTACAAATATGGACTTCCTAACACAATTCCACAAATATCTAAAGGTACAACATCCACTACAACCTCATCTTTAAAGTTTGCAGTGATTGAAAAAGTAAGCTTTCATTGTTTCATGACTTGTAACTGTGCATCATTACAAACCATCCCAAAGGGTATGGCTTCAGATGAGGAGTTGTAGTCAAATTTAGCTTTTTAATAACTTCTTCAGATATGAGATTAACTTGTGAACCCGTTTCAATTAAAGTATCAACCTTAGTGTGTTTAGTTATCATACGGATATGAAAAATTTCATTCCTCTGCTTATCTACTTTAGATTGCTTACTTGTACTTGCAAAAATACTTGATTCAAATGCAAGAGATATACCTTTGTTTTCACCTTGAATTCTAGCGGCAGTTATCTTCATCTCATCCCCAGGGTCAAATCCAAGATCCTGTTGTGTTACAGCAGCTATCTTCTGCTTCCCTTTGTTTCCACCATACCTCTTTGGCCTAAGTTCTGGATGTAGTTTCCAGTACTTAGAATCTTCGTGTCCTTTCTTACAATGAGAACAAGTGGGTTTTTCGCCCCCTTTCTTTACCGTGGTTGTCTTTTTTCCTTTTCCTTTATCTTTACCCTTAGGTTTCCCCTCAGACTTAGATGGTTTCTTTGAGAAATTATCACTAAAAGTGTTCTTACCCTTTGACTCTAAATGAGTGGCTTGGACTGACACTTCATCCAAATTATTAGGACTCAACATTAGAATAGTATGTCTTAGGTAAGAATGCAAACAACCTATGTATTTGAGTAATCTATCCTAAGTATACAAGGGAACATTTAAAGAAATAGACCATTTTCTAAACTCATGAGTGTAATCTTGGATAGACTGACCCTTACCTTGCCTAAAGGTTTTCCAATTCATGGTTAATTGTTGCATATAACCTAAAGGATAAAACTATTTTTTAAGCACAGCAATAAATTCCATCCAAGTCATATTGACCTTACCATGGCGAGCAATTTCCTCTCAAGTCCCACTCTCCCACCAAGTGAGAGTTGTACCTCCCAACCGGAGAGTGGCTAACTAGATCATAGAAGCATCTTTTATTAGGCCTTGAATCCTACAATAGACTTCTACCTACTAGATCCAATCATCTAACTTTTTGGAATTTAACTCACCACAATACTTAGGCAACTCAAATTTTACATCAAGTTTAATAATAGGCTTAGACTTGCTTTTGAAAGGATTAACAGTAGTAGAAGAGGAAGAAGAAGAAGGGGAAGATGGAGGAGATGGAGCTTCTGGATATTTTCCTCCTTTGTCCTTTCGATCTTCCTTCTTTTCTTGCTTCGGTGAATCTCCCTTTTCGTGCTTTTTCTTTTCCACATACAACTCTTCCACCATAGCCTTCATTTCTAGGAAGACTCGCTGGAAATACTTATCATCAAGCTCTTGCTCGGTGCTTTTCCCAGCTTCAGTTCCATCCATTGTTGGCGAAGTCCTTCATTTTTCGACCTCAGGATTGTATTCTTCAAGTTTTCCTTTTCCTTGTTGAAGCTTTGAGCATGTAAGAATTCAAATCTACAATACTAGTCAAAACACAGCTCTTATACCAATTTTGATTTGTTTTAAGGATCTATGACAGTTGCTTCGAATGCTTGCGTTAACAATTACAAACCAAAGGTGCTTAATTAAAACTTAACACAAAACAAAATTAAATTTACAAAATTACAAAGAGATCAAAGAAAGAACAGAATGAGAGAGAAAGAGAGTTCAAACGAAATTGATAACAGAGTTCGTCATTCGAAATGACTACGTCTCTGAGCCCCTCTCCAATGAGTGGACCGATCCAATTATTCCTCCATAAATTCGGTTACATTCATTGGCAAAACATCCCCTTGGTTTACAAATAAATTTAGAAATGCACTTCCAAAGTGTGTGGAAACAAGCTTCTCCAAAAGCACGGAAATACAATAATTCCTCCAAGGAAAACAATCTCACATTTGCAAAATTCTTCCAAAATAACTTGCCTTCACACCCCCATTCTACCCATTTTTATATTACATTTTTTCCAAAATTGGTGTAAAACCAATTAACTACCAAATCTCTCTTACATAGAGAAAATTCCAATAATATCCCCTTCTTATGATTCCCGAAAGGATAATATCCCCTCAAGATAATTTCTTTTTCCATTTGAATGGTTATGAAGGGATTTATTCCCTATTAATTTGGGGATGTAGTTTGAGTAGGCTCCTTAATTTAGGAATAATATTCCTAATATTCTCGTAGAAAAGGGGTTTAGTATTTATATGGTTTCAAATCATAAAAATAGCCTAATTTTTAGGCTTGAAATAGCAAAAATAAGTCTAAGTTTAAAGAGGTTTTATAGGCATTTTATAGGGGGGATGGTGGTTCCACCACACTTCCCTCCCATTATCCTTTCCCCTAAAAGAGGGGGATTTGTTCTCCTTCAAAAGTGCATTGCCCTCCATACCATGGGTGGTGCCCCACTTAATGTGGCCCACCCCCCATGGATGGGTGGGGCCCATCTTGAATATCTTTTAAAATATATACTTTATATATTTTTTGTTTTATAATTTTTTTTAATTTGATTTTTATTTATTTTTTCCAAAATAATTTTTGCCACATTGAGGGATAAGGTATTTCCATATGTCAAGGGCTGATTGGCCATTGGGCTGATTGGGAACTGACGTCATCAAGTTGATCCAATCTTTGACCTTCCATAACTTCGCCATACGGACTCCGTTTTCCATGAAATGAACTCTACCAGAATTGTGATGATGAGCACTTCACAATGGTGTTGACTTTGACTAGTTTTGATGACTTTGAATTTTTTTCCCTTTTTTCTAGCCTAATTCTGAGAGTTGACCAGAGGTTTGGCCATATATATCTTGAGCTCTGGGACTCCGATTGACTCTGTTTGAGTTGTGTTGGAGTCAGGTTCCTGAGCACTTTCTGACGATGCCAAAACTGGAGAAAAATGGAGAATTTCAAAATTGACAAAAAATCCTCTAGATCAATAGAAGTGTTGGAAAGAGTCATTTTGACATTGTTTATGGTTTGTAGCCTAGGGGTGTGTTTGAATTAAGAGATGTCAGTGGGATGGAAAGGAGGAGTGTTGAAGGTGAACAATTTTTTGTGGCTATGCAAGAGCTCCGCCAATAGGTCAAGGACAATCTTCAAAAGAATGTAGACAAGTATAAGCACAATGTTGATCTAAAGAGGAGAGAGGTTCACTACAAGGTTAGGGATTTGGTTTTGGCTCATTTGAGGAAGAAAAGGTTTCCTAAGGGGCAGTATTTCAAACTACACATGAAGAAGATAGGGCCATGTAAAGTGGTGCACAAATTTGGAGAGAATTCCTATGAAATAGAGCTTCCCCTTAGTGTTGCCATTTCTCCTATTTTTAATGTTTATGATCTTTACCCTTATAAAGGGGATGTTGTTGCAGGTGATAATGCAGGTTCATCAATTCTCTCAGATGAGGAATGGGTTAGAGATCTTCCACCAAGCCAACCTTTGGAGTTGGAATGCATCTTGGAAAAGAAGGAACTCAAGAAGACAAGGAGGAAGGTCTACTTCCACTATTTGGTCAAATGGCAAGGTCATCCTATGGAAGATGATTATTGGATGACGGAGGATGACATTGTGAAGCATGGTTATACAGTTGTAGGTATGTCCTCAAGTGATACTTGAGCTTCCTTTCCCTTGGAAGTATGGTGCAGGGGCACCCAAAGGTCAATTTATGCCTCCAAGGGTCAAAACTTGGATTTTTGTGTCGGTTTGTGTTGTTTTCATGTAATAAGGTCTTTCTAGACCATTTCATGTCAATTGAAGTCTAGGTTGAGTTTTACTTTGTCTATTCAATTATAGGTAATGGTTTTGTATGCTTTATATAAGTATATGGTGTTGGTAAGATGGTTCTTTAGTATTGTGATTCTTTTACTATTGTTGGAATGGGGCCACACTTATACATTCCTAATAATGTAATTAAACAATATTATCAAAAAATTATGCACTAGATATTAGGGATATTGATCAATCTCCAAGAAGAAATCATGAAAAGACTATCTATGGTTCTACATTCTAATAAAATGTCACTTAATAAAAATAGAAAAAATCATAAAATTTACAAAAAACAAATGAAATATGATAGAAATATTAAAATTATAATAATTTAGAAAAATTATAAATTGAATCTACACAAAAAAAATGTGAAATCATAAGTTAATGTCATCATTAAGTTCTTGATATTATAATTTTGACAAAATGTGATAAATGTTGAAAAATGATTATTTCACTAGCTCAAAACTGACAAATGTGGGACACACTATTCTATTGTCACCTAAAAATCATTTTCTAATATAGGATTCTTAATATCTTTCTTTTATATCTCCATAATTAGAGGATCCTAGCCTCATTTTGTTGAAATCATAAACCAATGTCTTTAAATTTCTCCCACTCTTCCTTAAACTTTGGTTTTCCTTTAAGATTCAATATTGTTGTATTTAAACAAAATTGGTTTTATGATAGCCTTAAAAATTGGTGAAAAGGTTATGCCTGCGAGCTAAATCCCTTATCAATTTTGAACAATGACCATAAAATAGTCTAAAACTTAGTGGAAAGGTTATCCCTATGAGTTAAATCCTTCATCAATATTGAAAGAAGATTGAAATAGAAACATGGGATCAAAGTGTAGAGGTATCTTGTCCTACTTGATCCCTCTTAAAATAAAGATATGTTTGAAGAGTTGATGTAAAAGTGCCACAAGAAATTTAGTGCAATCGTTAAGATTATAATTCTTGCTTCTCCTGAAGAAAATATACAACAAATATGACCCCATCCCTTAGTAAGAGGAGGCTTATTGGTATCTAATGTCTAGATAAACTAGCAAGAGACTAGTAAGAAAAAATCCACACAAAAATTCCCCAAGGTCATAACACTATGAAAAGTATGTTGTAAATAAATGAGGATACTAGTTATGTAAGATGATTAGGAAGCTAATCCATGAACCATTTCCAATAACTCCTCTATAAACCCCATTTTTATATAAAGTAGGGGTAAGATTTTTGTCTCAATCAATATTATTATTTTGATTCAAGAAAACATGAATTTGCAACTCACCTAACAAATTGACATAAACAATGTGATGCCCCTAACCCTATAATATGGATTGGGTTATGAGTAGTCATCTTGTGGCTACGTTAACTCTTAATTAAGTCATATTACCATAATAATATTATCATTAAATTAATTAGGTTGGCCTAAGGATTATATGTTGTTGTCTAAGTCAACCTAGGTGATATCCTAGGCATATGTATGGTATATATAAGAGGCATAGGTTAGTTATTATCATCATGTTGAGTATTGTATTCTTAGTTTAGACTATTGGAGCTATCCCCCTTGAAGTGGATTAGGAGGTTTCCCCCTTCAAGTGGCATATTATTGTCAAGCATTTGCAACATATTTCATATTATCTTCTCTTGTGCAAATTGTTTCATAACAAATAGAAATCTAGTAATGTTTATTCTATCACAAGATAAGGCCCTAGGTCCAAATTTTCCAAATGTTATTTATCAAGAACATGGTTTTTCCATGAAATAAAATTGTTGAAGAAATCACAATGGCAGGAAACATTTCTAATGCAACAAACTCAATAATTATAACCTTAATATATAGGGAGGTTTATACTAACATATTTGGAAGGTACATGCCTAGAACTTCGCACAACACTAATAAAACTATTACCAAGATTCCATCAAGCCAAGTCTATTCCCTCATTAATATTTTGGACTTCGATTAGCAAAGTAGATTCATTAAAAAAAAGGTAGATTTTTACGCCGAAGGTGTCCCCACACTGAGCTTTTCAAACCCCTTTTAACGCCCAATGGTGTAGATTGTAGTGCAATACGATGTAACGAATCTCAGTCATTCATCATTTTTTGGACATTTTCCCACACCTTTTTGTTGCTTACCCCGCTATTGTTGCATTTCGCTCCTCCAAACTCTTTGCCCCTGGTATTGACCTTTCAATTCTCCACTTGCATGAGATAATCCCATTCAGTTGAAAAGAAATTTTGCATTGCAGTTAATGTTTTCATTTAGAGGGTGGGGATGTAAATATCTGCATTCAGCATTTACTCTTGTCGTCCTCATTTGACATCTAAAGGTCGTCGGATTCCTAAAATATCTATTGCAAGCTCTATGCATTTTCAGTTGCCCTGGTTTCATTAGGGTTTCACAGGAATCTTCAGGTAAGTTTTTACTGAAGCTTTGTATGTTTATTTCCTAACCACTGTCAAAAAATTTAGAGGGTTTTGAGCCCCCATTTGTAGCTTCGCCATTTCTACACATTTCTAAATTTAGAGGGTTATGTCTATGCAGGCTGTGATTCATTAGTCTGGGCTTCTAGAAAACTCTACACATCTTTCTTAGCTACATCATTGACATAAACACACGGATTGTGTAGATTCTTGAGGTAAGTCGGTTACATTCTACATATAGTTCCTAACCGCTACCAAAAAATTTAGAGGGTTTTGAGCCCCCATTTGCAGCTTCATAAGGAAATAAAACTATATAGTTTCATCATTTATTCAAAAAAGTAAATTTGGTATATTTGTTGCTTTTTTGTTTCTCAGTATATGACTCTACAATAGACAGTTCTCAACCTTTTCCCTGTCTATGCATTATATTGTAACAAAGAGACATCTTGCTCCCAAGTCTTTTCATATGCAACTTAGATAGGGTTAAATCAAGGCTATTAGGGATCTTGTGAGCTAGAATGGTTCAATAATTCAATTCCTTTCCATTAAAATAAATTTTAGACACACCCACAAAATTGTGGTAGCTCAATGTCATCCAGATCTAACTCTAATCTTCAAAATTGAAAGGTTATTTATTTTATTTCCATATTCAATTTCAAATTGTAGATAAATAAACATGTTTGTAACTGTTACTACCTGTTTCAAATAAAACAACAATCGCACTATTTGTTAAATATAATAACAAACCAATCCCTTTGTCTCTAGATATCTTTTTGGTGTTATTGTGATCATTTTTAATCTAATGAGAGTTTTAGTTTAATGGGTATGATAGGTTTCAACTTCCATATACTTGTGAAAAACAACTGGAAACTGTCCAAAAAGTTTGGAAATGTTTTTGAAGTTTCCAAAATCTCTCAAAGAGTTTCCAAAATCTCTCAGAGAGTTTCCAAATTTTAAGTAACATTTAAGATGTCCAAAAATCAATTTTCAGACTATAGAGATCATCCAAACATACAATATTAAGGAAAAAAATGTTATAGAATCTTTTGTAATACTGTCTCATGAAGGTTTTATGCAATAGTAATAGGGGACACTAATAATAGCATTGCATAGTGTAATTATTTGCAAAAAAAACATGTTTACTCACAATTAATTATTGCTTGAGGGAGTTGGAAATCTGATTTGAATCAAAATGCTAATGCTTTTCCCAACCAACAACACATTTTCCCGAATATATATCAACAATATAAAGCATGTATAGCCAATGTTATAAAATTAGAAAAATAAACCATCTATTGCACCTAAAAATCATCAACCTACTATATAAATCTCAGATCTATCATCTCATTTCATCACAATATGCTTGGAAGCCATGAAGGTGACACAAACTTCAAATATTTCAAGAAAGAAAGCCCATGAGTTCATGTATCCACCTCCATTCTTTGGATCTGCAATGACATATTTGTATTTCATGCACTCAAAGCTTGAAAAGGGTTCATAAGTGCTCAAAATTTGGGGGCTTTTAAAATGTATCCATAGAACACTAGGGTATGGAATTATTTTGAGTTAACTAGTAGAAAAGATGATTTAACAGCTTAATTTGGAACCTAAACAACATTAATAGTTACTTCACACATGTCGTTTAACCAAAGCATAAATTAGGAAATCGAAAGAATAAGATCATTTACCTCTCAACATGGCGTTGGGACTCCAAAACATGAAACCAAAAAGACCTTTATACATTTTTGTCTCTTTCACTATCCCCCTCTATCTCTATATCACCCCCTTTCTATGTCTCTCCCTATCCCTCTATATATATTAAATCTCTCCCTCTCCCCCCTCTTCTTTCTCTCCATCTCTCCCCCTCTTCTCTCTTCCTCTTCAACCTATCTCTCTCCCTCTCCCCCCCTCTTCTCTATCACTCCTCTACCTATCTCTCTCCCTTTCTATCCCTCCCTTTCTATCTCTCCACATCTCTCCCTCCCTCCCTATCCCCCTATCTATCTCTCTATCTCTACCTCTCTCTCCCTTTCTCTTCCCATATATCTCTATCCCTTTCTTTCTCTTCCCATATATCTCTATCTCTCTCTTTCTCTTCCCATATCTCCCCCTACTTTCTCCCTTTCTATCTCCCCCTATTTCTCTCTCCCTCTCTCCATCTCTAATTCTCTCTATTTGTATATCTCTCTCTATCTCCCTCTCCTCCCCCCTCTATCTCACTATCTATATCTCTCTATCTCTCCCTATCCCTCTTCCTCTATATCTCTCTACCTCGTCCTCTCTATCTCTCCTCTCTATCTTCATATCTCTCTTTGTCTTTATCTCTCCCTCTACCTATATCTCTCTATCTATTTATCTCCCTCTTCCTCTCTCACTCTTTGTCATCATCTCTAACTCTATTTTCCTCTCTCCCCCTTTATCTCTAGACATGTCTCCATCTCTCTATCCATCCAACTATCCCCCTCTATATTTATCTCTTCCATCTCTATCTATCCCTCTCTCCTCTCTCTCTTTATCTCTCCCTCTCCTTCTCTCCATATCCCTCTCCCTCTCCATCTCTCTCTATCTTCCTCTCTATCTCTATCTCCTTACTCCTCTCTCGCTCTTCCCCCCCTCTATCTCTCCCTCTTTATATCCCTCTCTCCTTATTGCAAACATAACATGAGTGTGTTGGTAATGGAGCCTAATTATCTTCGTGATTCAGAGGTTTTATTTCAATCATGTTTGGATCCCTATAAGTGGATGCATAGTTTATTTGAAGCTATCACTTCTCCATCGAGACCTTTGTTGTACAAACAACATCATTTGCTAAATGGCCTACCAATTGATGGCATGTACTATATAAATGTATGCAATATCTTGAGCAGCTAATCAACTAATCAATCACTTTATACTTTTGACCATAACAGGCACACAAACCCAATCTATTTTAGTATTTTTGGATGCAAAAGAGGGGAAAAAAATTATCAAAATCTCTTGAAATGAGGGATTATACAAACACTAGAAAATATTTGAACTCAAAAAAGTTAACAAAGAATTTGCATTCTCAATATCATGTGAAGAAGAGTTTTCCAAATACCCATCGGAAAAAACCAATATTCTTTTTTATTCCTCGCAAAAAAAATTATTTATATATAAAATTAGAGCACACTCAAGGGCACTCATTCTTCAGCAAAAACTTATTTCATTCTCTTTCAGTTAAATACTAATCAGTTTTGCGATATTTTAGATATTTTGCAATACATACATGTAGTAAATCTTGTAGATTAGACTACATAAACACTTATAGATCCCCTGCAAAAAAAAAAATTGAAGATAATGAAAAAAAAAGTGAAAACATCCACCTTAAGATCCTATTTAAAAAAAATTTAGAAAGATTAACCAGCTATAAAAAAATTAGAATCCAACTTAACAATTTTATATATTAACAAATCAGCCTTTTCAATAATAATGACCATAATTTTTGTGAGAACATGGTTAGCATCCTTTCCAATTGTTCTTTCTTTATATTTGTTCAAACTTTGAACTACACTTCATACATTCATTAATATGCGGGTTTTTTACACCACACTTTTAATGATTCAAAACCTTGCTCAGATATTGCACTTTTTTAGTTATCATGGCTTCATAGGTAGTTGTTTTTTATTACATCTATAAAGCACACAAAGTTATGAGTGATAAAAACCTTTATTTCTTCCCTTTATATGCAGGTACATTTTCTATCTAAAGGGATTACGCCAACCTACTTTTAGCTACAAACAAATGCCACATCCACTAAAGGAATTTACAGAATTAATATTTAGTTCTACCAGTTAATGAACCAACAAATTTTCACAATGCCAATGTTGCTAGCTTAAGAAACTATTGAATTTCTATGTATTCAGAATTGGGCCATTTTACAAAGAAATCTCCATTGATTCTTGATTAAAATATACGAAATGCAAAGCTACCTAAAAGGCATTTCCAGTCGTGTCTATTTGAGTGTAAAATTTTGTATTTGTCTTTAAAATTTTCTTCCTTACCTTCTTCAGAAAAATAGGGACCCTTCAGTTCTTCTCTTGCAGAACTTTCCTTATTGTCAACTTAAAGGTTTTTTGCTACACAAGACTTGCATAAAGTACAAGTGGCATTGGTGTTTCTTGCGGTTCTGATAAATCACCATCACCATATGGTTGATGCTCTTGATGAACAATATGATGATTAAAAATCCATATTGACTTCATGTGTAGATACAATCATATAAACCATTTTGATGTATCTTCAACATTTATGAATTGACAATTAACATTGAATTATTAATTATTAATTGTATTCTCAATTCTATATTTAATTTTCTACATTTCATTTTGAACCCAAGAAACCAAAAAATGAACCACCAAAATAGCATGAGAATGAAAAGCCCAAGAATAATATGTGTGAAGATTAATCTGTCTGAAGATTGGTTTTCAAGAACTTCATACCTACTTACCTTTGTGTCAATTAAAAAAGAATATTTTTAGCTTACTACTATGTCTTTGGCGTACCCGTTGCACATGAAGGTGCAATTTCTAGTTAAATTTCTATCATTATTCCAATAAGTCATCCTCTTGGGAAATCTTGTTTTATCCTAAGGAGTTTTCCACTTGAGAAAAATCTCCAAGAAAAGATACGTGTTCCATAACATCAACATGGCTAGCTTCTCTTGGGATTTTTTAAAGCACTACTTCTCAAGTTTTGAGCATATAAACAGTGGATAATAAAAGGATAACAACTTTTCTAAAATAGTGAATTGTTTTCACCATTATTTCAATGGAAAACCAATATTTCTTCAACAAATCAATAGAGATTCAACAAGGATTCTCCTCCTCTCCCAAATTCTCCATTTAAGTACATCAAGCCCTGCAAAGAATGTTCAATAGCTACCAAGAAGACATGTGCAAGGTATTGTCATTCCCATTTTTGAAACAGGACCTTTCAATGGAAAATGCCTTAATTTAAGAAGCCAAAGCTTTCAACTTTTCAAGCAAGCTCTAGATGGTTATTAATTGACTTGGGGTGAGAAATTTATAACACTAAAATGATAGCTACACCCCTAACTATGACAACCACTTGAAATATAGACATGGTAGAATATTTCAACTTATATAAGAAAACTGAGAGGATACACAATCATTTGGTATTTCAATGTCATTATAGAAATATTATTAAAGATAAAACTTCCCCCTGATGCAAGAATAATTATGCCTATAGAATTGACTTATAAAACCAGTTGAGTGTAGCTTTGCTTCATTCTCAACAATCTTAAGAGAATCCTAACACCAATCGAAACAATATCAAGGAAGTTATATATGAAGCAATAATGTAAGAGTGTCCAATATCGTTGCTCCTGAACAAGCCCTATAGATTTGGATTTGCAATTGATGCCTAAGTGATGATGCGGCCAAATCTACAATAAACAATCAACCTGTGATGCCATTTTTTGGAAATCAAGCCTATCCCAAAGTGTAGACTTGAATGGCAATGATAATGGTAGGTGAAAGGTTTCATCCTCACCACATGTAGTTTTCTAGAGAGGTTTTCATCTTTGTGTTAGAACATAAAATGCTTTCACAGTGCCAAAAATTATTCACAAAAAAGTGCCCTCAAGGTGCCCCATCAAACTAATCTTATACTAATTTCAAAATAGAGCCATAGGGCCCCAAAGCTAGGCACCAGAAATTAAATTCAAATTTTAACTTTCTTTTATTTTATTTTATATTTATTATTTTATTACTTATTTTATATTAATACATATATTAATATTTTGTTTTAAAAAAACCTTTATTAGTTAGTCTATTGGGAGTGGATCCATTTAGGAGGGGACATGATAGACCTCCAAGCTCAATTTTTGCTTGTCCTCAAGCAAAAACAACTCTGTGAGTTTTATCCATTCCATGCCAAAGGAACCTATTGAACTTAGGTACTACTTCATAATACTTAACCTAAACTCGTCATCATCTTTTTTTGCTACTAGTTGCACATTTTCTAAAGACAAAGGAAGCATTATAGCAGACAGAGTTTGATCATACCCTTGGGACTACTCTTGATTTTTCTTGATGTTGATTTCATCCCTTGTTGTCACTTCCTCATATTTTTCAAGAATGACTAGGCCCTTTTCCATATCTAGAGCACAAGCTTCCCTCAATATCTCTTGATTTTTCATCAACTCTAATTTGTCTACAACTTTTATTTTGGAATTCCAAACTATGCGTCCCTCTTTGATATCAAATAAAGCATTTTCAATATCATCATTTGTTCTCTCACAGTAACACTTGAAAGTATATATAACTCTTTGTACCCCCTTGATGCACCATTCAACATATTTATTGGAAGAATGACTAGGTTATCTATATGTTGTCATTGATGTCACCATGTTGGTAGTTTGGTCTAGTACTCTTAAACCGATGTGCATAACTGACTTATCTTCTCCAGTATTCTAGATTCGGTATTTTTGGTGCCCCTCTGGTATTCCAGATCACATTTCTCCACAGTTGACAATTTTTTATTGTGGTTTTGGGAAACTACTTATGGATGTTAAAGGCATGTATGTTCAGGATATTTTTTGTTCTGGTGCTCGTATAGCATAGTGCCAACCAACAGAATGATTTTTGATTTTTTCATTGAAGACTATTCATAGCCGACTTGTTAAGATAATTTTGATTTCATATGAAAACTTATGTGCTATCTATTTTTGGTTTGAGCCAACACAATGTATCATGCTAACAGTAAAATTTCATTTTGAAAATATTTTGTGGATCTGATAACTTTTATAATGAATTACATCTAATTAGGTTGACCTAATTGGTGTTTGCGATGCAGATCAAATATAAATATAAGTATATGGCGAACAATTTTTTAGAGGTATTAACAAGTGTGTGAATGTGTCTGTGAAGATAAGTAAGTATGTGTAGACAACAAAGAAGAGATAAAATAAATATATTGAGCAAGTAGTGTATATGAAGGTATGATCAGAAAGGTAGTAGTTGATGAGCGAAGAATGAAGGGTGAAAAGTCTGAATATTGAGCATCACCGAAACTGTATCAGCACATGATAGGTGCATCTTTCCAATTCATTTTTGGGTTGTAAAGCCTTATTCTATTTTTCTATAATTTTTTGTAGGTAGTGAGCCTCCTTACTGGACATTGAGTCCTTTTTGTAGGCAGTGATCCTTTGTTCTTGGATAGTGAGTCCTTGTTTTGGTAGTGAGCCTCTTTTGAAAATACTACATAGTGTGAGTTAACCCACACCATGGTTTTTCCCTTATTGGGTTTTCCACATAAAAAATCTGGTGTTCATTGTGTTGATTTACTTTCTGTTATTTATGTTTCATGCTTATATTTAATAACAAAATAGTGTGGTTGAAGATTTGATAAGTGATAAAGTTTTAAGTTTGAATTTTTGTGACAACTGATTCACCTCCCCCCTCTCAATTTTCTTGCCCCTATTTAACAATTGGTATTAGAGCTTGTGGTTCCTTATGTAGAGCTTAACCGCTTGAGGAGGATCTTGAAGGCTAGTTGAATGGATGATAAAGGAGAACTTCAGACTACTCTTGAAGATCTTGATAAAGTGGAAAGAGAAAACAGAGACTTGAAAGAGAATCTTGATGAAGCAAATGAATGTGTTTGGAAATTGAAGGAATTTAAGGAAAGACACAGAGAAGTAGGTGAACAACCGAAACAAGAGATAATTGGACTGAAATTGACAGTAGAAGAATAGAAGAGGATTGAAGAATGTCTAAATACAATGGTGAAAAACAAGTCTGATGAATGTTCCAGACTCGAGCAGAAGATAGTAAACTTAAGATTTGAACTAGAGAAGGCTAAACTATGTGAAAATAATTTGAGATCCAGCTTCAGTAAACATGAAGAACTGCTTGTAGGACAAAAACCATGTAATGACAAAGGTGGCTTAGGAGTTGATACCAGCCAAAGTTCTAAAGATGTGAAGAATAATCAAGGAAAGAGGAAACAGAAAAGGAATTTTGCAAGAAGACCACCTATGAGACAGCCTAATGCACAAAGGTACCCCTCTTTTGATGGTGTTTGCTTTACTTGTAACAAATATGGTCATAGAGCAACTGAATGCAAAAGCAGGATGAACCAGTTTTTTGGCTCCCTTTCCAGAAAATGTTTTGAATGTGGGAAGTTTGGACATAAGGCTACAGAATGTAGGTCTCAAGTGAGTATGTTCAGTCAAGTAATGAGGAATAGGTTTAATGAAGGCAGAATGAATCAATTCTTTAATGGCTACTACTGTAATTGCAATAAATTTGGACACCGAGAAAATCAATGTAGATCAAGAAATAATGGAGGACAGTCTAATCAAAATGGTGTGATCTATTATAACTACAATAAACCTAGACATGTATCTAAGGTTTGCAAGAATAAGAAAGGAAAGAAGTCTACTCCAAAAGAAAAGAGAAAAGAGTGAACTAGTAAAGAATATTGACAAAGAAGAGATGAAGCAAGAAATGGATAAGGTATGGAAGAAGAAAGAAGAAGAAGCAGAAAAATTTGAGACTCTTGATGTGTCTATGCAAGATCATCTGATATAGATGACTTATTCAGAAATTAGACCTAGCATGGTCTTAGGGGAGCTTTATCAGAAGATTATAAAACCCCCCTGGAAGAATGGTGTGTCAGAGGCTAGCACATGGTTAGAATGTGGATAATATTCATTCAAACATTTTGGAAAAGGAACCAGAGAAAAATATGTTGGTATAAGGATTTGTGGACCAAATTAGGTCTTTCTATGCTAAGTAAAGTGTGTGTTTAGCAGCTTTTGGTGTTTGTCGTATTTAATGTACTTAGGGAAAACTCGTCGGAAGTTAAGTAAAAAAATTTGTGATGTCTTTTGGTTAATTTTGCATCTAAAGTCTTGGGAGGTGCTCTAAAGAAATCTTGAGGTGTGCTTGAAGTCTTTCTGAAAGGAATTCAAAGAAATTATATTAGGTAATCTAGAAACCTTTTTCTCTGTTTGTGAAAGGAAAGAAGAAAGTTGAAAAAGTTTCATTGAATTTCAAAAGAAAGCATAGTAATGGATAGGGGATTGTGTGGTGTTACCTCTTTGAAGCTGAAAAGGGTCGAAGTAGAAGAATATGATCATAGGAAAATGAAAGGAATTGAACTAGGATTGAGCGAAATCGAATTATAGAATATAAAAACCCTAGGGATGGATTTATGGAGTGAATTTTCGTGGATTACAAATAAGGAGGTTATCTTGTTCTTGTCGAACTATTTCAAGGATGGAAGCATTATTTTGGATAAACCCTATTTGATTTTGAAGGAAGCAATTGAAGTGATCACTAGATTATGCAACATTGGAGAACTTCCTGAAAAGAAAATTGTGAAGTATAAAGATGTGGTGGAGCTGACTGGCATTGGCAGAGATCAGAGGGCACTGTTGATTGATACACTTGTTGATTCAGCCATTAGGTACGTTGCATATAGTATCTCATACAAAATTTATTTTAGAAATCATGAATGTTCAACATCAACTATTTCCATACATATTGCCCACGTGATGGTTAAGGAGAATAGACAGTTTGATTTATGTAGCTTGTTACTTGAGAATTTGCTTGAAAATGTTCGAATATCATTACTTGAGAATTATCCCTTTCATTTTGGATCCTTGCTGGTATGTCTGGTGTTTTACTTCTTGAATTCTCTACTGGGAAAGGATAATGTGATGTGGGAATCTAGTATCCCTATTTGAAAGAAAATTTATAGTCATTTAGAGTCTTTGGAAGATAATGAAAATATGTGCAGATCATATTTCTCATCTTTGTGAGTAAACCCTTGCTCTAATATATCTGCATCAAGTCGATTCAAAGCGGGCTCTTCCTCTAGGAAAAGAGAAATAGAGGTTATCAGTGATTCCCCTCCAGAATCAAAAAAGAGAAAAGAAATGACTGAAGACATCATTGATATTTCAAATGAGACGGAGAAAGAAACTTTCACTGGTACTGAATCCCCTGATCCCAATGATATCCAGTCTATGATAGATGAAGGAAAAATGAAGAAGATTGGTGAACTGTGGAATTTTTCCTCACCTATTAACAAACTCAAAAATTGATGATGCACTGGTAGACTATCTACTTCAAAAAGGAATTGAAGTATCTATTGTTTCTGATTTCTTGCCAAAAAATCAAATTGAGATTGTTGAAGAAAGGATGTTGCTTGAAGTTCCGGAAGGACGTAAGATGAGAATATTAGTTGAAAGAATATGTAGAAATGCTATGCAAAGATTTTTGGAGTAAAGAAGACACTGAGAGGGGGGGTGAATCAGTTTCTTAAACAAGTTTTAACATTTTCCTTAAAAATTTGAATAATTTATGCTTTTAATATTTCAATGATAAATACATTCATGAATTGAATGCAATAATTAAGAACTAAAACAAGAAATATTAAAGCAAACCAAAGATTGTCACATCAAAGCAATGAGAATGCAAGACAAAGAGTTTGACAAGTGGAAAACCCTCTATGGGTAGAAAAACCACTCCAAAAATGATGCCTCACTGGCTCAATCTAAAAAACTTTTTTTTACAATGTCTCACTGGAAAAAACTATCTCACTGATAGATTTCAAATGCCTCACTAGCATTTCAAGAGTGCCTCACTGGCAATGGAAACTTTTGCCTCACTGGCATATTTTAATCACAAAACAATTGAGAAAGCAAGGTACAAAAGGTTACTTTGTTTCATTGTATCTTCATCACTTTTAGAAAACCAATACACTAATGTCTTGAAAACTCATAATGGGAGTCTTCAAAATATTAAATGTATTTTACAACTTATTTTGCATTATAACTCTAAAATACTACCTCAACAGATGGTCTCTTATCTCTTCTTTTTCAAAAAGAACTTCTACGCAATGTCAAAACACTACTTTTTATAATCATCTTTTTACTCTACCAGTTGAAATGGATTTCAGTTATAGAAATTTCCCAGAACAAAAAATGACCAATAACAAAAAAATCTGTTTCTTTTGCAAATCAACAATCAAAATAAATATGCTTTGTGAGATAAACAAATCTAAGCACCTATAGACACAGATAGTGTGTTAAAAATAGAAACCAAAATTAACCATCTAAACTGCAAGTCCATTTTTCTTTGTTTCATGCCAACTAAAAAATCAACAATTTCATCATAAAGAGAATGAAAAAAATTTTACCTATGCATAATTAAATCTTCAACAAATAACTGTCAAATAAGAAGAAAAACTAAAAAATACTATTACCTAGTGTATTCGAGCTTTGTCACTTCAAGCATAAACCTAATCATTGCAAACCCTTAACATCCTCCTCATGTGATTTTCTACCTGTCGTGCCCTAATGAGGGCTTTGAAATAATGATGTAACAAATGTCGTTTTACAAAGCTTTGAAAACAAGTCTTAGTATACCCAACACCTTAGGATAAACTTTAACATGTATATTTAATATGCCCGAGTTTCTTTCCAAAACAAAAACTCTTATATCACTTTTAGTGCCCAGTACTCATTAGGAGTATAAAAAGCAACAAATGTCTTATGCAAGATATGTCAACCATGTGAAAAAATACATGGCATAAATACCTTTCCAATTTCCCAATAGTAGACATTGCAAACTTAGCATCAACCATAAAAATGCCCATTGTAATCCATTTAGGTGTGTTATTTTAATATTGCAAAATATCCAAGACAAGTAAAGTAATATTATGCCTTTGGAGAAATAGCAATATCCAAGTATCACCAAAGTTTAATCAAGAAACAACAAGCCTTATACATCAAAACATATTAACCCAATATGATAAATAGACAAACTGATTATTTCATTATCATGCCAAGAAGTCTTGTAGTTGAAAGAGCATTTTAACATTTGACATTAATGCCAACATGCCTTAGGGGTCAACAAACTCCCCCTTTGGCATTGATGTTAAATCCAGAAGATAAAAGCAATAGATCCATATGTCATACTTAAAAACAATATACCTGTCCTGCCCTACAAAGATCAAAGCATCCAGCTCATGCCTAGTCAATAAATGATCTGCAGCACTGACAATACAATGTGCATCAATACACAATCACTAACTCATTTGACTAAAAAATCCGACGAAAATGTCTGATAAAATTTGATGTGTAATTTTCAATTTTTTAAAATTTATCCCCGACGTTCGTCGCAATTTTGAAGAACTTGGGTTTCGTCAAAATTTCAACTATCAGTTTCGTCAAAATTTTGACAAACATGAAAAATAAGAAAAAAATCAAATTGTGACCGACATAAAGAAAAGTGAGTCCGTTGATTTATTGCGATAGTGTTTTTCTCTACTTGAGACAATTTGTGGAGAACTAAGGATGATTTTCTTGGGAAAAATCAGAAAAAATTCAAGAAGATATCACCAAGTTGAGGGTAGTCATTGTATTTCTGCAGAATTCAATTCTGAAGTCAGATTTGTAGTTCCAGGTTTGAAAATCATATTTTAAAGCAACATCTCATCAAATTTCATTTTTAGAGGTTTAGGGTTTTGAGAATTTCATGTCTAGATTTTGTTGTGTGGAATCACCATAAGATCACAACCAAGGAACAGATTCTTGTGACTGTAATTATGTGATCCATAACTCTATTGGTCATGTGGCACAATTGTGCTATAACAAATACAGATGCATTCATGTGTGACCCAAGTTTAATGTGGCTATGTTGTGATAGAAATGGAGGCACTCATATAATGTAGTTAATTCAGGTTATATAATGTAGGTGTCAATCATCATTGGGTGCATTCAGGTTGTCTCAAGTTTAATAGGTTACGATGTAATTATAGCATGATCCAAGATTGATTACCTCTTGCTGCAATAAAGAGCCTATAACTATGGTTGATATGCAGAGTGGTTGTGTTATATCAATTATGTAGTGCATTCAAGCACAACCCATGTTTAATGGGCTATTCTAGAGAGTGATTAATATTTTCTAAACCTTACAAATATTACTTAAAAGTGTATAGCTTAAACTACAAACCAAGTTTGTTACATACTTGAATGAAATCTTGGGTTACCGCAAACTATAATAATGTGATCTGCTAATAACCATTATGGAAAGTATTAAAGCAAGACCCATGCTATATAGAATACATTTCCCTGATCAAGTTTACATACCTTAATGATCAAACACAAGCTTCCCACACACTCTAGGATACAATCCAAGATCATACCATAACTTTGTCAAGACAACTAATTTTCTAACCCAAGATTTAAGGTTGTTTTTTAATACCAACAGAAGCATTGGTAAGAGCATGATTAGGGTACAAACCTTAGGCCTCCGTAGAAACATAAACAGTAACTCTAGTGGATTAGTGAGGTTGCAATACCAGAAAGATTGAGACATTGTAGCTAATAACAAAACCTTGCAATCTAAAGATTGTAGCCAATAACAAGCACACTATGTAGCTTAGTGACATCTGTAAATGCAATCTATAGTAAGAATAATGACAGTCACTTGAAATGTGACAGTCAAAAAGAGGCTAAGCAGTGACAAGATAATAAAGCTCAAACCTTGCATAGTAAAGTGAATATTTTAACAGTGAGTTTCCTTACCCCCTTGCTAACCTTAAGGGTTTTTCAAATTCTTTTGGTAGTGTTAGACAAGGAAAATGCAATTAGGGAATGACTATCCAAATGAAGTAAAAATGGTAATCATAGGTTCAATGTTTCTTCTTAGCCATTAATATAATGTAGGTAGTGGATTGCATGTTTGAGCAGTGTTTTGAGACTCATCAAAGATGGGAGAATAGTGAATAATACCTTGTGGACTGTGAAGTAGTGTCAATAAAGTTGAAGGATCTTAAGAACTACAATACCATGAAATAATGAGTCCCATAGTAAATAAAGGACATAGGATGATCATGAAAAGGAGGAATCTTCAAGTGATAGTGAGTGAGTTGTTTGAGATTGCAGCTGAGGTGCAATACCCAGTCTTAAAGGTTAGCAGCAATAAATGTGCAAGAAAATCAAAAGTACACAACAAACAATTCACAATGTTATCTTTCATAATGCCTTGAGTTTAAAGACAAAAATCTCATTGTATCTTGATGAAAGTGGTGACCTTAATGGTCAATCACTGGCAACCATGATTTTAAAACATGCTATTGTGCTTATGGAGCAACATTTTAAGCAAGGCAGTGAGTGGTGGTTTGGAAATGGCGGTATGAAGGACTTGCTTTATATGCATACTATATAGTCTAACTTAAGACAACATTCTTAGAAGAGATTGAAGGTGGATTATGGAACTCAAGGGTTACCATGAAAAGGATTAAAGAAAAGACTGAGATCTATTTAAAAGCCACGGTCATGAAGATATTAAAGATGTCACATGCAAAACCCTAGTAGCTGGAGTAATGAATACAGTGCCAAAGAGGATAGTGTGTTGGGGAAGATTTAGGAGATCTCCACATTATCTAATTGACATATTTAATCCAATTATATATGATCTTGCAGGTCTTCAAACAAAGGGAAAATTTGCATGTCCAATTTGTGGTCCAAAGATGAAATCTCATCGCTCAACAAGTTTAGGAAAGCAGGTGTTTGATGAGTATAGGCACTTCCTCCATAGAAATCATAAGTATCGAACTACTGAAAAAAAAAATTTCAATGGGAAAGAAGAGACTACATCAAAACCATGAAGAATTACACCTCACCTATGGAAGTTGGAATATAATAGAATTAATCGTCAAGGTTATACATTGGATCAAATTGTTTATCTATCATATATGATATGTTTTGAATTTATATTTTTATAGTGTTGTGTTTACTCATGTAATTGACAATGATTATCATTGTTAATTTGTTTAACTTATATGCTTCATGAAGATCGTCAAGGTATAATGGTTGGCTTCCACATAGATTAAAAATTTATCCCAAACAATTTAGTAGGTTGCCCTACTATGAGTAGCTACAAATTGTGCATTTGTTTGATACAATGCATATCAGAAAGAATATAACAGAAACGTTATGGAAAATATTGGATGGAAGGCATGACAAAGAAAAAATTATCAAAATTTGTAGTGACATTCAAAAATCAAATTATGCAATGAAAAATGTCATTCAATTAAATAGCAATGAAGACCAAATTAATATAAGTTCCCTTCCTTGGTTATTAACAGAGCAACAAAACAATGCTATAAAAGAAGTCATACGAAAAATTCGATTTCCCACAGGATTTGCTACAAACATAAACAATATAATAACAAAGAAAGGTGAATTTGGGTCAGGGATGAAAACACATGATTGGCATACCTTCATTAAGGTAATTATTTTGGTATATTATATACACTTGTATAATGCATGTACTTTTCAGTGTATTGTGTTTACTACTTTTGGAAAAATAATGAAAGATCATTTTATAATTGTTGCAGTACGTTCTACCTCTATCTCTCCCAGACAACTTTGACAACAATGTCAAGCAAGTTATATATGATCTTGAAAAATACATGAGGTAAGTAGCGATATTTGTTCAATTCGTTGTATACATGTTATAATTGCCATTTGTTTTACTTGTTATGTAATATACTATATATTTTTGTAAAATCTCATTAATATATTTGCGTCTTGAATCACTTGTAGATGGTTGTCATCTAAAGAAATTCATAAAGAAGATATAAATTATTAGAAGAGAAAAATTTCTCATCTAATGTGTGAAATGAAAAAGTGTCTACCTTCGACATTTTTCAATGCACAAGAACACTACCTCATACACCAAGTTGATGAGATTGAATTGTGTGGACCTGTACACACAAGGTTAATGTGGATGGTTGAGAGGCACTTGAAATTTTTGAAGGCTTTGGTTAGACAAAGAGCACATCCTAAGGGTTCTATGGTGGAGGGATATATGGTATACCAGACCATGGTGTACATTAGTGAATATCTTCCAAAGTTTGTAGTAAAGATCCATATAGATCGCATTTGGGATCCCAACTCCATTAACAAATTCAAAGGGGAGTACCTAATGGGGAAAGGTAGATTGAGGAAAGAGAGGTAATTATAAGATGGTCATGGAGATTAATTGGAATACATTTTACATATGGTTTTTATGTATATTGTACTTATTTAATTTTTAATCTTCAATATACATCAATTATAAATTAAGGTCGTATACTGTGGTATTTAACTAATTATACGTCGTTTGTGAATTTCATTTTTTTTTATACAGTTGGTCGAGAGTGGGATGCACTAAATTTGTATGTCACAAACAATCTTGATTGGATGACGGTATGGATTGAACGATGTCAACAATCTGGTTGAGCATTAACATGGGAAGGTGTGGCTTCATTAGTTAAAGAAGCTGTCGTAATAGAGATTCCAATGTTACACAAAGGGAAATTAATTTAGCATATGGTTTAAGAGATAAATAGGTACGTATAAATATATTAATAACCCATATTATTTAATTATTTTCAATTATATTGATGTATATATATGTTGAGATTGTTTTCTTTACATACATTCGGCCAAGAATAAATATCTTTATCAACTGATGATATTGCAATATTTTTTACATGTTTGACATATTGAAGGTGAAACACCACAAGGCTATGTGGTGCAATGGTCATAAATTTTGAATCAAAATGTTGGATGACATGAAGAAAACTTGTGATTCTGGTATAACTACAGTCTTTCAAGTGACTAATGTTTCATCTAGAAGCGACATACATCCAGAAGTCTCAAAAATACTATGGGATTTTGGATGATATACTTGAGTGTGACTTTAAGTCCTTTGATTAATTTTGTTTGTCGTCCCAGGCACGATTGAATGAAAATGATCCACAGAGAGCTATTATTGAACATGATAATGGATTTACCATGGTTAATACAAAGTTGGCGAAGAAATAGCCCTATATTCTTCAAACCAATGTGAGCAGGTATTTTACTCAGAGGTTCCAAGTAACCGGGTTGGTCATTTGTTGTTAGACATGATCCAAGAGGAAGGTAAAGTAAGTGTGCGGAAGAAGAAGATACAAAGAACTAGAAATGAGCAGATGATGATCAAGATCAACAGTTAGTTGATGATGTCCCTAACGAAGATGTCGAAGAGGAGGAACTAGATCATGATGATGTAGGAGTTAATGTTCATGAAGATGATATCCATGTGGATGATGACATTATGAAACTGATATGATGAGATGATGATGATATGACCAATCCTTACAACGTGAATCGGATCGGATGATACAGACAAAGAGTTGGATGAAGAAGAAGATCAATGACATTGAAATGTATGAGTTATGTGATTATATTATCTATTTGATATTAATTTCTTGATAGAATTATATTTGACTTATGTGGTTACATAATTAATTCATGATTTTTTTAATTGTTATTCCATTACATAATTAATTTAATAATGTACTTTTTAATGTTTGAAAGGTCAAAAAATTAAAACATTACAATAGTGATGTTAACAACCTTGAAATTAGTGTGTTTTATGTTTCATGTGATCATAAAAGATTAAAAAGTCAGTTGTAGAGGTGGTTGTTCAAAGGTTGATGTGTAAAGGCCTTTAAAATGCATAAAGTGATCATTGTAAAGGTTGTTGATGGTTGAGGATTTAAAATACAAGCTCTTGACATTCAAAAATATGTGTTCTCTTCAAAATTTCTATATTTTTCCTGTTATGCAGCACTATACGATCACATGCACACATATTTTGATGTGAAATCAATTCCAGGTCATGAAGATATGTGTTTCCTTTGATTTGAATCTGATTTGAGGGCTTAAGGTGTTAATTTGAGTTAGAAAGCTCCATTTCTTTGCATACAGCCAGGTTACCCTGTTTTTGAGGGTTTTGTAGTCCAAACATGATATAAAGGGGCTCTTACACTTTTTGTGATTACTGTAACTTGTATAACAGGCCTCATGGATACTATTGTAATTGTAGGATGCATGAATATGGCATAGGATGAGAAATAAAGAAGGTATAGTTGTTGTCCTCAAGAGTTTTGTGAACAAAAGCATGTGAAATGAGAGGTACTTTCTGGCCCGATGCTTGTTTTCTCCTTCATTTTCTATAAGAAGGATTTCAAGGCTAGAAGTATGGGTTAGCAAGTTAAATATTTTTTGGTCAAGTCTAGGTAGAGTTGCGGAGAAAATTGTAAAGTTCGATGGTTTTAAGAAAAATGCAATTTAGGTTTTGATTCATTCTATAGTAGGTTTTGAATTCATGGGGATTTGATGTTTTATGACAGTACTAGCATTTGAATTGAAATGATTAATTCAAACTCATGTCTCTCCATTGTACATGCATATCTAAATTTTGAATAAGATAATCAAGGGTTGCCTCGTTCATCTCACTCTTGTGGTGTGTATGATTTTTGTTTTGGCTTTAATTCACGGAATTAATTAAAATGTTTGAATGGGATTGTAGGTGGATATGTTCTGTATAAGGATTTGATAAGTAGTATTGGGTTAGAATAAATGTTGATGAAATTGTAAAGCAATGTTCTCAAGGATCTTATATGTTATGTGTTGAATCTGTCATAAACCCTTAGATCGATGTTTATGAATTTGACTCCCTCAATGGATATATGGTCCATTGATGTAAGTTCTACTAATTTGTATGGTTAAGTATTTTTTTTTCTTTACCTAGCACTTGCTACAAATTGCAAATCAATGACTATTTTACACTATGGAATGTGTTGTAGTTATCTCATGCTCCAAATAGTTCATATTATTGATGAACAACCAATTCTATTCAGTATTATGCTATTATGTTGAGCTATTAAATGAGATTATTTGTTGTTATTAATGTTGTTTACGATAATGGTACAAAGGTTGTAAACACATTAAAGGATCACCCTCCCAGGTCTTGCAGAGCCCAAAGTGTAGGAGGTCTTTAAAATCCTCGTCAATTGGTCTAGGTCCTTCGAGCTTCCCTTAATTGGAATTGGAAATTCCATAGGTAAAGTAAGACCCAGATTAAAACAACAATAGGTAGAGGGGAGAGAGATGGGGAGATGAGAAGAGGGAGAGAGGGGGAAGGAAGGTTAAGGGTGGGGGATAGGGGTGTGTGTGGGGGAGGGGACAAGGGGGAGAGGAAGAAAATAGGAAGGTCGAACAAAGAACAAATCGGAAAATAGGGATAACTAAGGATTAGAGTTAAGTTAAGGGATCGTTAGGGATTAGGGGTAAGGTGGCGAAAAGTAAGCAAATCGTCAAAGGAGAGGAAAAGGAAAATCCGGAAAAGAAGGCAGTAGAAAAGATAGAAATAAGGATAACCGAAAAGGATACAGGATTAAGATTCAGATATAAGGACTAAGATTGAGGTCCACCGTAAACAAAGCGAAAGAAATAAGGGAAAAATCAGAGAAGAGAAGACCAAAGAAAGCAATCATTTCGATCTTTGCGTCGATCGAAATCAGCGCATCAGAAAAATCAGAAATCACGAAAACAGAATCCGTCGAAATCACGTCGTTCAATTCAATTCAGTCCCAGAGATTCATCAGGATTCGGAAATAAAGGAAAAAATCAGAAAATCAAAAATCTCAAAAAGGTCAAATCAAGGATCTCAAGGATCCAGGATCCAGGGTCAATCAGGTCAAATAAAGAAAAATGAAAAGATCAATCATCGAAAATCATCAAGTCAAAATCCAAAGTCCGAAATAAAAGTCCAAATCAGAAAAATCAATCAATCGCTTTCAAAAAAAAATCAGGCAAAATCAAAATCGTTTCAAAATCGAATCAAAAATCAAAATCAGAGTCCTATCAAAAATCGTCAAATCAGAAATCGTCGTCAGGTCCGGGATCCAGTTAAGTTCAGGATCTCAATCGCGTCAGTCAAAAATCAGGCTCGAAAAATCAAGAGATCCGTCGGAAATCAAAATCCGTCAGATCAAATCAAAATCCTCAAAGTAAATCGGAAATCGTTCGAAAGTCGGAAAGAATCAAAATCCAGGAGTTCAAGTTCGAGGTCCGGAGATCCGGATTCAGGTTCAGGTTCGTTCAAAATCGTCAAAAATCCGAAAAATCGAAAAAAATCGAAAGGATTCGTTCGGTCCGAGGTCCGGAAGTCCGGGATCAGGTCGTCAAAATCAATCAAAATCATCCGAAATCAAATCAAAATCAAATCAAAATCAGCTCAAAATCCGCAAGATCAATCAGGCAGATTTTCAGATCAGCGTCGTCAAAGTGATCAAATCAAAATCAGGATCCAGGATCAGATCCTCAGATCCAGGATCAGGATTAGGGTCAAATCAAAATCAGAAGTGAGAGAGAGAGAACTGAGAGAAATAGGGAGAGAGACGTGAGAGAGAGAGAGGGTAGAGGGTTTAAGGGTTTGGGTTTTAAGGGTTAAGGGTTAATGGTTTAGGGTTTATGGTTATGTGTAGTGATGGAACTTCAAAGTTTTGTTTTGTGTTCTATTCTATCCCGCCTTGTGTCTCTGGTCATCTATGGTGTTTGGGAAAAGTCTAAGGTTGGGGTTTTACCTTCATCTTCATGTAAAACCCTAGTGTTCATCTTACACCTTGGATGGGATCTCTTTGGTCATTAGTTTTTGGGAAGGCTTTAAAATGACTTAAGCCCCATCGCTTCGTCTAGGCTGGGCCCCCTTTTGTTTTATCATTTTATTTCCTTCGCCTGACTTTATTTTTCCTAAGTCTTTTGTTGGTCTCGTGTTCCCTCGTTAAAACAACTTATGTCATTGTTTGTCGTCGGCCTAGTGATGTCCCCTTATTCCTTTATGGGAGAGGGTCCAGTAGTCGTGCAGGCTAACTTTCTCAGCATGTAGCAATTGACTGGAATATCATAGAACCTTCGTTTTTTCTTTTGAAATGTAGACTGGTCTCTTATTTATCTATAACTAAGGTTTGGAGTTGTGACTCATCATACAACTCGCCACATCGGCAGATCTTTTGAGAAGTGTCTAAAATTTGACTTTTTAAAGGTTCGACCAAAACTTAATCATGGAACCCCCAATAGTTGAAGCAAAAAAATATCATTTGTTGCTTGTAGAATATCATATTTTTATTTAAATTAAAATTAATATACAACCTAAGTGAACCAAATATTTATTGATAACCATAAATCTTTGATATCTCTACCTTTTATATTCAACACATATGGACTAATAGTTGAACACAAAAAATCTATTTGTTGTTATAAAAATAAACATAATCATGCAAAATCAAATTACATTCAACAAAAAATGGACAATAGTTAAATAAAATCCAAATCATACATTTTCCAAAATACTCTGATTTAAATAATCAACTTTTAAATCTTGAAAGACAAACCATTAATAAAAATTATCAGCATAAACATCTCTACCTAATCTGATGCTAATCACATCCCACTTGCATTATCTAGATCTAGCCACTTGCACAATAAATCAATTTTATTGATTTATTAAAACATCATTTTCCCTCAACATGACAAGTCAAACAGGACATTTATTGCTGTTTTTCCTTGTCCCCCTCTCAGCATTTATGGCAAAATTTGAATTCAAATTTTCCCCCTCTTGGGCACTCTTCCCAAATCTTGCACACACATCAACTAATCACATGATGACAAGTGTCCTTATCTCATTGGCAGAATCTTAATCCCACATTGGTCCATCTTCAACACTTGGCATTTTGAAAATCTTTAAATAGCAGCTTCATCCTCAAGCAAATCCTCCACAACTTGATGCAAGGTCATTCTCTTTGAGAACTTATCTTGTCCATTTATCATCTCCATCATCTATAGCAATTTCATCATCTTAAGCTTTTGATCAAGGATTGGGAAAGGGTCACTAGCACATGTGACACCAATCCACTATGAGATAGAGTTGGATCATGTCTTTCATATGCATTCTTTAGTTTCTATTGTTCCATTTTTATTGCATGATTGATGTGTTTCATTATTTCATAGGGATGTTAAAATGGTGTTTTAAACTAACCATATTGCAGATTTTAGCATCCACATTTGGCGCTAGAAGGAGGGCAAGAAGCCACAACCATGTCTTGTTTTCATGTATTACTGACTTTTTTGAATCTGATTGGTGTTTCATTGTTTCTAAATATCATCTATTGATTTGAAAGTTGATCAAAGATACATAGCACTATGCATGCTTAGTAGAACGATATAATCTTTAGAGTTGAGCATTTGTGCATTATATCTTTGCAGCTGCGAAGATTCATATCTTGTGCAGAGTGCATTTTTCTCTTTTGAGTTAAATTTTTCTTTTGAAACTTACTCGTAGGAAGTTGCCATATTCAAGTAAGGCTGGTAGCTATGTTTGCATAGAAACGTATGTACACAAACCAATGCACATTGCTCTCCCAGAATCTTCATTTATGTTGTAAGCCCACTAAGTAACTACCAATCACTTTCCTGCAATGAGTAATCTGAACCTACCAACTGGTATTTGTGTCTAAAGATAAGCCTGTCAAATGTACGCTTAAACATGCTATCTCAAAATCCAAGGCAGCCTTCAAAGGGTAGGAACGAACCTAAAGATATGTGACTTAACCATGGTCATTTTATTTTTTCTGATGGAAATGGATAGATATCTGAAGATGCCCGTAGATTAATGTCTTTTTCGCATATATATGATATGTTGTAGCGCCTCTTATCAAATGCCTTTTCTATATTAACGTTGTTGTATGTCACCTATGTTTACACCTGCTAATGGTGTTAAGATTGAATTCTTTTTGTTAGCTGGTCTCTCATCTTTATGCCTGTCAATAACATTTGGTCCAGAGTGAAGTGTTTATGCTGCAATCATGGCGCTACAGGAAAACACATTTGTTTGAGGTATTCGGTCTAGCAGTTCACACACGTTATCCATGCCCTGCTGTCAAAAATTTTGCGCGCCTTGTCTCTGCTGTTGCATTCAACTGTCAAACAGTTCACACGAGTCTGTCCATGCTTCTGGACTAAAAAATAGTTCATGTGCCTTGTCTTTATTCATATCCATACTTTTGACAGTGAAATATTTACTTGCTGCACTTGGTTCATTAAATATCGATTTATGGTTCCCACCACATACTCCAGGATTCCAACACCCTTTCCACACATACTGCTCCCATGAGTTGTCATGCTACTCATACCTACCATTGAAAATCCATCCATTCATCGAAGCACGCACATCCAATGCACCTGAGTCGTACCCATATTGTTTCTTTTACTATTGCGAAAATGCAAACCATGAGAAGGCCTCCTGCGTAGTTGAGGACAGTCAAAAGCATTTATGGTTGCGTACCATAGTGCTGCTTACAGGTGCAATGTCACACTGTTATTTTGCGCCAAGTGAAATAGGCAGGGAGGACGCTGGAAAGGTTGTAGACTTCGGTTTTACACCTGCAAATGCATTTGCTTAAAAGTTTCTAAAGCCTTTTTTTTTCAAAGACATCCATGAGGCGCGCATTGGTCAAATAAGACAAGTCTGATTTTGAACTGCCAAACTCAATCATTAATGCAGCAAAGGGCGCGATTTCTTTTCACCTGCAATTATGTTGATTTGAAAGTGTCTCAAAGCCTTTTCAACAAGTGTAGTTCTTCAATATTCTGACGTTATCTGTTTGGTGCAGGTGTCATTTATTCACAGTAGGAAAGATCTTTGTTAGCTGTTGTACGTCTATAAGTTATGCAAATTCTAATTAGTGCTAATGGAATGAGCAGACTGTGTTCTGACAAGAGTGGAAATCTGCACTGTATCAGCAATTGTTAGCATTGTGTGAAGAGCATCGAGCGCAATGAATAAAGAGAGACAGATGAAGAACTATTAATGTTGACAGCAAAATCTTTTTTTTCTATTGATACAAAAATCCTCAAATTTCTATTTTTAGGCTCTGGCTGCATGTATTTAATGCGTTCTTTTATGCTAGTTGTAATTACAATGATTGACAGGAGAACAGAGGAACAGCGGATTTGATTGGATTCAGCTTCACACCTACCAGATGCATCTGCTTACAAACATTAGTAGCTGTTAAATAGCATACATGATCCTTTATGCGTCCTGACATTTATGGCGCAGTTTTGTATTTTCCAAATGCATGTGCTTGAGATTTTATATCTTTTCAAATTTATGTCTACCGACAGCACTTAGCATTAAAATCCTTTTGATACATGATTTTCAGTGTTGACTTTACCCCTACCAAGTGCATTCATCTCGAGGTTTTGTGTGAAAAGATTTTACTCACTGTTTTCTTCATATGCTGGCTAAAGGCATTGCGTAGCCATATAAACAGTAGATCTAGCTGGCAGCCAATAGAGATTAGTGTGACAGCAACAATTGTCAATCATTTCTTAGCTAAACTTTTGGAAGAAGGCTTATAAAGACATTCTTGTGTCTACATTTAATGCCAATAGACAGGGTCTTAGGAGGAATTAAATATTTTAGAATGATCACTCTATTAAATGTCATTAAAAATTCCTGCTGCTCTATTCATTTTGAATATTGACATCTGATTTGTCCATTATGCCTTTTCCTCAAACATGAAATTATGATAAATGCATGAAAAGTTAAATTTTGAGTAAAGATCTTTTCTTTTATCATAAATGATACTTGTTTGGTGGAGGACACAAGATCAATAAATATATGGCTACTAAAGGCAACATTTGTGTTATTCATCATTGCTCATAAAACTACATGACTTGGTGTTAGGGATTTCGGATTGTAAAATCATGTAGCATTTTCATTGGAAATTATCTTATTGTTTTATTGACTTGAGCATCACATGAGTGACTTTTTCTCTCATAGGTACAAAAAGCGAAACAAAGGTACAAGCAAAAGGTGAAAGGTACAAAAAACAAACGACGGACAATCAACGTACAAATGAACAACGAAGGCGAAAAGGTGCAAAGCAAAAGAGGAGGAGGATTTTTGTTTGAAAACACAATGTGTTTTTTAACACTTTGATCAAAACTACTTCACAAAACGAAAACGAAAGGAGGGAAAGATTTTTTCTTTTCTTTGAAAAACACAATGTGTTTTTTAACACTTTAAGTGTTTGATCAACACTTCACGAAATTGTTTTCCTTTTCGTTTTAGAACATTAGTTTTCAATTGGGGCTAAAACGAACAATTTCATTTTCATTGCAAAGGGCTTAAAACGAACCTTAGAACAAATTTACTAGATTTCGTTTTGGTTTAAAATTGAACAAGGCAAACTTCACACTTGATTTTGGTGCTTAAAATGAAGTCATCATTGCTTTGAGGCTAAAACGAACAAGTGCTTGATTGTGTTATTTTGTCTTTTGAGTGCGTATCCTCTCCCCTTGCGCTTCGTGCGATCTAGGGTGCAAGAGAAACACTCAAAATACATTTTATTGCTTTAAAACACTTCAAATTTGGGCTTAAAAAATTGAACATCTTGTGCAAGTGTGAGTAGGGGCATTTTCGCGTACATTCTCTTTCTTTGTGCCATCAAAGATCGATCGAGTTACGGATTGTGTCTTTGCTCGCTTTTGTTTATCTTAGAGGGCCTGCCTTGGGGAAAAAGTACTCACCCAAGTGACGACTCAACTGGTAACACTCTAAAGCCAAGAGTATTTCCAGCCGGGATATAAATGAGGATTTTGGTTAAACGCCATAATCACGCGGTTGGCTCCGACAAGATGGATCCGAAAGGGGACTCTTGCCACGTTGGGTCAACTCCTACGAACGGAAAGTCCTTACTAGAACCTATGTGTTAGAATTTTCCAAAATCCTAATTGCTTTGTTGGTGTAAGAACGGTTGTTCTGAATCCGCTCCACACTTTTACGGTTTTTAGTAGAAATGGAAAGTATGCCATGGGAGTTTCATGGGTGCTGATGCTTGGCTGCTCCGTATAAGTGAGTGCCGTGGAGGGGAGCCAGGTCAAGCATCTAACCATCCGCTAAAAGTAGGCGTGAGTCGGACTTGTCCAAGTGGGGACTCAACAAACATTGTCTATCACATCCATAGGCTTGTAATTATTTTTTGTTTGAAAACACAGTGGGTATTCGAAAACATTTTGCAAACAAACACTTAAACATGATCATGCAAATTTCAAACCCCTTTTGATAGAGCAAATACCTTTTGACAAATTTAAGTGTTGTTGCCTTCCCTTGGGATTTATGTCCTTAGAGGTTTCTCATCACTTGAATTTATATCGTCATTTGCTCTAACTAGGGTTAACAATAGGAAATCCCTTTGCCTCAATTTCTTGGAACTCCCACACAACACTTTGTGGGAAGAAAAGGAATTTTGACATAGGACATCTTAGTTTGAAACTTTAATCAAGAGTGTGTTTGTGGTAAAAGGAATACACTAAGCAAAGATAACGAATTGGACCCCATACATGTGCTTGATATATCTTGGTCATATTGGTCTTTTGATTGCTCTTAGAGAAAAGTGTGTTCTTCAATACCTTGGCCTAGTAAACAAAGTCTTTCTAAGTCTCTTAGGATCAAAATCCAACACTTCATTCACCTCAAACATTTATCAACATCATCCCACAAACAACTTTAGATCTTTGCAAACATCATCCTAGACTTGGGTACATTTCCAAACCAAATCAAAATCATTTGTTTAGTTAGGTGTGTTTGGATGAATCCTTCCACGCACACTTAGTTAAATTATCACCTCTTTGAACAAGTTCATCCTAAGATAACATCCAACATCTTAGGGTTTACAAGTTCATGATCCACATCAAAACAATCAAAATCAAAATCCCTAAGTCTAGTATTGATTCAAAGTTCCTAAACGTTCATCACTCATATCATCCACCTTTCATCCTCCATATCATCATTGGTCCTAAGAATCTTAGAGGTCACTTTCGCAACAAGGTCAAAACACAAGAAGAACATGGAATATACACTTGATCCATACATCTTGAGTAATCTAAATCAATTGAATCCTCAAAGCCTTTCATTTCCTATCAATTATCAAAATCCATGCATAGGATCATTGCCTTCGACAAATATCAATGGTACAACAAGTATGGGTATGCCCAATCTGAATTTTGGAACACATCTCCCCATGATAGATTTCAATCAAAGTCCAAACTTACAAGTCTATCCTCCAAACAATCAATGCATGAGCCTTGAAACGAACAACGTCATTCCACCAAATCCCTACAAACCAAATGTGGATGTACCAAGTGGAAGTTTTCGAAACATGAATCCTAACTCCGAAAACTTTGGAAGAATGATTCCCAATACCAACAATGTTCATCCTATCATCCCAAATCAAAATGTCATCCAAAATCCATTTTTCCATGATCCCATTCAAAAACGACAAGCCTGCATGCCAAAACTACTTGAACACAAGCCAAATCAACTATCTCAAGTGAGTCAAAATCAAAATCAAGAACAAATTTGGCGAGATCAAATTGCGGAACTTTCCAAAACAGTTGAGGCATTGCGCCAAGGGAAATCTCCACCACCATTACCTACATCATTCCTTGGTTTAGGGCTTCCCCCTTTACCTAGCACCAATCATTTCACCCAAATCAATCCACATAACATCAATCAAACCATCACGACAAATCCTTCGAGTATACCATCGACATCACACCAATGGATGGTATCTAATCAAACAACATTGATCCCAAATCAAAATACGGTCTCCCAAGGGCCTATCACCTCGGTCAATCCAACCATCACTATCCCTTCAATCATTCCAAACACCACTATCTCTCCCATCACATCTCAACCCCTCACTACCATGATCGCTCCGAGCGTATCTCAAACACTTGTCACTACATCCAACACAATTTCAATCCCACCACCACCACCATTGCGACTAAGCCAAGTAAGCAATTACAATGCTTCATTCAAAGCATACCAACAATTGCTCCAACAATATGAAACAATTCGGCAAGCGCCTATAGCCACGCACGCTTCTCAAGCTTCACAACAAAATCAAGCTCAAACATCGCTGCAACAACAACAAGCAACACAAGCTCAACAAGTGCAACAATCCTTTCAAGTTTCCCAAGCCTCTCAAGCTACCCAACCAACACGAGCACAAACACAAAAGATGACAACTATTGAAAACAAGGATCAAGATCAATCCATCACTGAGCACACGTTTACTTCATCCAATGATCAAATCGACAAATGTCAAGAGTCACTTTTGAATCACGATCAAAATCCACCAACAAACCTCGACAATGAGCCAATTCAAGAAATGTCAACATCGTTTGACCCTATGGTCAAAGACATTGAAAATCCCTCCGCCACAATTGTCGAAAACAATGATCAAAATCTCTCCATCGAAGAACACATTGAGGATGTATCTACACAATCCGATGATCAACTCACCATACATCAAGAGCCACTTTTTAGTGATCTCTTTCAAGGAGTGTTAGGATTATTTGATCCAATTGACATAATGCACAATCAGTTCACCTATGATCATGTTGAAAATGTCTCTACATCGCCTTATGAGTTAGAGGACATATCTCAAGAAGTTATTCCAAAGCAAGATCAAAATCTTTCACTAAGGTCTAGCAATGGTCATTTTCAAAACATGTTGATCCCCTTTGACCTCATGGTTACAGATGCTGAAGGAACTTTGAACTTGACCATGCCTAATGTCGACATCCAAAAGTCCTTTGTAAGAAATCCATCCTTTGAAGCTGCCCCATGTCAAGAACTTGATCCAAAGCATGTCGAAAGCAACTCCGAAATTATTCAAGATCAAGAATTTGTATCTTCAAGATACTACAATGATCTAATGGACACTCTCCTATCCATACAAGATGTTGCAAATGATGATCACACTAGCATAATGCATATTCATTCATCTACCCATGAGATGCTTTCTATGGATGGACACGTAGATGATCTTCATCAAGAACAAGATTGTGTTACACAAAAAGAGAAGATTCTTAACTCCTACAATCAAATGGATTTGTCAACATCAGGATCGAATATGTCCCAAACTCAGTTTGAGGACATCATGAATAAAGATATCCATCATTATCCGCCCAAGGAAACAAGTCAGATAGAACATTCAAAGATAGCAGAGCAACAAATGGAAATAATGTCGTCTACGGTGGTCATCTATCAGAGAACACTTATTGAACAAGAGCTCTTGGAAAAGGCAAAATCAAAGCATGAAGGTATTACTTCCACCACACTGGGGGCAACTTCGTCTCAAGCAAACGTCAACATAGGGAGCATGAAGTGTCCTTATGATGAAGCTAGTGTCAATACTACAACCAGTCACGTCATGAATCTTCATCCACCCATCACCCCATCCACAAATTGGGACCAACGTCAAAAGGAATATCTGAATCAAAGTATGAAGAACGTTATTAAATCAAAAGAAGCTGAGAAGCATAATGGACAAATCAAATACAAATGGATACCAAAAAATACAAAGAAAGATCATCCCTATCAAACTCCATCAGTCAAAGAAACTGTGGGGCAAAATCAAAGAGGGAAAGGTATCCATCAAAGATGTCCGCAAAATCAAAAGCAGGCTTTTCAAGCGACGTACAAAGTATATCAAGCAGTTGGTCCTAATTCCATGCACACCTCCTCAGATCCACCCATCATTGCTCATCTTCCCAAGTTTGGAGGTGAGTCGAGGTTCCAAATCAGCTAACCAATCCATCTCTTATCCCTAAACACACTCCATCCATGCCTCCCACGCGATAATATCCACTCTACATTGACCGTATTAAGTAAACGCACTTTCATCATAAGGATTCAGAAGGCAATCTATCAGCGATGTGCTGCATAAAGACAGTCAACCCCGTATCTAATTTAAGTATATCAAGAATCCCAAAAGTTGCATTCAAGTGCACGTATCTTAGCAAAGCAGCTCCTTCAAGCAGGATATCGATGGCACATTATGACAGGGGCATCTACGCCAACACCACCAGGTGGTTCAAGTATGAATCTTTCTCAGAAAAATAATACAAAAAATCAAAAAGCAAAAAAAAATCCAAAAAAAAAAATAGAAAAAGGATTGAAAATAGTAAAGAAAAAAAAATCGTCCTCTAGTGAAAACCGCATGGGCGGCGCTTTGGGCAAGACCATGATGAAAACCTGGCAAACAGGCATCATGTGTGGAATCGAGCATCTACGTACGCCAGTTCGGATGAAAGCATCTCATCCCATCCATAATAAATCGAGCATTCCATCCATATTAGCCATAATAAATCCATCCATCCATGAACCATTTATCCAATCCATTCGCATCCATCATCTTAGTCATCTTGGTCTTGACAAAATTTTGGGGCATGCTTTACGCTTGCTTATGGTAAACATCTTGACATGGGCCGTTTTCATTAATCCTATCCTATGCAGCATTATCTGAGCCATGAAGCATTATCCAATGAGCTTTCTTTATTTGAACACCTTATCTTATCGCAAGATAATCCTTGGCATCCTTTGCGTACTTACCATATCCATCCATCCATACACTTATCCGAGCATCCATCCATTGCATTCCATACATTGCTAGAAATTGGGGGCAGATATATACATCTTGCTTCGAGAATAAATCTTGATCTATATCCTTCACCTTATGTGGTGATCTGAACATTGGAAAGCATGAAATCAAATTGATCAAATCATTTGCAATCCAAAATGTGAATCACTAGCCCATGGCATATTTTGACGAAAACAGTCCTTATCAAGCTTCATCTTTCATCAAACATCAATCCAAACAATCGATATCAGTTGCATCTAACGCATCCTTCAACGTCACATCAAATCATCCAAACATCTTTTGTTCCAAATCAAGCTTCATCAAACATGATCAATCAAATCCAATCAAAAAAATCATCTCAGGATATCCTTGTGTTGCTTAACACTATCCTTGCATTGTCGTGTATCCTCGACAATGTTATCATTATCAATCCTGACCAACCCATCCTTGCATTGTTGTGCATCCTCAACAATGTTATCCTCATCAATCTCGATCAATCAATCCTTGCATTGTTGTGCATCCTCAACAATGTTATCATCATCAAATCATCATCAATCAAATCTTTGCATTGTTGTGCATCCTCAACAATGCTATCATCATCATCAATCCGTCGATCTGATCAATCAACCTTAGCTTGGTTTTCAGCAAAA